>CM037781.1:19259850-19291813 GCA_021229015.1 Solen grandis
TTTGTCACTAAACAAGCTTAAAAGTAATTGATTTAATTAAATGTTCAGTGATAATAAAAAAAATGGGTTGTTCCATCCCAAAATATCTTCTTACTTTCTTTCATCCGCAGAGTTTGCAAGTTAAAAAAAAAATTGAGTGAAAATATGTTTAAAAGATCAAAGTAAAATATTGTATTACAATATCAACGGTAATCAAACCAACTTGTATTTTCACAACAACAATTTTATCTTTGTGTTTCAAACAGCATAGCAAGTGGTTATTTTGTGGTATTCTTATTGTACCCAAGTATAGTCTGCAAGATTAACCCTATACTTCATAATGACTCATTTTGACACATTGGTAAACAGAGCAGACCTGTAGGAGCTGTTTGATAAGGGTCTATTCTGTTTACTCACACAATCTTGTAGCTCAGTTTCTACACAGTCCATGTGGCTAAGAAAGATTCATTATATACCATTTTAAGTTCATTTATCGGTAATTCAGATTCAAGTTTTAAATTTTACATGAATATTTATGAGCTAAAGTAAAGGGTTAAGTGTCTAAATTGGAATATAATTGGCCAACAGATATTTGAGACATGCCAGCCATGTTATGTGGCTCTGCCTAGTACTTTAATAAGTGTTTCAGGATGCAAAGACCACATGTGTGGGTGTCTATTTACTTGTTCACTTCCAGCAGCCTTGGAGACACGCCTGGCCTTGAAATCAGGAAAGAACAAGTAAAAACAAGGCTGATAATTGATACAGCAGATGTGTTATGTGTTAAACAGCAACTGTTGCTGAAGTCATGATGTCAGTGCCAAGGGTTTCTCGTTTAATGGAGGTTGCCTTGACACTGAACTGGATCTGACCGGTGTGTGCAGTCTTCTCTTTGTACCTGCAGTCTGGTGACGGTGGCAGGTGTCTGCAGTTTTACCTGCAAGTTATTGCTGGTTTACCTGAAGCATGGAAAACCTGATTGTGATATAATGGTGGCGTACATCTGTACACCAGTCTTTGAATCCTGCAGATGCAGTTGTGAAATATATATATGAATCATGACTTAGTTGTCATATTAACAGAAGCTTATTTCGACTTGAAGACTTTTATATTGTCTAGATTTTCACTTATTTCCTTCTTTTTTCAAGCAAATAATGCAAGAAGTTTTGTTAATTTGAATGAACATTTGTCAGTCATGACTGACGGACTGCAAGTTCTCAAGAGGACTTTTGTTTACGCTTAGTAGTATTTATCCCCTCAGTGCTGTGTGTTTGAATCCCAATCTGGACACTTGGAATTTTGATACGAGGAGTTGGTTTGCAGAAGGTCAAAGGTTCTACCTTTGTGCTTTCCTGGTCTTCATCAAGATTTATTGAGCTTCAAAACAGCATTTATTTTTACGCGCCCCCCCCCCCCCTCGCATCGATAGACACTTTAACCTTGACCATAACTCAGAAGTCCTTCCACCTAGAGCTCTACCTGCCAGATCCATTTAAAGGTCATGAGGTCAATGGTCAAGGTCACCGTGACCCAAAATAGCAAATATTAATCTTGGCAACATTATGAACAAGCTTCCATCCATAACCTCCAAACTTCACATGTGTATGCACCTTGATGTGCTCTATCTGCCAGACCCACTTCTAGGTCCCAAGGTCAAGGTCACCATATAGCAAATATTAACCTTGTCCATAAAATGAAAATGCTTCCATCCAAAGCTTTCTAACTTCACATGTGAGCTCTATCCAACAGACCCACTTACAAAGGTCAAGGTCACCATGACAGCAAATATTAACATTAGCCATATTATGAACATGCTTCCATCAAACTTCACAAGTGTATGCACCTTGATGAGCTCTACCTGCCATCTGCCAGATGACCTTGACATTCAAATGACCTTGACCCCCAAGGTCTAAGGCCCCCTGCGGGGGCATGGCGTCCAATCAAACGTAGCACTTGTAGTTTTATTTTAATAATGATTTTGCTCTACTACCTTTATAGAACTAATAATGAGATTGTGTATTAGCAAATTTTTTTCCCATATTAACATATACAATAAGACAAGAAACAATTAATGATTAATTTTGAATCAGGATGCTAGCAGGTCTTCATACAGAATTAGCTGCTGTACAAGTCTTACCTGTTTTGGTGATGTTTAGGCCAGTTATAGCATAGGGGGAAAAGTAATATTGAAAAAAAAGGCCTGAGGGCTATATTATAATATATCGTTTTATTTTCCTTGCTTCACAAAATGATAATTATGGAGCTATGTAGAGATCACACAGTTGTCCCATCCTGTCATGTCATACCCTCTAGTTCGTTCTATCACTCATACTTTTGAAAATTGACTCCAGAGGATATGAAAGTTTTGAAATTACTTTTCATCATGTTCAGTATTTAAAAGCCTGAATATTAATGTATCCTGTAAATCTTAGACTGCCAGAGGGTCCTCGCTTAAGGACTACCTTACCTATGTCTCTCTAATCCTTACAAACCTGTCACTTGAAAATTTGTATTGAAGTTGGTGCTGATTATTCAAGGAAAAGTGTAAGGATAACTGACCTAATCTTAAGCCCATGAAACTCAGTGTAAAATGCTCAGAATGATGTGTCTTAACAAAAGATAATTACCTATCTATCTTGTGAAAGAATTCTTGAATTAATTGCTGCCATGAAACTCAATCAAGGCCGTATATGGAATGGTTCTAGCTCTGTTTTCTTAACTGTTGACCCAGTGACTAACTGTTGCCCTAGTTACAGAGGGAGAACAGCCAGGGGAGGTGATGTAAGGGCCTGCTCAGGAAGTCGGCAGTTATCTGCAAGAGGCCAGACACTAATTCCCAACATTACAACCTGATGAGTATCAGCCTCAGTGTATTACCTCGGTCTCTGGCCTTGTTATAGGCAGGCTGGTGTACCACACCAGGCTATAACAACACTCAAGTCCTCTGTTGTGTTTGTAAATGTTTTGAAGATATTTTGTGGTTTGCATACCATTGAGAAATTTTATTCATCTGAAATCATAACAGAATCCGTGTAGCTCTGCAACTGCTTAAGGAAAATCCATTTATAGGTTTTTCTTGGACTGGTGGTGCTAGTTTTAGAATGTAGTGTCACTGGATGTCTTATAGTGCTGCCTGCATTGCAGTAGTGTTGTATGGTCCACATGTTTAGGGACCTGACTAAATACCAGATAGTTGTTGGTGCAAGTCCTGAAAGGGCTAGAACATTCTAAAAGCCACCAAGGTGCAAAGTACTGTTTGATCCATTAAAAAACACTTCTGTAATGAGAAAACCAGTATAACTGAATTGGGCCCAGAACCTTCTAATTAATGACTGTGAAACATCTATTTCTGTACAAAATGTTTTCGCATTCAGCTCTATTTGGTCTCTGAGAGGAACAACACAATATATTCTTTTTGTTCTTTTGACTGTATTTTTTTTCCTTGTTTCATGTTTGAAAATCTCAAGTTTTTGAATTAGACTGAGGTAGGGATAACATAAATGTTTAATTTTGTCATCATGTTTTCATCTGTCTCTGTAAACTTTATTGTCGATCGTGAAATAAGCTCTTGGAAAGAAATCAAGGAACCCAGTGTAAATCCACATGTCAAGACAGATGACCAACATTTTGCATCAGGTATATGACTGGGGTAGCTCCCAGTGTCAGGATGATAAGACTGGGTGTGATATCATGCCACATGTATATTGCCATATACTGCAGTGTGGCAACACTATATCTGTCTCAAGTGTAACATCGTCTCAAAATGACAGACATACTGTCGGTGGGACGTTAGCCCCACTAAACAATTTAATAAACAGTATGACTGGGAATCAAACCCAGGAGGTATTGATGAGACTAGTACACCATCCGTGCAGGTTGTGTAATTCCTGTACGTAGTTAAATGAAGGTAAACTGACATAACCATCTCCCACCTCCAGAGTGTCAGTATGGAGATGAACAGCAGTAATGGATGAGGGGGCAGACCTGATGGGCCTGTAATTGTTTTCCATTTTATTCCCATTAGTTATATTCAGTCACAGCTGGGATATCTATACCCTGGGGGAAGATCTTTCGTTCTGGTTGGAAACTGATATACTGCAGCTCCATTATAACTCTATGTTTGGTGAATAGCAATATGTTTGACTGTGTTGTAACAGTGGGTCATCTTAAAAAATAACAAAATAGTGATTTTGGTCTAATGTTGAAAATGCATTATAATAGTTTTTATATTATAATGGAGTGCATTATAATGGATTGTATTGGACCCACTTCTCTTGAATTAAGGAGAATCTTATTGGGAAATATGAATTGCAGAAATTCTGTGTTAGTTGTCAAAATTGTGATTACAGCTCTTTTCAAAAGTCAGCAATTTCCTTCTTAGTCATTTTCGTGTCACCTGTTGTAAGCAGAGGTAACACATAGGATTATTTCTCCATCGTTTGTCTTTTACTTTTTTTGTCTTTATTAGGTGATACATGTTTTCCAAGGAAATAGATGAAACTTTTTGAGCAAATTTGTTAAACTGATGCTAGGGAAATGTCTTACATCTTTTGATTTAGTGCTAATGGTAAACTAAATATGTTGGACTAATTCAAAGGCAGTTCTTTCCTCTGCGTAATATATACATGTGTAATATGTACAAGAAAAAGGTGAAGGATCTGACAATTCAATGGAGACTTCAAAGGATCTGGTTTCTGAACATATGCTTTGAACATTGTTATAAGCAACAAAACACCTATCATGTCTGAAGTTGGAATATTCTAATTAGACTTCTCTTTTAATTGATACTCTATCGGTTGCTGCAACCTTCCTGTTTGTATATATAAAACACTTGTGAAATGAAGGGGCGTACTGCAGGTAGTCTGTACCAGTATATGTGGGAGGAAGAGGAGAGGGCTTCCTGTTGATTTGGGTCACATGTAGAAAAGTTTCTCAAGTGAACAATTCAAAACACGGATATAACTGTGGCCCAAACATGCTGGTGTCTCTCTAACTTTCAGGCACAGTAGCAAAGTCTTTTGCCAGTACCTTGCAGTGAAATCCTAAGCACCGGTATACTTTCTGCCACATGTGACTGTGCTAAGTAAACATGCTTTCTGGTAGAAAACAAAACACTGACAGGTAATCTGGATGCCGCTTGCTGGTGCTGAGTGCATTTCTGGCAGGTTTTATTGTTTCTTGTGCTGCGTAGATTGGTTTATAACAACTGATGTGATTGCTGATGTGATACCCACCCCCACTTGATGGTGTTGGTGTCATCAGACTTGCAGTGGTCGTGATGGTCGCAAATCTGTCAGATTGGAGCATAGTAGCCTGTGTATAGTGTCACAAGTGTGCTGTGGTGGTAAGGAGATATATGCTGGAGAACTAAGTAGGAGGAAAACAGGGGATAACTCAGTTTGGTTTTGCTGATTGTAATATTTGTATGTGAAAGTGATGGTGGGTCAGAGATGATCAGCTATTTGGATTCATAGTGGTAGTGTGGTGAGACTGTGATAGTGGTCAGTGCCTAAAGTGTTGTGAGACTTAACCCCAAAAAGCCAGGATGGCATCTGGCAGAGCTAAGACTGTGGAGATCTCCTTTGACCCCTACAGCAGGAAGACAGTGGTAAGTGTTGCATTACTCCTTCCATGGCTCACTAGTAGTGCCAGAAGTACTGTTACATGGTCCTATACAAGTTGTCAGCTGTAGGTAGGCTTTTGACTCAGCAGGTTAAAGGTTCAAATCTTGGTGTCTTTTTCTTTCCATAAAGAATATTTTGGTAACAAAGCAAATTGAAGCAATAATAAATGCATAGTGGGGCATTTCAGGAGAGTACGAGAAATTGTGAGTTGTATGATCATGTCTTAATTCAAAGACAGGTCATCAGACTTGTGACCTGGTGGTAGAGAGGGAATTTTATAGAAATGTTGTATGGAGTCAAGACGTCTTAGAGAATCTTGATTTCATAATTCTAATTTGATTCTTATTATTAAAGTCTAAGTATTCTAAGTATGGCGGGATATGAAGAGGCTTTCAGCCAATTTGCTGGTTTCAATAAAAGATTTTGGAGTTTTCAGATTTGCCAAATAAATTGTTCAATTCACAGCTGACTGGACAAAAAATGTCATTGGGCTTCATTAGATGAGCTGTTTTCTTAAGCTTTTGGTCTTACAATGCAACACAGCTCTTGTTTTAAAATGGGAAATACTAAACATTGATGATGTGTCAATCTGCAGGTATTTGAGCGCAGGCTTGCATTTTCCAATTAGCTGAGGTGTATCTGTACTGCAGTTCACTGTAGAGTGGGATGCCACTGCATGGTGCACTAGGTCACTTTAGCAGAAGATGCCCACATCTAGCTCTTATCAAACATTTAAATAGAGTTTATACTGCTGCCTTTGTATCTATCAGTTATCAGAATATTTGCGAGCTATCTGAGATGGTCTTAATTTCAGAGTTTCTATACCTGATACCAGAATGTAATTGTGGACATTACCCAATCCTATTTATTTTTAATTTGATTTTTTTGGGGTGGTTGTTGATCCAAGTCAGTCTTTTTGAGGACAAATGAAATGTAAATGCAAAATTATGATGGAATCTCGGAAGCTGTCCCAATTTTTGAATCCACAGTTTCTGGATCAGCATATGCTACTTCCTGTATGGGTTAGCTATAACAACTAATAATGCAACTTTATAGCTTTCAGTCGTGAAAATTTAAACCTGGCTTTCCAAATCATGGCTACCCTAGGTCAATTGATGAAGTACAGTATCACAAACAAAACCATAAGTTCCTTTGTTTAAATCAGGTCAACCATTGACTACCAATTGTAGCTGCTCATATTGACTGGTTACCTGCACTACTAGCCAACCTTCATGATTATGTTCCAAATGTGGCATTTACTGTATATTTTACTTCTTTTTAATAGCCACCTGCTTGAAGCTGTTTCTCTTCTCAAATTTACTGGCTTATCATTTAACACAGGTATAACGATAGTTGAAAACTTGTTTTCATTTTCATTAAAGAAGTCGTCAAGCTCTCCTGCATTTTCAAAGCTGTGTATGTTTGTCATTGTTAGATGTCATTGAATTGGTTCAGAATAAAAAGGGGGAATTAAGTCTTGAGCATTCAGCCAAAGTAAGGGACCTCATCCATGGGTGTTTTTCAGTTAACTATTGTTGTGACAGTATTGCAGAAACAAGTCAATGGAAGGTGTAGTCCTAACATGAGAGTGATGAGGGAGAAAAATGACACAGTCAGCATTTATAACACCACTTTGCCTTGGAGGCCATGAATCTACTCAGAGATAATTATATAATATGCAGCTCTGGATGTTCATGTTTGATCATTACTTACAAACTTCCTACTTAGCTAGATTTGATCATTTTAACAATGATTACTAAGTCAAATACTAAAGTATTTTTATACAAAATTAAGCAAAGGCTAACAGTTAAAGGATCACAAATGAACTGTGGCTCCTTTTGCTAGCTAGCTTGCTATATTGTGAGTTTTTACAATCAAGTTATTAAAGTTGAAACAAGATTTATGTGCAGAATTTAATTAGTTTCCAAATTGCTGTACCGTCTATCTATCTTAAGTTCTATAACTTTGGCTCTTTAATCTTTCATTGGCTTGCAAATCTTTCATAGTATTTTAAGTATCTGCATGTCCTTTTAACCCTTTCCCTCATAGAGGACACCATGAAAAGACCTATGCGAACAGCATAAAACCAGATCAGCCTGCGAGTAACTCGCAGGCTGATCAGGTTTTATGCTGTTCGCTGCTCCTCAGTGGTCTGGAAATGAGGATTTTGTAAATAAATTTGGTACGGTTTAACTGTGGTTTTCTGCAGATCAGGCTTTATGTGATACCTATTGAGGGCGTCAAAATGAGTATATATGAGGGAAAGGGTTAAACCTTGATAGAGTACCCCCAGCTGTTTGTTCTAAAGGTTGTGGAATGTATCATATTTACTGGACCTGTGATGTTACCTATTGTATTGGATATGTTAATGTTCTGTTAGGTGGATATAACTTAGTACAAATGTTAGTAAACATCCTCACGGCAAGTTTTCTTACAGTTTGTAACAGGGAAATAAAATTGAGTTCTTTTGTAAAATACGGGTATGTGTCAAATTTGGGTAACACTTCCTTTTGATATTAGACCATGAAATTATTAGATGAGAAAAATGATGCTATAGAAATTATTTTGACAATGCTTATATGATGTAGACCTGTTTCCCATTTCAAAACAGTAAAACTTAAAGATATGTGTGGCAAACTATACACCCATATTTGAATGACACTGCAAATAGAAAGTTATCATTAATACAACAAGGGGACTAGTAGGAAAAGTATTGACATACCTGGATCAGAAGAGATATTTATGAGGGATATAATATAGCTGACCAGAGCTTGCCAGGTATCTGCAGAGTCCCCTTGAACTATGTCTGTCCTTGTAAAACTTGAGCATAGGTCAATAACAGTGGGTGCTTACCCGGTGTATGAGGCCCTGGGTTGCCGTGGTGATGACTGTGGGCTGGGTATAACTAACATATGACTTAGCCTTATTACTGTCTTGTCTAAATCTGTTGCCTTATTGTGAGAGAGTTTTTGTCACATTTTGTTCTTTTGTCAGATAATGGTGACTCATGGTGTCAAATGAAACTTTTCTTTGTAGGGAATAACACATGTTGAGCAGTCAGGAAATCTTTACTGGATTGTTACGTATGTTATATAAGGCCTGACTGGAGATTTCACTGGGAATTAGTCTGGCTGGAATAAAGTAATTAAAGGCAACGTGGTTTGTTTGATACATATGGGATAGTTTGCATTCCACAGTACTTATACAGCATTATTTACCTATTATAGAATCTGAACTGTTTGGATATTGGCAGTGTTTTCTTTTAAAGAGCTTTGAGAAATACAGACTTTGGGCTGAGAAGATTTAGGATAAAACTGGACTATTCAGTAAATTAAAAACTATTGGATAGCATCTGTGGCTGTTGCTTGCAGTGTATGACTTTTTGATTGGGTAAGGGTAGACATGGGAGACTCCCTGGAAGGGAAGGCAACAGTGCAGGTGAGACTGCCAGGTGTCAGAGTGGATGCTGGAGCTGAGGCACAGGTAAATCTGGTGAGGCATCTGCACTCATTACTTCATGTTTTTCTGTGTTGTCATAGTTAAGGTAGGAATCACATTCTCCCAACGGTTCCCTGGACTGTGGGACTTATACATATTTATACATGTTTATATATATTGTCTTTATTGTGTCACCTGCTGTAAGCAAAGGTGATACATATGGATGTTGTCTTTCTATCCGTCTGTCTGTATGTCACACTTTTTCTATCAGGCTACTTTCAGCAGGTGATATGTCTGTTCCAAGACACACTCTTGTTCACTATGACATGCTTAATATCATTTATTCAGTTAAGCACTCTGAAGGGTTATGAATCTTCAAGGATAGCTATTGTTCCCTCGGTTTACATACCCTTTCTACTCAATTATGTCAATTTACATGTTAAACCAAAGAATGCTAGATCAGACTGCAGGTTATTCCCATTCAGGAGAGGTTTACCTGTGTATTATTCCTGTCTCAAACTTTGAGTATGAAGAAGCAAACACTATCAAACCTGATCAATGTATGAGCTGATTGCAGGTTTATCTGGTTTTAGGTTGATTGCATTATAGGTCAAAGTTATCTGTAATAGCTCTTTTGGTAAAGAGTCTCAGTCTACCGTCCACGGTGGCCGAGTGGTTAGAGCGTCTGTCTCGTGGGTTCGATCCCCGACCTCGAAATAACAAAGTCGTAAAAAATGGTATTGTTATAGCTCCCTTGCTTGGCACTCAGCATATAAGGGTAGTTGCAGGACTGTTTGGCCCGGTATCAGGATAATGTGACTTGGTGTGGTATCATGCCATGTGTCTACGGTGTGATACTGTAGTGTGGCAGCACAATATCTGTCTCAAGTAGGCATCGTCTTCAAATGACCGAAATACTGTCGGGACATCAATCCCAACAAACAAACAATTTCTAGCAATTTTCTAACAGAAAAAAGTTTTTGCATTCACTTACACTCTGATTCAAACTTGTGCTGCTTTGTTGAAGCTGCCATTTCTTAAATTGGGTATCATCTATCTATTAATGTTAAAATATGCAGTTTTATAGTAATAATACTGCAATGTCCTATGATCCTATGGGGCTGTGCATATAGTACTAATACACTAAATGCAGGTTGTCATGAACATGTGTTTCTACAAGAGGGCTGGATAATATCCTTCATAACCTACATTTGGGTAATTAACCGAACACATGACAGCAATGATTCCCCAGGTGAGACCATTCCCTGGCACAGATGTGTAATCTCTTCCTATATTCCTTGTTCTTTTGAATCTTCCCGAGGCATATTATGTGTTTATTTATACAGAGACATAAGTATATTTGCAGTACCTGTGTTGAAAGAAAAGTTTCTAAGAATCGATTTATGCACTGGTAAAGGATTTTCCTTTAGAAATATCTACAATTTTTGAGGACTTCATTTTGTGTTATTTGTATTTTAGCTGAAAGATGATAAAGAAAGACTATTTCTCATTATTCTTATTCTATACTACATTATAACTGAATATCATAGTTCATGTTACTGAAGCATTGAGATGCCTATTTAAGGTCTGTCCTATTATATATGTTAGCTCAGTTAAAAATATATCCACGGTCAGTTATTATACAGATTTTTCTAACTCCTATGAAGTTTGAAAGTAAACTTGCTCTCTGTGAAAGGGCTTTACAAACATTTCAGATATGTCCCTTTAATTCAGTTGCCAAATTTTTGTTCAAAATATCAGTTTAAGTCTCAAACATATTTTGTTCCATGATGACTCAGAATGGAAGGTATAGTCTAAATTGATCCACTCGGATTACATCAATCTTTTGAATTAATGTTTTCCTAATTAAATGCAGTTGTTAAAATCAAACAGGAGCAATGTAGGATGTAATTGGTGTCTGGACATCTTAATTAGATAATTGTTTGTATGATATGGTGAATCTTCAATCTGGTGAGGTTAAGGGGGGTCAGACCCTGAGGGCCCCAGGCTAGATACCCAACCTTTTATCTTGGAGTTTTGGACACTAATGTTTTGAAAGATGGTGTGGAACTAACAAAATGTGTTTTAGACATGTTTTTTTACACCTTTGCTCCACAGGAGTAGCTCAACAAGTCCCATCCCCTAACTTTCAGTCCCACACTCACATTACATGGAGACAAGGTGGGATGCGGAGGTAATATTAAACAGTCACTTTAGTGATTGTCTAGCTTTCTCAGTTCTGTTATAGCCAAGTGTTGGCTCTCTGTAAGAATTAATGCATACTTAATTGTCTAGGAGGTCAATATGAGCTTCTTGTATCATTCCCTTTTTGGTTAATTAGACTTTGCTATTGATCATTGTGTTGATAGAATGATGGATGATGGGTCCCCATTGATGGATGAAGCATTTACACAGATTTGGTCAGCTGTTTATCAGTAAGCTGGATTGGTGTCTGAGTTAAATGATCTACCCCTGCTTCACTAAGTGGGGGCTATATAGAAATTTCTTTTGTCATGTCTGTAATCACCTTTAGTGATAGTTCTAGTTTGCTTAAGTGGATGGACTGCTTCATTTTTTAGTTTAACCTGACTTTGACCTTGACCTACTTTTGAAGAAAAAAGCCCCCAAAACCTGTCCATGGATGGGATATAATTGCAAAATTTCCATGTCCATTTTTTTTTTTTTTTTTTAGAATTTGAAATTTGTTTTAAAGGTAACTACAGTAATTTTGGACATTTTTTTTTTTTTTTTTGATGAAAAATTCTGTCATACTGGGTTTTTTTTTTTTTAAAAAATCTGTAATAACTTCTTTGTCTTTCATTCAGTAGCTTAGGTGGATGGACCTTTACATGATGCTGTTAGCCTTGTGGTCTTGACCTTAATCTTTGACCTACTTTTGATGAAAAAAGCGGCATCTAGACAGGTTTACCTTTTTGTTAATCTGCTGTAACTTCTAAGTGCTTCAGTGGATTGCTTCAATATTTTGACAGTTGCTCAAGTGGATGTGGACTTCTTCATTATATAGTTGAACCTGACCTTGACCTTTGACCTACTTTTGATGGGAAAAACCAGAAAAATCCTTCCATAATACCATCAGGTCTTGTATATACTATGGTAGATATTTCCTTATATATATTCCTTGAAAAAGTCAAGGTATAAGGATATTTCATGTAATAAATAAAATAATTAACTCATGCAATGTACGTATGTTGTAAATGCAATATTATATTTTTTTTCTAAGATTTGAGTCAAAACACAAATAACATTTGCATACTGATGACATACTACTTTTTGTTAGACTTTCTGAAACCTAGCCTTTTGATATAAACTGATGCTTGAAAGAAACTTTTAAACTTTGATAGTATCAAAATGACACATCTCAAAGTTGAATAGTTTATGAGGTGTAAAATATATGTGTGTGTTGAATAAAGCAGGGAAGTTATTTAGTATACTTGCCATGTGGTATAGCCAGTAAATCCTGTAACAAAATATTGGTTGGGGGACACATATAATTTTACCACTGTGATATACCATTTCAGTTGAAAACCCATTTAGACAAAAAAATAAAAGACTCTCTGTTTGAACATCCAATACCTTTTATCTGTTATAAAAAAAAATATAAAATTAAAAAAAAAAATGAAAGAAAAAAAAGTTACAGAAATTTTCTTACAAATCACATGTGTAAGAATTTCCCTTGAAAGTAATGGACTCTGTAGAAAAAGTGAATTTTAACATGGACTTAAATATTACTACGAATTGTAAACTTAAGGTGTGATAACATCAAAACTTTTGAATATCTTTCTTGAAATCATTGCAGATAAATCCAGGAAAATATGTGACTTGTTGACAGAAATTTATATAGCTTGAATCAAGATATTATCTCAGCAAATATATAGAAACTTGTTGGAAACTTACTTCAGCGCATCATAATCATTAAATGGATCTACTTGCCATTATCTAAGGGGTTGTTCCGGGGATTCGATGGATAGATACAATTGTAATTAATAGACTAATGACCCAAATTATCATAAGGAAATTATGTAAAATATCCAGATAAAATTTGACTTTGGAGATAGGCACCCAACTCTTGTGCATGACTCATCGTCTCATTGAGGCAAATCTTACTGCCAGATTATTTGAGAATCCTTTAACATGTCTAAATTACAGCCTGGCAATTCCAGAACCATGACCTTTTACCTCTAAATGTGACCTTGACCTTAGATCTATGGACATGACTCATTTGTGTGACATTTCCTGACATTGAAGCAAATCTTGTTGCATCCTGTGATCCATGTCTGAGTTAGAGCCCAGACATTAGCAAACCTGAACGATAAGATGCATTAATGCCATACACCAGACAGATGTTGTTGTGACTTATTTCTAGCTTATATGCAATAGGGCTCTGCAAAAAAACAAACGAACAATGTCATAGTTTAATTATTCTTATTTTGAAATCTCATTAACAGAATACACTTTTGGGCGGTGGTCAGGTACGGTAGTCTAAATAATGAGGTGGACTTTTTCTGGACAAATATAAGGGTAAATAGGTTCTGAGAATGGTGGTCCCAGTGATGAGGTGGTCCTCATATAGAGGTGTAAGTTAAAAGAGGTTTTACTGTAAACAGTACTAGGTCATCATTACATGAATGATCTATTTTGATATTAAGGCAGTATAGGGAGGTGCAAACTATGGATGCCAAGTCATAGATATATGCATGCCTTTTTAACCCTTTCCCTCATAGAGGAAACCATGAAAAGACCTATGCGAACAACATAAAACCAGATCAGCCTGCGAGTAACTCGCAGGCTGATCAGGTTTTATGCTGTTCGCTGCTCCTCAGTGGTCTGGAAATGAGGATTTTGTAATTAAATTTGGTAAGGTTTAATTGTGGTTTTCTGCAGATCAGGCTTTATGTGGTACCTACTGAGTGCGTCAAAATGAGTCTATATGAGGGAAAGGGTTAAATTACTATGCATTCTAATATGATACAGTGCTACAGTTGATCAGGGATGGAATTTACAATACATCTGGAGATACATCTTACCTTTGGTAAAAAGAATAAATACTTTATTTTCTAAAATATTTAACTCTGAAACCAAACAGAATTTTTTACAAATGAAAGGAACAAATATCTCTATCAGAAGTAATTGATTTTTGACTGAAGTCAATTTTTTTTTTTTTGGCTTAAGTTGCTTGTGCACTGTCCACTATAACAGGTGAAGCTGAGGGTTGTACATGATATAATTAAAGTGTAAACACCTTAGGTGTAATGTACCTTGGCACTGGTTCGTGCCTGGGAAACTGATATACTTGTGTGGGAAATAATTACACAGAATATTTGGCAAAGCCGGCACATTTCTCAAGCACACTTGCTGTTTATACTTATTGCTGAGCATTTTATTGTTAAAACAGTCATTAAAACTAAGTGTGTGTAAAAAGTTTAATAAGGTACGTGGTACAAGAGTCTGTATCAAAAGTACAAAAGGCTATCGCACATATCAGCACATTAAAACACAGTATTATTTTTGTTTTTTGCAAACCTGTGGAAAAAGTATTGTGTTTGTTAAGTTTATGTTTTTTATCATATTCCAATCAAATTTTGTGTAGGGCATTCCACATAGTAATCCTTAAGATGTTATCATGAAATTAATAGCAATTATATATCTCAATGTTATCTATCAAATGGAAGGGTTTTTGACATAAATTGAATGTCATTTGACGTCACAAAGATGAAAAAATGGAATTTTATAAAGTTTGTACACCCTCTAATGCTCAGATTATTCAAGCAATCTCCATTGAATTTTTTAGATTAATTGAGTAATATCTGGAGTAGTGGATAAGTTACGTTTACTTTGCTGAGTCACATGGTTTTAACAACACAGACAATAAAAAATCTATCACTTTAATCATTGTTCTAAATTCAAGGCTTTCTGAAATTTTCAGTATTGATAGAGTATGTATCACCTCAAGTGGTGCATTCTCTCAAGAAATTTTTGTTGAGTTATAAGGACATGGATATCAAAGTAAGAATTATTATAAAATAAAAACAATAACTCCTTGAAATTAAAATTTGTAACTTGTGCCAAAATTTTGCATCATTTCAGCTGACTATGTCATCAATTATGGCATATGTTAATGTGTTTTGAATAACAGCTTCAAAAACAGAAGAAAATAGGTTGTTTGCACTCTAGTGTCAAAGTTTTTTTGAAAAATCTCAAAATCTAGATTTTAAGTTTATATTATTAAGCATGTAAATATTGTGTTATCATTTTTTGAAATTATACATTACATCCCTTTGAGATATAAGCAGTCAGAAAGCTATCTCATTTGTATATATCAACAAACAAGTTCATACTTGTCTCTAAATTTTTTAATTTTTTTTAAATGCCTAATATGAATAAGTATGTAAACAAGAAGATAATAGGGATATTCTCCTTAACAGTACTGAAGTACAGTTACAAATACAATCTCACTTGCTGTATGTGTTTAATTTCTGGTTTGTATGTGAGGGGATGAGGCATTTAGTGGTCCAGGTACATGTTGTTTTTTATGCTCCCGCATCGATAGATTGGGAGGTGGGGGGGGGCATATTGTGTTTGGTCTGTCTGTCTGTCTGTCTGTCTGTTACAAAACCTTAACCTTGACCATAACAAAGAAGTCTTCCACCTACAGCCTCCAAACTTTACAGGTGCATGCACCTTGATCAGCTCAACCCGCCAGGTGACATTGACCTTCAAATGCCTTGACCCCCAAGGTCTAAGGCCCCCAACCGGGAGTGGCATTCTTTCAAACGTAGCTTATTTACAATTTGGGAACTTTCAGTATCACAAGTGTAAAATAATTTTTTAACATGTTTAGTCAAATTGATTCAGCACTGCTTATACACTGCTAATGAGGCCATTGATGGTTGAGGCATCTGTTATGAGAGCAAGAGATTGAGAGTTCAGATCTTACTTGGTGTGACTAATGTGGATGAATTTGGACCATCAGTCAATCCCTTACCACACATGAACCTCCTTAGAAATAACCTACAGGCCATGACAAGACAAGGTCAGCCAGTGATAGCCTCACATAATTAAACTTATTGATTCTTACAGATGCCTTTGAGATGAGAGAATTATACAACTGTATAACCTGAGCTACATTGAAATATTCTTCACTCTAGTTTTTAGACTACAGTAAATTAAAAGTTGGCATTGTTGATTTGCATAAATGTTACATCCATTGTATCAATCTGCACTTGATAGATTACCTTTTTAAAGGGAATTGTATGCATATTGAAGTACACCCAGCAGAACCATCAACCTACTTGGAAGGCTTCCTGACAGTGGGCCCAACAACATACTGCAGGCTGACTTGAAGGCTTCCTGACAGTGGGCCCAACAACCTACTGCAGGCTGACTGGAAGGCTTCCTCACAGCAGAACCACCAACCTAAACTGCAGGGCAGCTGAAAGGCTTCCTCATAGCAGAACAACCAACCTACCGCAGGCTGACTTGAAGACTTCCTCACAGTTGAACCACCAACCTACCGCAGGCTGACTTGAAGACTTCCTCACAGTTGAACCACCAACCTACCGCAGGCTGACTTGAAGACTTCCTCACAGTTGAACCACCAACCTACTGCAGGCTGACTTGAAGGCTTCCTCACAGTTGAACCACCAACCTACTGCAGGCCAGCTGATTGCCTAGATTCACTTAGTCTACTTGTGTCAGTTGTTTCATAAGTTCGTCAAGTGTCCTGGCCACTTAGTGTTATCACCGGAGTCAGTCCATGTTCTTAAGAAATGATTGAAACACTCACCACCTATATAAAACAGGGTGCTGATTGTATTATTGAATTAGGATGATCCTCAAGAGGTGGTTTATGTTGATGGATATTTTAAGGGTTTGTCAGCGAATGCAATTATCATATTTTGATATGAATGAAAATAGTTTTTTCTTGTCAATTCATCCCTTTCTTTGTGTTTTGGTCTTTTTGTCTGTCTTGTTTATATTAACCTAAATTACCTGTATGTAGTATTATAAAAGAATGTTCCTCTTTTTTTTGCCGCATTAAACATTACTTTTCAAAATTTGTACCTTACCACATTCAGACCCATTTAACAATAATTAGAGAGTATTGAAAAGCTAGATAAGTTACCAGATTGTTCCTTGTCTAATCAAGTATACAGTAGTGTTATAAAACACTGAATGAAATGATTCTAAATAAAGCTAGACACCTTCAAAATGAATGAGAAGTTCACCACATTTCATTTAGATAAGATTTTTTTTATATAGGGAGTTGTTCATAAGTTGATGTAAACTTTCAGGACAGCCCTAAATTTTCTTTGCCAGTGATGGTTAAAGCTTTTTTTCTTTTCTTTTTTTTCAATCACCTACTATATTGAATATCTTAACAATTTTATTATGGTTCTTAGTCTTTGCAACAGATATACTTAGTGTGAGTTATTATTACATAAAAAGAAAATGTATATTCATTTCTATTGTAAATATGCAAATATGGTAAATATTTACTTTTAGTGTATAATAATATAAACCCTAACAGCACACACCAGTTAGCTGCTTGATGGGGATAAGGGAATTTGTTCATGATTGTACACATATATACCAGGAATGAGATGAGAGTTGAGGTATGGTTGATGGATATGTGGTGAGCAGGTTATGTTAGAGGTGGGACATCATTCACCACTCTTGTCAGCCAGGGAGCCATTAGTTTGGGCTCTGCTCTATATGGCAGGTCAGTCCTGCAAAAATATACCATCCACTGAAAAAATGGAGTATTTGTAGTGATGTGGAAGTGCATTTATCATTGTACATGTCAGTATGACTGAAACCTTGTCTTCTTTGATTTGTTTTCAAATCATTCAAAAAAAATTTTTGAGTTGAGGCAGTTAAGTCAGGGTATTCATCACCTTCAATGATAGTTATTGGTTTTTAGTTAAGTTTTTTTTTAAAGATGCTTTTTTTTATATCAAGAAACTTTAAGGCATAAGTTTGTTATGGAAGCACTGATAGTTTGTTATCCACCGTATATAGAGTGCTTAAAAATGATGAAATAGGATTGTCTGCAGTATATATGGATCCCCTGCACATGGATTATGACATTATGACTAACTCACTGTGTGCACTGTACATTCCAGGTGACAGCTGGCCTTGCCAATACTTACATTGATGGCCAACAGAAGGTAGACTTTGATGACCTGCCCCCACCCCCACCAGAGCTGCTCCAGCAGCAGTACCTGTATGGAGCTGCCCCCCAGCAGGGCGTGTATGCCACTGTGGCTGCCCCCTCCCAGGGGGTCACAGCCTTCCGCCCGGGCGCAGGGGCAACCCAGATCCCAGAGAGCAAGCAAGGGAAGGTGTCAACCATTCCTGTATCATCCACACCGATACAGGTGGAGAAAAGGTGAGTAGTGAGGCAATGACTGACTTGAGGTTTGATTAGGGTCTGTCCATTCTGTAAAGCTGCAGTATGTGCAGACCCTGGACAGCTTAACTTTAAAAGGTCTCATTTTGAAGTCAGTGCATATTGTATATAAAAAAAAATTATGTAGTTAAATTACTTAATGAAATTTTCTCTCCCTTTCCCCAAAGGATAACTCCTGGACATGGTCTGGCCCATCTTGTGGCAAAAAATATTTTATCGCTTAAAAGTAAGTATAAACAAAGAAGTAAGTTTCAAGTGTTACATGTCCATACCTTACAGTACCCAGTTAAATGCATATAGCTTTACAAAACAAGTATGAAACCAGAACAACTATATATAAAAAAACTTTCAGTTAGCTCTAGGTTGATATAAGTTCAAGTTGGATCATCTTTAATTATGAGCTTAAATATTTACACAATGTTTTGGGACGTTTAACTTTCCAAGGTGATATGGATCATACTTTCTTGTTCTGAGTAAGCCTTTCAATATGAAAACAAAATAAATCGCTATTGATTGAAAGCTTAAGAAGACATTTTATTCATAAATGAATATTTAATTTGACAAGCCCATGAAATTCCATCAAGATATTGGAGCATGTGCTGTCAATTATCACATTACAACCAAAACAGGACCCATATTTTCTAGCAGGTGCCCAATTATGTAAGTGACATATAGTGAAAGATGCAAATGCATTAGGTCTGTCACTGCACAGTAGGATATCAGGTAGTTGTCCTATATTGTAGGGAATACCTCACATGCCAAAATACATGTACTTTTGCAGCTGTTATATTAGATCAAAGTAGAGTAAGTGTTGTTTGTTCATAGCTCTCCCAATAAAATGTTCTTTTGAAAAATCTATGTTGGCATACAGAGTTATTTTAGGGATGGAGTGTAGTCAGGCATGCTCTTATTGTGAATAAACATACTAGAAATTTCATTTTAAAAAATGTTTGACACCATTGTTAAGGTATTTGTCATATGAAATTTATGTTTAATTCTATATGAAATTTGTCTCTGTCTCCAAGGACAGATTTCATGGTTACTTCCTAAAATTCAGGCTGTTGGAAGAAGTTTGAGATAGTTTGTTTATGTAACAAGGTCTGTAGAGAAATAATTTATTATTGTACTGTATAATGGAATGTATTCATTTGGCTTAACTAGACATAGTCTCCAAATAACTGCATTGTCATCCTGTTATGTTCCCATGGTTACATTCTGTCATATATGTTGGTGGCTGGTAGGGACTGGTGTGCTTATGTTTGTGTCCAGTCTTTAGTCAGCTTGACCACCCACCTATGCCTTAATTTGGACACACACAGTGACCTCATGCTACAGCTGAACTTGTCATTAATTGCTATGTATCTGTACGTTTGTCAAATGTAGGTATGTGCTTAATGGTATGGGAAGGCCTTGGTAGCAAAGGGACATTGCTTCTCCACCTACAAGTATTGGTAAAGGCCCATATGCAATGTCTGCTTATTTTATCATAACAGAACTGAAGTTTGCTTATTAATCACTTGAAAGTTGCAGGTTATTTGAAAAGTATGAAGTATTATTGCATTTCTGAATTGCCATTTTGATTCTACTATGGAACATGATAATATCATTGCGTGTTCGAATTTTTTGTCTGCTGTTGTGATTAATTTTATCAACCATCCAGCATGATAACTTGATAACTTAAGATCAAGGCACTTTGTATGATATAAACTCGTCTTTTTGCTTTGTATAGAAATATGGGACAGGAGCCACCAGCAGCACCCCCTACGTTCAAGTTGATCCCTGTGAAGACGGAACAGGACACTGCCCCTCCCCCAGCACCCTCTGCCTCAGTGTCGCACCAGAAACCGTCTCTAGAGGCCCTGGACAGACAGGTCCTGCACACAGTGGATGATCATGCCATACAGGTAACTACAGGGCAAGAAAATATGGGCCCTCTTTCTTATGCTTGATGATGATGAGCTGTTTTTGCTTAAGTCAAACAAAGAAGATTCTGTTCTGTTCTGTTTAAGCCACATTGCTTATGATATATCAGGTGAGACTGCCAGTTACTTTTAAGTCTCATCTGGATTTTTGCCAGCTGAAGACTCAGTATGAAGTGTGAAATCCAAGCAAGGGAGGATTGGCATTCACACCAAATTTGTTCATATTTCAATGTATCTGCATCAAGAAATAGGTTATGTTGCATAAGATATAATAAGTAATTTCTAGTTTGGTGTTTTGATTAAGTTACCAAACAAGCAAGAGCCCATTTCCTAATGTCCTGTATTCAATCTCAACCTAGAGTACAGAATATTCATATTTATTACATTGCCCATTATAATCAAATACAGTATGGATGTATGCTTAGTGTTTTCCATATGATGTATGCAGGTGTCAAAGAGTGACCATAGCAACGTGAGAGAGCTGGTCTGGGATCTGATCTTCTCCAAGAACATTAATAACGAAATTGAGAAATGCAGGTGAGACTAGCGTTAATTTATTTTGGTAGAAAACATGAAAAATTACTCGTGTGGCATCGGCAATAACTGTTTGAAATAGGATTTAAAAAATGCTATAGTTACAATTTTGTCTACTTAAAATAATGAATCTGAAACATGTTTTGTTATATTTGGTCAAACTTGAATTGCCTCCTACCTTCTAACCCTCTGGTTAAGTCAAGGCTTCGTAACAGAGGAATTACTCACTTTCAGTGATTGCACTATGTAAAATTAGCCAGTAAAAATTCCAAGAGATAAATGGCATGTATAGCCTATTGCAACAAAGTTGATTTTTTCTTGTTTTATGCATATCATAAGAGCACTTTTTGAACATTATTTTATGACTTAAATGAAGAAAATATGCTTTAACTTCAAGAGGATGAAAAGAAATCTGTGTTTGTCTTGACAGAGTGATATTCAGATGGTTGGCAACCAAAAATCTGAAGGAGATGACATTTGACAACGTGGAGCGTGGCAGTCCAGAGGAAGTACTCATGGGACTGAAAACCGGACAGACTACATACGCAATGGTGTTCGACACAATGTGCAAGTGAGTATTTGATATGTCTACACTTTTATTCCATAATCTAAAAGTACACCAGTAAATTGATAACTAAAAATTCAGGTCTGATTTTTCTAGTGAAGAAACCTTTTAGCTTGTTTATTGTATATTGTTGGTTCTATCTGGGTGCTTTTGTGCACATGGAGTTTTCCATCAGGGACTATATAGGAACCAGGTTTTTCCTGTCCTACATTTATATTATATGAACACACAGTGGGATGTCGGGGTATTAATCACCTTTATTGATAGTTCTAGTTATTCATCTCCCTCTATCTCAGTATAAAATTATTTTACTTAATGTTTACTTCTTAAGAGACCATGCATGTCATAGCAGCTATGTTTTGTACAGTGATTTAATAAAAAAACAAAACAAAAAAATCCCACTATATTCTACAGCTATGCTGGTCTGCACTCCAAGATAATCAGTGGCTATGCCAAAGGAGCAGACTACAGACCGGGCCAGAAGTTCCAGCCGGGTTCCAACCAACATTCCTGGAACGCTGTGTACATCTACGGAACCTGGTGTCTCATTGATGCCCACTGGGCTGCCAGACGTATCATCGGCAAACAGTCGACGTCAGAGGAGTTCCACTACCAGCTGGATGAGTACTTCTTCCTGACGGAACCAGCGCAGCTTATTTTTACACACTTCCCAGATGATTCAAAATGGCAGCTCCTCGAGAGACAAGTGAGATATTAGTGGTCATAGTTTTTAATTGTGTCATCAAAATATTCATTTGAAGTCAATCAGTACTTGTAATAGATCTCACATGCACATCAGTTTTAAATAAATACAGACATCTCAAACAAATCTTTGGGTATGGTTATATAGGATTGGCTATCAGCTTTCTATACTGATATCATGATTGTACAAGGCACAGTATATACCAGTCCCAATGGCCGCCGCCCTGGAATCTGGCGGTTGTGGGTTTAATCCTCGGCCGCAAAATACCGAAGTTGTAAAAAGCTCCCTTGCTTGGCGCTCAGCAAATAAGGGTAATTTCAGTACATTTTGGCCTGGTGTCGGGATACTGTGTTTTTGTGTGATATCGTGCCACATGTTTACAGTATGATACTGCAGTGAGGCAGCACTATATCTGTCTCAAGTAGACATATTATCCAAATGACTGAAATACTGTCAGTGGGACATTAAACAAAACAAACAAACAAGGTACAGTCAAGGTACCAGTCATTTATTGATGGAGTGGGTGGCTGCTATTTTCAGGTGACACAGGAAGAGTTTGAGAACATGCCCCACATGAAGCCTCAGTTCTTCAAGTACGGCCTGGAGTTTGTGAGCCACAGGACAGCGGTTGTGTATGGCCGTGGAGAGATCAACATTCGGCTTCGGTACCCTGCCCACAGACTCGTCGTGGCCTTCAATTTCAGTGTACAGGTACAGTGATCGTCATGACAACCACCTTCCTGAACTGCTTATATAATGATTTTTTATCTTGACTTTATGTAGAATAAGGGAAGCTACTCCTCTCACCCATCTGTGATGCTGAAACTTGGAATAATTAGTCCCCTACCGGTGTTCACACTGGAGGGGACTATAGGTTTGCCCTCCGTCTGTCCGTCTGTCCGTCCGTCCGTCCGTCTGTCCGCTCAAATCTGGATCCCGCGATAACTTAATAACTAAGCAAGCTAACTTGATGAAACTTGGTATATGACTAGATGGCAATGTGTAGATTATGCACGTCATTTTATTTTTGTTCTTCGACTAAAATTGTGGTTGCTATGGTAACGGAAATAGTGAAAATATGGCAAAAATGGGATCCCGCGATAACTAAGCAAGCTAACTTGATGAAACTTGCTGTGTGGATTATGCACATCATTTTATTTTTGTTCTTCGACTAAAATTGTGGTTGCTATGGTAACGGAAATAGTGAAAATATGGCAAAAATGGGATCCCGCGATAACTAAGCAAGCTTACTTGATGAAACTTGCTATATGACTAGATGGCAATGTGTAGATTATGCACGTCATTTTATTTTTGTTCTTCGACTAAAATTGTGGTTGCTATGGTAACGGAAATAGTGAAAATATGGCAAAAAATGGGATTGATTACCATATTGAGTCAAGGTGGAGCCGGTAGGGGACTTTATGTGTTGCATACAACACCAGTTACTTGTTGTTTATTGCCTTTGTATGTCCTTCGAGAATACAGAATCCTTGTTTTGCCTTTTACTGCTAAGGTTTTGTTTTACTGGCAAGTTCACGGTCTTACAGACAGCTCTTGTTGCACAGGATGTAACTTGTAAACTATGTAATGATTGATTTGAAACCTTGAATAGAGATAGACAAGGAGATGTGCAGGGTTCAAGAACCATATCCTCCAGCTTGTCTCAGTTTTTAGTTAATCTCTCTTGATTTTAAAAATGAAAATTTGTACAGGTTACTTCTGTGTCAAAGCAGAATGCCTTGGTATTAATCCCCTTCAGTGAAAGTTCTAGTTTATCTTTTACTTAGTGCCTCCAATAAAGCCTGATGAAATGTTTCAGTTTGAGAATGGTGAGGAGGAGTACCACGGAGTGAAGCTGAACAGATATGGTATGCAGGAAAGTGTTGGGGGTGTGGCTTCCTTCAGGCTCCGCCTCCCACACCGAGGATCCTACATCCTGTATGTCTACGCCAAGGAGGACACACCTGAGAACAAGGACAACGTGTATGCACAGGTATGCTCATCATTACCAACATCAACAGACTTTTTCTTCATTTTCGTTGTTGCATATTAATAGAATAGAATAACATATTTTCTGGTGTCTCTTTGGAAAAACTTCATTACTCTTATGTCTATTGCATATATATGTAAATTTTAAATGTTCAAGAAATGTGCAAAAATACCTAGAGAATGTATTAGAAATGATGTACAAGCTCTTGATGTTGAATCAGCAGTGTGGACATGTAATGAGAAGAACATCTACAATTTTAATGGAAACATTATTTAAGCCTATTTAAGTAAATATTTATGTCATTATTTCGTATTTAAACACCCCATATTTATGGTTTCCTGTACAGGTGTGTGAGTACAAGATTGTACAAGAGGATGTGGGCATTGAGCCGGAGCCCTTCCCACCATGTGCCTACCTGAACTGGGGACCAGGTGCTGCCTTCTTCAGGTGGGAACCAGTCAGATGCTTTACTAATGTTTTCTTTTATTTATCCATTTAAGTATTTAAGTCTTTAAAATTCATGCTAGCACACTTTTATTATGAGTTCAATTTTTAATGATATTTTGTTTATTCTGAGCACCCATTACTAGACCTTTTTGTGTGTTGTTGGTCATATTGAACTTCACTCTTTGCCTTTTTAAAGAATATAATGATAGAGATTCATCATTTATACAAAACTTGGTTAGGGGTCAGTATTTTTTCAAAGACAAACTAACACAGCCAAGAATTATTGATTTATCATTTTAAAAGTTTAGTGAATTGATATTCATAGTCATGATTGTATACATGAATATTCATGAAGTAAGAACTTAATTCCTCACATCACACCTACTATGTGTTCCAGATACGGCCTGGCAACATACCAGCAGACTGCAACCGTCTTGACGAGGGACGGCAAGGCTGAACTGCAGTTCCGCATTCCAAAGGCCATGCAGTTCATGGCCAAGCTGAAGCACAATAAGTACTCGGACGCCGAGCTGGAAGGCTACTGCATGAACAGGATCGTTGGGAACACGGCCTACTTCAACATCACTGCACCAGGCCGGGGTGAATATGGACTAGAAATTTACGCAAATGACCCGGCCTGTGAGGGCACAACTCTCTTCCATGTGGCGCAGTATCTCATAGAATGTAACGAAGATGTGAAGGCTGTACCTCTGCCTAAACTGCCCGCGGGCTACCTCGGGGCCCAGCCCAAGTTTAATGAATTTGGCCTAAACACCTTGAGTCACCACGACCCCGTCATCCACCTTGAGAAGAATGCTGTGGAGATTCAGTTTTCCACGGCGCAGGAGATGCGTGTCACGGCCAACCTGCTGGATGCGGAGACGGACAAGGATTTCCCCGACTACGTGTTTACCCAGACCCAGGGTTCAGTGGTGACCTTCATGGTTACTCTGCCAAACACAGGCTTCTACAAGCTTCAGCTGTACTCCATCCCTGCCAGTGATACGAGTCAGCAACTCCCAGGCGTGTATAACTACTTGATCAACTGCAAGGCCATGACCCAGCAACCTATAATGTACCCAAAACAGTACGCCCAATGGAAGGAAGGCTGCAGCATGCAGAGCCCCATTCAGCTTCACCCAGGCTGCGGAGACGAAGTCCTGTTCCGTGTGTTTGTCCCCAAGGCGGCAGCAGTTGCCGTGGTTGCTGGAGACGAATGGACACACCTGACATCACCACAGACAGGTATGTGGGAAGGAAAGGTACCAATGAGCAAGCATTACACTGGCAGTGGACAAGGCAAGGTTACGTTGAACGCAAATTATGGAGGTGACCCTACAAGCTACGCAACACTGCTGGAGTATGGAGTCTAGAAACTTATGTTTTAGGTTATAACAAATTTGATCTGTAATCTTGTAGTGGTTCTATGGCTTGCTATGTAAATGGTGCTTTTTGATTGTTTATGGTTGTATGTTTTTTCTTAGTATTTAACAATAAAGTGTTTTATTATGAGGAACGTCCATCAAACTGACAAGATAAAGAATTATATACTAATACGCGAATCATTGCTACTGCAAATAACAACAGTCTGGAAGTGCATCATAGATCATGAAATCTCTTGAAAGTGAAAGTAACCCTGACCTCTCACCCTTCTCTAGTGCTTCACCACAACAGCCTATCAGCAAAGGAGACACATCAACACAAAGCACCATGTTCCACTAAAAACTATTTGTTGCATTTTTTTTTCTGCAAGTTTCCATGGCAGTGCCATAGTAGTAGCTGTAAATGTTGTTTTCTTGCTATCTGGTGTACCCGTGTGTATTGTATATGGGACGTTATATACAGTTGTTGCCTTGATCACATTGTGTTCCTCCTACACAAGGCTGGATATAAACTTATTGAAGCATCTAGTTCTCTCGTATTAATTACTTTGGCCTTTTGATAATCTTGTTCATTTGTTAATGAGTATTTGTGTAATTTTATATACAATAGCCTTAAATGTATGTCTAGTCCACCTTCCAGCTTATTTCTTTAAAGAAGATTGGTTGATGAAAAAATAAATTTAAAATTAGATACATTCTATGAATAATCTATTGAATGTCAGAAAACATCAGGATGTCATCAAGCCTTTTTTTAATTTTTCTAACATTCAATAGACAAACTTATTACATATTCCTTTATCATATAGTGCTCTAAGCATTTTCACAAAATTTGTCTTTCTTCCTTAAATGTCTTGGATTTCAAAACATTTGGTATGTATGTATAAAAGTTGCTTTATAGCATATGTTGCTTGTTTTTTTGTTTTTATTTGTGAGGTTGCTATTCCCTTAATAATCATTATTCATGCGTTATCTACACCAAGTCTTGACTTTTGATGTAACTTTTTTTTATTTTTTTACATGTTTAGAGAAGAGTTTTGACTATACAAATGGGACACATACTCTATATGTTACTTGTTATTAAAACAGTTTTACCATGTATTGAGAGGGAACAGGTGCTCTGTAGGAGGAACTGATATGTGTATGACTTTTTTTAGATTTCTATGTTAATGATATTTTTTTCTCATATTACATTACTTAATCATTCTCATTTTCACCAGTGCCATTTTGTCTTGTCTTTTGCTATTTCTTGTTATTGATATTTTTGAATAGAAAATTTGATATTAAGGTTCAGCAAGAAAAGATTTCTTTTTTCTTTAACATGGAATCGAGTTTCTTGAAAATTGGACATGTAAAGAACTTTGCTTGCATATTGAGCAAACATTTTGGTACACAATTTGGACCAGTCGTAACTTGTTAGGTAGCTGTTTTAATGCATGGTTTGAATTGATATTGGAGACTGATTCATTCATAGCAGTTAATGATAATAGGAAATGAGATGTCAAATCTTGATCTAGCAAAGCTGTACTGTGATTGGGAAAAAGCTGAAGAATATCAGTTCAGGACATAGTGCAAATACAGGATATGCAATAATTTTAGAGCATTGAGTTTGAAGATCTTTTTGAGGGACACTGAAAAGGTCATTATTTTACAATGTCCTGGTACCCAACAATTTTCATGTGGTTCATAGACTGCTTGTTTTTATTATGAGGAACTATATATATGAATGTAGCACTCTTTGCTCTAACGGTAGTCATGCTATTTTTGTTTCAATGAGTTTTTGTTAAGACTTTTATATATTATATACATTATTTATTAGTGCTATATTGAGTATGTTCTTTTCACAAGCAGGAGTATCTTTACTTCTGCCTAAGGAAGAAGGTGCAGTGATATTCAAGTGTGCTGTTATTTAATAAAATCACTTCTCAATGTTGGATCGCTTCAGATCTAAGCAAAACCTTTAAAACTTATATTTGATTTAGATGAATGTCTGTCAGAGCATCATACTTTCATAGAACCGATTGCTAGTTAGAAAAAAAAAAATGCAATGTCTTTTTAACTTTATGCTTGTAGTTTTTTTTACTTATCTTTCAAGGTTATAATTTGATACATAATATTTCATGATAACTTTCAACCATATTCATTATATACATGTACTTGCAAGTACTATACATGCTTTTTACTATTATTAGCAATACATCATTGCTTTTCATTTGTCTTTTTGTTTTCTGTTGTATCCCTTTAAATTGTGCTTTTACTGACCGAAGAGATTAGAAAGGAATTAAGCTGATGAAATGGATGGTTGTATACATAGGACATTATTTTGGTCTGGCTAGATTGGCGGTCAATCCCAGTTGCAACAAATCTGCACTGGGATAATAGGTAGTCAAAGGTTGACTTGGTTTACACAAAAGAATGTGGTTTTGTTTGTGTTTGTGAGCAGGTGACCTTGTCATCAATATGAAAGCTGGGGCTTTACACATTCACTGCTAAATCTTGGAAAGGTACTAACCAATATTAAGTGTGACCTTGCAGTCATAGAAATGAATCCTTTGCTCCGCACAGAGGTTTGGTGGCAGGCATAATCAACCTGTAAAATCAGCCAATCTTTTCCTGCAATGTGTGTCAATCCTTACTTAAATGGCAGAGGGTATATACAAGTTGAAACTATATACCAGGGTATGGAAATTATCCAAAAAACAAACGAAAAACATGTATCGAAATTTATTAAAAAAAACAGAGCTCGAACTTATTAATCTACATCATCATAATATAAAGTTAAGTATTACTATGTACACAAATTGAGGAACACGAGATAATTTGTTATACATAACTGAAACAAATCGCTGCCTTATCATGAGGTCCTATCTGCCAATTTGACTTAATTAGAGATCTATATACCACTGGAATAGTCACAAGATGATCTACGTCTTGCAGCAATTCTTTTTGTGTAGGATTCCTATGAAGAGCTATTTGCAATATTTAGTATTTCAAGGTTCTTTGTCCATAGATCAAGCAAAACTTTGGTACAATTTTAAATTAAATTTGGTAAAATTTAATTCAATAGGTCAAAGTTTTAAGTTGACTTTCTCAAAATGAAGTATGAAATTGGCAGGTATGACTTTTTATTAATAATGTGATGGAATATATATCTTTAATACTAATGGGATGAAGAACAAATGGTGAAAAAAAGAAAACCGGATGCTTGCAAAATAATCATATAATTACTTTTCATGGGTCAACATTTGCAAGTTTTAGCACCTGAATCTTTTTAATGCTATGAAAGAGATAAAAACCTTTGAGGTTCTGTTATCACAAAATGTATTAAAACGTTTATTATAGCCAAAATGTATTAAAACGTTTATTATAGCACATTATAATCATTTACTATACATATGCATACTAAGTCAATTCTATTCTGTTAAACATACAAAAACAAGCATTGAAAAGAAATATACACTTGTAATAATTTCTTGTGGAAATTCATCTGACACCATTTCAAGTAATTTTTAATTGAAAGTCAAGAAATTAACAAAATCCTCAACTGCTGATTAGAAAAATCATCCACCTGCCTGTAGGAAAAGTCTCAAGCAATAGAAGAAAACATTCATCATGGTATTTTTAATTCATACAGCATAAAGCAAACATCGATTTTAAATGGCTTTTGTTATCAATAGAGAAAATGAACTTCTAAACATCTGACATAACTGCCTATGTTATACACAACATTGTGCTTGTCAAATTGTTATCATGTTGCCTCTGATTTTAGAAATATACCGGTAGGTGATGTAGCTGGCTAGATTGCAATGACATTTTGCATGTACATACATTATGCTTTTACTAGTTTTTTCAGATTCACGTTTTCTATCCTGTATTCAAATAATGAGTTATATTTTAAAGCAGCTTGTTCACAGATGATCAGTAGAAATTAAAAAAAAACAATTTTACCAAGTCACAGCCATAAAATTAAATAAATAATACCAGAAAATAATCCATATTATGATGTACATGTATATCATGTTTCAGGAAGATGTAAAGTAATCTTCATAGAAAATAAAGTTTAAAAACAAATGCAGAACCAAATGCAGAACAATTGATTTTACCATATTCATCCAATCATGAAATAATGGTCACAGAAATAAATTTTCATAAATATTAAATAGATCATATCATGATGTACATGTGTACCTAGTTTCATAAAGACGTGAAATCATCTTCATAGAATAAAAGTTCAATCACAAAATAAAAGTCAAAAAAGGTCACAATTATAAATCTTAAAAAGGTTTAAACACAAAGGTAAATCTGAGGTAAAACTAAGGCAGAACCAATTTTACAATTTTTATCCAACCATGAAATATAGAACATTTCACAGCCATAAATGTGCATAACTAGTTAATAGATCATATCATGATGTACATGTTTACCCAGTTTCAACAAGATATGAAGTGATCTTCATAGAAAAAAGGCTTCAATGCAAAGGTAAATCTGAGGAAGAACAATCAATTTCAGCTTGTTCATCCAACCGTGAAATATAGTTCACAGCATGAATTCACATACATATTAGATAGATCATATCATCATATCATGATGTACATGTGTACCTAGTTTCATCAGGATGTGAAGTGATCTTCATAGAAACAAGAGCACTGCATGTGGGTGCCAACGCTCGTCTATTTTTGCCAACTTTACACATTTTTGTTAAACACTTAAAAAAGTTGACCTTGAAAATCACAACTAAAACTGTAAGCCTTTAAATGCAAAGTTGAAGTACCATACCCTTTAAATTTGACCTTTGACCTTGAAGGATGACCTTGACCTATGCATGGTATAGAATGTATACAACACAAAGATGTAAAATATGTAAAGAAAAAACTCACAATTGCTAATCCATTGAGTTTTTGATAATCAACACAAAACTGTAAAATTTGAAGACATTTAAAAAAAAAAAATGTTCTTTTTTATCTGCCTAAAACACACCTCACAGGTTATATGAAAAATTAAAAATGAAAAGAAAATATTATAAAACTTCATTATGTAAAATAGGTCAAAGGTCAAGGGCGATAGATGAAATGTTGAGGTATATCTGAAAAAACCATTGTCATGATGAATATGCATACCAAATATAAAAGATGTATGTCAAAAAGTAAATAGTTATAGCCAACCTTAAATTTTTTTGTTAAACATTTCGAAAATAGGTCAAAGTTCAAAGGTCAAGGTCAAAGTCCAAATGTGTACAATTGATGGAAAGGTCTTGCCACAAGGAATTCACATGTGAAATATCAGTGCCCTGTTGGTAACAGTTCTGAAATGACAGGCATTTTAAAGTTTTCAGAAGTTAAAGCAAAAATAGGTCAAAGGTCAAGGTCAAAAGATAAAATGTTGAGGTATTTCTGAATAGCCCTTGCAAAGATGAATATGCATATCAAAAATAAAAGTTGTATGTCAAATAGTAAAGAAATTACAGCCAATGTTAAAGTTTTTTGTTAAATATTTCAAAAACAGGTCAAAGATCAAAGGTCAAGGTCATAAGTCCAAAAGTTTAACATTGATGGAAAGGTCTTGCCACAAGGAATTCACATATGAAATATCAGTGCCCTGTTGGTAATGGTTCTGAAATGACAGGCATTTTGAAGTTTTCAAAAAATACAGCAAAAATAGGTCACAGGTCAAGGGGTGAAAAATGTGCATGTCTGGAAAGACCTTGCCCAGATGAATATGCAGACCAAAAATGAAAGTTGTATATGGAAAAGTAGAGAATTTATGGCCAACGTTAAGATTCTGTACGACGCCTGACGAAAATGACGACAACGCAGACGCTGGAGTTACGACAATAGCTCGTATTTTTTTCTTCAAAAAACAGATAAGCTAAAAAACCTTAAAGGCAAAAGTAAACCTGAGGAAGAATAATCAATTTTAACATGTTCATCTAACCATGAAATATAGGTCACAGCA
>CM037781.1:19291913-19341913 GCA_021229015.1 Solen grandis
CTTCCAAAATGCCTACAGCTTTAGTATTTTGTGGTTCTTCCAGTTTTAAGAACTTCATGACGGGGTAGAAATTTTCAATATATTTGACCATGATGACTTCCTTTTCACTCTCTGTTCTGTCAGTGGAGCCATCACTGAAGATACTGAAATAGTCAGCATTATGAAGTTTCATTTTAGTGTCATCAAAATGATACCCAGCAATTTCAGCTGCAAATTTTCTACATGCCATATTATTGCAGTAGGTTTCACCTAAATCAAGAGTATTTTTACTTTGTAGTTTAATAAGTTTAGGGAAATCACTAAATGGCCTCTCCTCTGTCATAACACAGTAAGCAGTGTTAAATAAGTAAGTCATTTTAACTAAATGTTGTTCGTCCATCTTCTGAAATGAAGCCTCTATTTCTGTAGGTTTGTTCTGGGCTGCAACCTTAGTATCTAGAGCTACCTTGTGTCCAGCTGAGTTCCTGTGAAACATCACACTCTCCTTCTTCACCATCTTACTACCAGTCACCAACTGCAAATATAATTATATAGATCTATAAAAGTATAAGCAAAAACTGTTAAAGAACATAGAACCAAGAGATCTCTAGATTGATCACTCTAAGCATTTTATGATTTATACTCTGGCATAAATTAGGACACATTTACAGTGAACATAGAAATAAAATACAAATCAATGTAGCAGTGCAATTACCATGGTAGAGCCCTGCAATTGACTATCAACTCCTGTCAAAATAGAAAATTCGGGCAGAGCCCATTGAATACAACCATTTTGTGCAAGACTCTCCCAAGATGGTTGGACAAGACAGAAAATTTAAAAAGATGAGTAAGCTGGGGCCAATTCCATTTATAAATATTTTATTAATATAGAATTTTACTTACTCATTGGCAGAACGTGTCAAAATGTTAAATAAAGTCACTTACACTAGATGTTTTGTCCCTTGAGTGCTGCTTACATACAGCACACCATAACTGTGTGACTAAATGTCCATCGTCCGACACTTCATACTCGAGACTGATATTTAATTCTCGTTCCCACTTTTTGACGGTTTTGATTGATGCTGTGACATATCGTGGGGAAGGGCAAGAAGAAATCGATTTTGAATTAAATAAGGCACCTTCGATGCGCTGGCCCCATCGCTCGATCCTTCACTTTTTCTTTTGAAGAACGATGATATCATTCTAATGCTGACAGACGATAATACGCGTTGTTAAACACTTGAAAAGCTATCGAAAATATTTACGGAAAGCTTCCAGACAACATTGAAAATACAAACTTCTCTGCAGTTGATCTCCCTTGCATGCTGACGTAGCAGAAAGACTGTAAAGGGAAATAACTACTGCGATATCAGAACAAAACGTTTTGAGGACTCGGACACGGACAAAAACAACTTAATTTCTCCGATGCTTTTGCAAAACAAAAACGGAACTTTTGAAATGGACTCGCACATTTTTGCAAGTACTTCATTTCGGCACTCGCATTCTGAAAGAATTACTCGCATTTAGCGAGTTAGCGAGTGTTAAATTTGATCCCTGACTGTCAAAAACACCATAAATACATACATCATAAATTATTTTAGGTCTTACCCCCACATTTTCAAATAAAAAACGCTCAATCAATTTTCTGAATTGTCGATGGTATCCCTGCAAAATTACGTCACAATCTAGGTGAAATATTGCACTACTGTAGTGTACATTGCCCGAGAATAACAATATGGTGAGAACTGAATATTGAAGATATTGTTGGTTTTGGATTTTATTTTAATTTTAAATGACACATGACAATTTATTTAATTTGGTGGGAATATATTGATACATTCAGGAGTTTATTTAATATAAAGGTAAGGGATTGTTTTGTTAGTTTTTCTTGCAGTAACTTTTTTTATACTGGTGAGAACTGAATACTCCAGGATGGTGTGTCAAGCCGGTCAAGCACCTATGATTTGATATGTAAGTTTTGACTCTGATTGGCTTGGGTGCGTATTGTTCAGACTTACCAAACATTCTTAAATGCATGTTTGTTGGAGGGTTGTAAGATCCACAGGCCAGCAATACGACCTTCTGCGTTGTAGCCATCTTTTCATCGATAATCGTTCTTTCCTTTCAATAGCAACCGGTCTACCGTGTGAACTACGCTACTGTGAATGGGATAGGCCTGAAATACGCAACGAAATTTTATGAAGCAATGGACGCAATGGAAATATCATGGAGCAATGGAAATTCTATTTTCAGAGAAACAGTATTAGATGCCATAAAACTATTTTTAAACCATCATTTATTGTTTTATTATATATAAACATTAATTTTAAAACAATAACATGCGCATAACATTTGATTTATTACATTGGAGTTTATACATGATAGGCCTATATGGAGCAATGGAAATATTACATACGGACACGACCTGGAAATATCCTCGAGTGCCCAAACTGCGCCCCCCTAAGATTTAATTAGGAAATGCAACATAAATAGAATAAAAACTGTTCACGTACCAACTAATTCTATCAAATTCACATTGATACCCCCCAAAATAATTCTTTAAATAAATAATTATTCACTCGAAAATAACATTAAATACATTACGAGTCAAATCTTATGCCATCATTTTGTGTGGTCCCAACTCCGCCCCCTAGGTGACGTCATAGCAGTTGCGAATAATTATTGTACACATATGACTTCCATTTATAAATATGTAAACACAGCAGACGGAATTTCTGAGATACTTTTATTTTAAAACTTGAGTGTAAAAGGGCCATTCTGCGTGGAAATCATTTTGTATTAAGAAAAAACATATAAAAAGAGTGGTGCGAGATAAAATTTGCAATATTTATCAGTTTGAATTAAAATTTCGTACAAAAACCATCTGAGTTTATTTACAGAAACATCATAGAAAAAAATATCACAGTCGCTTGCGCGTGTGATAAAATCTAGCGAGACTACAATAAAAAAAAAAAAAAAAGGAAGGTGGCGGAGTTAGGACAGGGGCGCAGTTAGGACCTACGACGATATAGACTATACTTCCGGCTGAAGAAATATCATAAAGATTTTTCCTTCATTCATTTATTGCGCAATGGGGAGAATGGCAACGTAAGTAAATGAGAGTGATCAGTTACCATTTATTACACACAGAAAATATATATTTATTTTTATACTTACACTTTATATAATACAATACAGTATTGTATTATACTTTCCATTATATACAGATAGATCTAAATAGCATCCAGGCCACACCACAGGGAGGTGCTATCTGTCATGGCCCATATTTTTGTTAATTATATGTTTACACTGTATATTTACATTTCATTTCATTTCATTTTTTATGTACATTATTTTATTTTTTTTAAACATTTTGTTGTACATTTTTAAATAGGCATTCATATATAGTTGTTTTTTTGTTTTTTTTTATTAAATTTATGTGCGTGTACATTTTACATCCACTACAATAATCATCCAATACAGTAATCAATCCAATCAACGAACTTTTAAGACATATTTCATGGCGCACAAACAATTCTTCGTTTTGAAGAAGGCGCGCGTGTTCTATCTGGTCGTTTTCTTTTCATCTGAAATAAATGAATAAATAAATGGGTTATTCTACTTTGAATATACTGAATTACGTATCAATACTGAAAACTTTTACTCATTCAGTTGCACACACACACACACACACACATTTATGATAATGTTAAATCATTTCATCATGATGATGATGAATATGATTATGATGAACAGAAGCAACGACTTGCTAACGTAATCTAGAATATTGACTCGAGCACACCCTTCCCAGTTGATAAGGTGTGAACAATGCAGTTAATGGCAAGTGTCAATACCACACACACAGTTTACAGTTCTACAGTTTATTGTTTCATCAGCACAAAATACATGTGACATGAGGTATGAATATTACAATTGATCCAACAATTGTAGAGATTATCAATCGATCAATCAATCAATAAATATTTCATACTTTTAAATCATTTCATGATGATGATGATGATGAATGGAACTGAAGCCTAAACTTGCAAACATAATCAGTTTTATTGCCTCGAACAAACTTTTCCCCGTCGATGCATTATGGCACGTGTCAAAGACAATACGTGGAAATTCAATTAATTTCTTATAACAGAACAGCTAGAGAGAGAGAGAGAGAGATTTCTTTTAATTTTTCTCGTTTTTTAATTTTTTTTTTATTTTCTTTTTTTATTTTAATAATCATTTCAAATTATAAAGTTAAATTTTAAATCAGTGCATTTTATTTTCACCATTATCACTATTTCCATTGCTCCGTAATATTTCCATATCTCCATATATGTATAATCTCCAATTTAAAGACTCTAAGTTCATTCTCATGCTATTATCTAAAAATTAATGTTTATAAATAATAAGTTTAAAAGTAGTTTTATGGCATTTAATACCGATTCTCTGAAAATTGAATTTCCATTGCTCCGTACGTAATAATCCCATGGCGCCATATATTTATACTCTTCAATTTAATAAATCTAAGGTTATTCGCATGTTATTGTCTTAAAATTAATGTGTATGTATAATAAAAACAGTAACCGATGGTTTAAAAAAGTATTATGACAGTTAATGCTGCTTTTCTGAAAATAAAATTTCCATTGCTCCATAAAATTTCATTGCGTGTTTTAGGCCTACCGTTGTGCATGTCCCCAGGCGGGCCAACTCTACGACCAGATAATGTGAAATATTTTATAATATTTAACGTAATACATCTGATTACTAAAATGTATATATTGTCGAATACCCACTACCGATCGATAGATCATCTATATGATGTCATGTAGTGAAGCGGAATAAGTAAGCCGGGGGTATCCGACGATGAGAAATCATGGAGCTAATGAATTTAACAGGCTAAATAGATGCCCTATTCTAAAATGATTAAATTGTTTCGATTGGTTGAAAAAGTAGGTCACAGGAGCTATTTAAAACCATAATCTTAAAATGCAAACATCGAAAAGTCTTCTTCTGCAAAACTGCAGGACCTAGAGCTTAGATATTTGGGTATAGCATTGTATAGTGACCTCTATCAAGTTTGTTAAAATCATTGCCCTAGGGTCAAAATTGGCCGCGCCTCAGAGATCACATAATTTTACACAGACCAGAGTCGGTTTCAGGAATTCGGGGGGGGGGGGGGGTTCTGTATAAAAAGAATGTAGATAGTGACAATGCAAGCTTTGCCCGAGCCGTGAGAAGGATGTACTTCCGGTTGTACTACTGGGGATCCGGGGGAACTCCCCCGCGATTTTTTTTAACTTAAAGCTGTGAAATAGTGCAACTTATAAGCTTGTAAGTTTTTTTTTTTTTTTTTTTTGGGGGGGGGGGGGTGTCTATATTTATGTATGGTCGGGAAAATTTAGAGGGGACGCGCGCCGGGTGAACCTCCTTTGAATCCGCCAGTGGAGACTACCTTGTTGCAAGAAGTATGAGACCATAAAGCTAGGCAACTTCACTGGTCACATTCAAGCTGATACTGACGTTGAGGCCAAGCATTAATAAAAGGCCCAAACACAGAAGTCGGTAGCCGGAAAATGACGACACATCAAAAGATGACTGTTATTGTTTGGTTTGTGCCGACACTTACAGCAATAGCAAATCCAGAGTAGTAGTAAGGTCGCCGGTTTGGCTCCAAGACTGCGCGTGCGCAGGAGTGACGTCATCAGATTATTTGCGCATGTGCGGCGGCCATATTGGTTTTCTAGCATGACATCTAATTTTAGAATGACATCATGATCTATATTTAGAAATGGCATCATGATCTATATTTAGATTGACATCATGATCTATATTTAGAAATGACATCAATGTACAGGGCTGACTTGTACATTCGACCTAGGGTTAAGGACATTGAGGGTCAAGTCCTTTAGCCATAGGCGGAGACACATGGTAAACACCAAAGAACATTAGATACAACAGAGGTATTGATAGTCCCAATAATATACAGAGCTGACTTGTATATTCAGTCATAGGGCTTAATCACGGACATTGAGGGTCAGGTCCTCAGCCTTAGACGGGGACTATACAAAGTCTTAAAACAATAATGTTATCAACATATGATCATCATACAATAAACCTACAATAAATATAATTAATCTTTATCAAACAATATTTGGAAAACATAGAAAAAATTAACGGCATTACTTACGATGTGAACAGCTCCATGTTCTGTTATAAAATGAACTCAACACTCATGTTATACGTGTGATTTACCGTTTATGGTCATAGTATTTCCGGAAATTATATTTAGAAATGTATTTAGCACTGTACAACTAGAATAAACTGGAATTAACCAGTTGTTATCTAAAATTAACTATGACTTTGATCAGCAACCAATCAGAATAGAGAGCGATGACGTTATGTTTAAAAATAAAGTCAATATTGGAACGCAATTTTTGAACATGCCTGTACACGTTACTTCAACACAAAACGGAAATAAAGATCAAATCTTCAAAATTCAGACGTGTGTGGAACACAATTTTTGAACATGTCTGTACACGTTATTTCAGCATGAAACGGAAATAAAGATAAATTCCTCTGAATTCAGGTGTGTGTGGAACACACTATTTGAACATATCTGTACACGTTATTTCAACATGAAACGGAAATAAAGATCAATTCCTCAGAATTCAGACGTGGGTGGAACACAATTTTTGAATATACACGTTATTTCAACATAATGACTTGCGAATATTGACATTAGTTAAAGCAAGCACCAGTACATTCACATACACAGTGACCTTTATACCAACAGAAAGAAAAACATCTTACCTATCACGCATGAATACGTTTTACTTTGAATCTGGAGTAACATTATTATTGACCTCCATTTGTTTAATTCTCTCTCTCTCTTAATTTCTGTAGAGTTTGTATATGATTATATAAGCACATTCTCATACTTAAACTTGTATCAAATTTAATGAAGTACATGAGCACGTACATGTATACATGTACAAATGAATGTTCATGTTTCTCTCTCTCTCTCTCTCTCTCTCACACACACACACACACACACACACACACACGTGATATACCATTTTAAGTCAAAGTATTTCCGGTAATTATTCTTGGAAATGTATTTCCAGTATACAACTAGAGTAAACCAGAGATAACTGGTTTACAATTTCAATCGACCAATGCAATGTCTTCATTTTATGCCGATTGAACATGACTAGACATGTTGTTTAAAAATAACCATGACTTAGATCAACAACCAATCAGAAAAGAAATGTAGAATCGCAACCAATAACATGTTTCATTCCATGAATAGGCATGACATTGCACAACAACCAGCAATCATTTTTACTCCATAAACCTATGAGGCGTATACACACACACATACACACACTATTCAAAAAAATCATAGAATGGTTCTGGAAATGAAATGGACATGCCGAGTAAGGTAAACTTTTTAATATATAAATCACCGACCTTTTTTCCTCAGTATCCATTTTTTTATATCACACAACAGAATTTCCAAGAAGTTAATGACATGTTTATCCATTAGTCTTTAGAAATTTCCTGCACACAAAAAAATTCCAACTGATCACTCTAAGAGCATGCTTAGAAAAAAAAAAACTGTGTACTCTGTGCGTGAAAAAGATTATGTTTATGATGTCTGTGTATGTTTTGGGCTTCTCTAACATAAAACACATATGTGTGTGTAATCGACATAATCCTAGAGCGGTGTGAAAGAGGTAATTAAAAATACATTACCTCTTTCATTTACCAAATTACATACCTTTTGTATACAAGTATAAAATATTGAACGAATTTTGTTATTTTGATTTCAGAAATCAATTGATTGATATTGTTTTAGTGCAAATCAAGTCTAAACACATGATTGATCCAATATTGATTATTTATCGATTTTTGTTATATAATACAAAAAACAATATTTCCTTTTTTATTCTGCTCTAGCATTTAGTCATTTGAGTATATGAATATTGTTATTTTGAATTTTTAGAACTCAATTTATTTATATTGTTTTAGTGCAAATCAAGTCTAAACACATGATTGATCCAATATTGATTATTTATCGATTTTTGTTATATAATACAAAAAATCAATATTTTCCTTTTGTTCACTAATATTTAGTCATTTGAGCATACAACTAGTAAGTAGATTCAAAATAAATGTGTTATTTTGATTTTCAATCGAATTATTGTCAGTTATCGATTTTATTGATTTCCCCCACCCCCATTTTTAAAGGTACAATGTTAAAAGGTAATATCTCCCTTAGTTATTAACCGATTTGAATCATTTTCATTGCAATGGAAAGCTCAAACTGAGATCTTTACTTTGAACACTCTAAACCGGAAGTCCATGATGAATAAAAACCGGAAATGACGTCATCAAATGTAAAAAATGACTCTATCTGCCTTAGTTGTTAACCGATTTGAATCATTTCATAGCTATGAAAAGCTAAAAATGAGATCTTTACTTTGAACTCTCTCAACCGGAAGTCCATGATGAATAAAAGCCGGAAATGACGTCATCACATGTTATCACATGTTAAAATCTACCCTGTTTCCCTTAGTTTTCCATTGATTTTTTTTTATTACTTTGGTAAGCTCTAAGTGCATGGGCCTTTAAAAAAGGAAATGACGTCATCAAATGTAAAAATGAACCTATATAGTAAAGTGAATTCTATACAATGAATTCGCTTGACCGGAAGTCCATAATCCATTAAAAAACGGAAATGACAACATTCTATGTGAAACTGACCTTTTCTTCATTAGTTTGAACTTCGAGGGTATAAAAAAACATACGAAAATCGTGTCAGTCATACAAGTTTTGACACTCAGGCTAACAACATGTGGAATTTAACAATTTGGAGATTCAGAATGACTTGAAAATATGGAATTTGTACAAAATGTGGAATAAGATGTTATATTCAATGTTCGTTTGCTGGTCGATTCTCCTATAAGATGGACAATGTCATGAACTACGACGAGGGATTTTCAAAGCCGGATCTAGAGATGTGTAAACACTGATTCATATAAGAACAAGCAGGATCAAAGTCTAAAAAACTTATAAGGGGAAGTGCCTCCTTTTTCAGTTCATAAAATATGTTTTCTATAAAGTGTTTAGAGTGTGAACAAGTATTCACAAGAAGGGACAATATGTTAAGACATTGTGCATTTAAACATGGAAATGAAAAGACAGTCAATGAAACGCCTCCTCCTCCGGAATTGACTCCTCCTCCTCAAGGAGAAGGAGGAGTTCATCCTCTTTCTCCTCCTCAAGGAGAACAGACACAAAAGAAAGTTAGGGAAATACCTCCTTCAACATTAATTAATGCACAGGAATTTGTTTTTCAACATCCCTTTACGTGTATGGTCAGCGGGCCGACCTCTTGCGGTAAAACTTACTTCGTATCACAGCTACTACAGAGGGCTTATGAAAAACTTCGTCCCGCTCCACAACGTATTATCTGGTTATACAAGAGATGGTAACCGTTATATGACGAAATACAAAGAAACGTTTTTCCGGAAGTAGAATTCAAAAAAGGAGTACCTTTTAATCTGGAAAAAGATGAGTTTTTGGACCCTAGAGTCAGAAATGTGATCATATTAGATGACATGGCTACGGAAGCGGTGAAAGACCAACGAGTGACCGATTTATTCACGGAAGGTAGCCATCATCGAAATCTGTCTGTCATCGCTATCAATCAAAACCTGTATTTCAGCAAAGATCCTACCCAGAGACGAAATTGCCATTATCTGGTATTATTTAACAACCCTGTAGACAGACAACAGGTTATGACCCTTGCCCGACAAATGTACCCCAGTAACCCCCAAGAACTGTTAAGACCTTTTGAAAAGGCTGTTAGTCATCCCTATGGCTATTTACTCGTAGATTTAAAGCCACTTACACCAGCTTCACTGCGCATGCGCACAAATGTGATGGAATTTATAAGAGAAACAGATAGTAGAATGGAACCACCAAACGATATACAGAGACAGGATACTGTTCCAATCGAGACTTTGCAAAACATCATGATTTCTTGTGACGACTGCGGTTTTATGTTTTCAGACATTAGTAACTTACAAAAACATGTCAGAACATGGTGTCCAGCGGTGTTGAAAAGAAAAGCTGAACATACTAGTAATGAAGATGAGCCTACGAGTAAAGTAGGCCGTCGAGATTGGATCACCTGCGATGATGGTTCTGATAATGAAAGTTCTATGGACGAACAAGACTACATTGAAGACATAAATGAATATTTTGAATCCTTAGCCAAAAAAGCTGGTGAGAAAACGGAAACAATTTGGGATGAAAAATACTACGAATATAGAAAAGAAGGAAACTCAGAACAGAAAGCCCGTTCAAAAGCCTACGAGTTTGTCTTTGAAGACGATAAAAAAGAATTCATGCGAATGTATACAGATTTTTTGAGAACAGCGGCTCAACTAGAAGGAAGCATCGTTCATCGGAAAATTCTTCGAGAAATTTTGGATTCAGACAATAAAAAGAAAGTGATTAAACGAGTATTGAAAAAGTACAATCATTGGTTCGATGAGGTCATTGGTCATGGAGAGGTAGATTTGGAATCTAGTGATGATGATGAATAAGTTTATAAGGGGAGAAGACTAATAGACATAAATAAAAACTAATAATGAACATTGACAGATGGTCACAACATTTTCGCCTCATGGCCGAGGGAAAACAACGTCCTAATCATAAAGGACACTACGTTGTAGAAAAAATACAGACTGGTGGCACGTCTAAAGAACCGACCATTCAGTATGTTACCCCTGTGGCACAAGCAGTAGAAATGGCCAAGTCAGAACACAAGAGACGAGACTCTCCACCAAGGGAAAGAAAGTCTACTTCCATGAAACGTCAGAATATGAGTTCCCCTGTAAAATCAAACAAAAGATTTCGACCACCAGGAATTCCGGCCAATTCAACTTTCTATGTTTGAGACTAAGGACAATATAATTGTAGAACAGAAAATGTGTGCATGTTAAAACGATTTGTATTGCAAAATAAAATAAGTAATAGATTTAAATTGTATAGTTATAGAACGGAAAATGTATGCATATGAGAGCGAATTGTATTGCAAAATAAAATAAGTAACAGATTAAAATGTGTTTGTTTTCTTTGACAATAGGATCCTCAAAACAACCAACTCTTTAAAAAATGGGAAATCAATGAAATCGATAATTGACAATAATTCGTTTGAAAATAAAAACAACAGATTTATTTTGAAGCTTCTTACTATTTGTATGTTCAAATGACTAAATATAAGTGAACAAAAGGAAACTATTGATTTTTTTTGTATGATATAACAAAAATCGATAAATAATCAATATTGGATCAATCATGTATTTAGAATTGATTTGCACTAAAACAATATAAAAAAAATTGAGTTTTAAAAATTCAAAATAACAATATTCGTATAATTTGGTAAACTGAAAGAGGTAATGTATTTTTAATTAGCTCTTTCACACCGCTTTAGGATTGTGTCGATTACACACAAACATGTTTTTTAAGTTAGAGAAGCCCAAAACATACACAGACATCATAAACATAATCTTTTTCACGCACAGAGTACACAGTTTTTTCAGTTGGAATTTTTTTGTGTGCAGGAAATTTCTAAAGACTAATGGATAAACATGTCATTAACTTCTTGGAAATTCTGTTGTGTGATATAAAAAAATGGATACTGAGGAAAAAAGGTCGGTGATTTATATATTAAAAAGTTTACCTTACTAGTTGATCCATTTCATTTCCAGAACCATTCTATGATTTTTTTAATAGTGTGCGTGTGTGTGTGTATACGCCTCATAGGTTTATGGAGTAAAAATGATTGCTGGTTGTTGTGCAATGTCATGCCTATTCATGGAATGAAACATGTTATTGGTTGCGATTCTACATTTCTTTTCTGATTGGTTGTTGATCTAAGTCATGGTTATTTTTAAACAACATGCCTAGTCATGTTCAATCGACATAAATTGAAGACATTGCATTGGTCGAATCAAATTGTAAACCAGTTATCTCTGGTTTACTCTAGTTGTACACTGGAAATACATTTCCAAGAATAATTACCGGAAATACTTTGACTTAAAATGGTATATCACGTGTGTATGTGTTTGTGTGTGTGTGAGAGAGAGAGAGAATATAACATGAAAATGTTACATGTAACCATGTACGTGCTCATGTACTTCATTAAATTTGATATTCCAGATTCAAAGTAAAACGTATTCATGCATGATAGGTAAGATGTTTTTCTTTCTGTTGGTATATAGGTCACTGTGTATGTGATTATGAAATGTACTGGTGCCTGCTTTAACTGATTTCAATATTCGAAAGTCATTATGTTGAAATAACGTGTACAGACACGTTCAAAAATTGTGTTCCACCCAGGTCTGAATTCTGAAAAATTGATCTTTATTTCCGTTTCATGTTGAAATAACGTGTACAGGCATGTTCAAAAAGTGTGTTCCAATATTGACTTTATTTTTAAACATAACGTCATCGCTCTCTATTCTGATTGGTTGTTTAACAAAGTCATAGTTAATTTTAGATAACAACTGGTTAATTCTGGATTATTCTAGTTGTACAGTGCTAAATACATTTCTAAATATAATTTCCGGAAATACTATGACCATAAACGGTAAATCACACGTAAAACATGAGTGTTGAGTTCATTTTATAACAGAACATGGAGCTGTTCACATCGTAAATAATGCCGTTAATTTTTTCTATGTTTTCCAAATATTGTTTGATAAAGATTAATTATATATATTGTAGGTTTATTGTATGATGATCATATGTTGATAACATTATTGTTTTAAGACTTTGTATAGTCCCCGTCTAAGGCTGAGGACCTGACCCTCAATGTCCGTGATTAAGCCCTATGACTGAATATATAAGTCAGCTCTGTATATTATTGGGACTATCAATACCTCTGTTGTATCTAATGTTCTTTGGTGTTTACCATGTGTCTCCGCCTATGGCTAAAGGACTTGACCCTCAATGCCCTTAACCCTAGGTCAAATGTACAAGTCAGCTCTGTACATTGATGTCATTTCTAAATATAGATCATGATGTCAATCTAAATACAGATCATGATGCCATTTCTAAATATAGATCATGATGTCATTCTAAAATTTGATGTCATGTTAGAAAACCAATATGGCCGCCGCACATGCGCAAATAATCTGATGAAGTCACTCCTGCGCATGCGCAGTCTTTGGGGCCAAACCGGCGACATTACTACTACTTTCATTTATGTATGATATTTTCTTTCCTTTTTCATTTTATTTTTCATTTTTATAGGTATATTGAAATGAAATTTTAATATTACTAAGTTCTCTAGCTGGATTCGAACTCGCAAGCCAGCCTTGCAGCGTGCTGCATAAAAGATTGTAGGTAGCACCGCATATAAAACACGGATGTGTGGAAAATAACAAGATTTTGCACAGATACAGGCTAAGGTAAACAAAAGAAAAAAATAAATAAAAAAAATAAATATTAAAAAAAAAATACCCAAGCAATATTATCATATCGCTCAAGACTTAGATTGTCTTTGAGTTTCAAAATATATTATCTAACTTATAGGGAGTCACACCCGAATGGTCACTATGGAGAATTGAAAAATAAGCAATATTGTTGTGTTGTATGCCTAAACGTACACCTCTGTGCATAATCTAAACAAAATTTACTGTCCCGTTTCATTTTTTTTTTATCCAAAGGGTATCAGAAAGAAAGAAATAATAATACAAAATATTATGTCATATCCCATTTACGAAAAATATTTTGCTATTGATTATAAACAAATAATAGCATTTAGCAAACAAAACCTGATTTTTCAACTAAAAATACTTGAAATATGTAATAAATTCTTACCCATACCAAGCGCATTTTTCACACTGGTCTATTTTTTTTTTTTTTTTATTTTTTTTTTATACTCAAAATAGGCCTTATCGCTGAAATCTACATAACTGAGAGACATATTTCAAAGTTTACCCGAATTTTCTACGAAGTAGATCTATTTTGGTTGATCTTGATTTTTTTTCTTTCTAAACCTGATCTGAGTGATGCAGATAAATGGGTAAAAGTTTTCAGGATTTTCCTGAATTTCAGGATTTTCAGATTGCCAAATGACTTCTTATATATAAAACTATATAAAATTTGCTAAAATCAGGATTTTTTATAGGGTTTTTAAATCATGTAGATATAATGACCAACAAGTAGAACAGAAAGAAAAAGTATGACAACTGCAAGGATTCGAACCCAAAACCCCCAGTTTCATGGCATTTGATAGAATTTTGCCTATCTATGGGTGTGTGACTACCTTAAAAAAAACTCAAGGGGGCCATGCCATTATGATACATTTGGCCGAAGAAAAAACTCTTATAATTAATTCAATCACATGTATATATATATATACATAAAGTCACCGTGTATATCTACTCAAGGTATTTTCAGAGATTTGTAATACCTAGATCTAATGTAGCTTCAATGCGTGGTATTCTACATCTAAAAGCCCCCCCCCCCCCCCACACACACACACATTAAATATGATACGTGTTTGGTAATTGGGTTATTATTCTTTGCAAGTCTTATTTAACGGTACCGCAGATTGAGCGTGCTGGGCCGTCGATTACACGAACTATTCTTTTCAGAGTTACTTTCCTTACCGGAAGTTTTGATTTTGTCAGACTTGAGATTGATGAGATCACCGCACCAAAATGGGACTTTTTGGGAAAGAGCAGCAAAAAAATCCAAAGGACATGGTAACAAAATGCAACTTAAACAATATCTAATTATTTTCTATACAATTGTACCACTAATCATATTTGTAATGGACAGAAAGTAGAAATTAAATCATTTCAAGAAATGGTTAAAGATGAGGGGTGACAAAATTGTGTTGTTTTTCTTGTTCATCTATCGTCGGAGGTCCTTACTGCGCCGCTGATCAAACTCCGCCACCTCCCTTATTGATCTTAGTCTCGCATGATTTTATCACTTGGGCAAGCGGCCATAGAATTTTTTTTTTACTATGTTTCAGTAAATAAACTCGGATGATTTTTGTACGAAATTTTGATTCAGATATCCCTGTGTAACCCAAATTCGGCGATCAAAATTGTTGTAGATCCCAATACTGGGTTTTACACAATGGAAGGAGAGCTCTGCACTATTGCAGTGGCTCTTTAAGGCATTTTTGAATGCCTCAACAGAGCCAGCATGCACTATTGTAACAAACACGGCCTGGCCCGGAATCGAACCTGGTCCGCCAGCGTGATAGCCCAATGCTCTAACCACTGAGCCAAAGAGTCGACTCCCTGACGCAGTTGTCAGAGATTGTACAATATACCCGTGATGACACATCGTCACACTATATTATCAGGGAGAAGATTCCAGTGAATCACAGTGTCCACAAAGAATGAATTTTCATATTGTTTAGAGTTTGATGAAGGTATTTTCAGACCCCTTGAATTTTTTGCAAATGTGTTTTTTCTAATATATTTGATGTTTCGCAGCCATTAATTTTTTTTGTTATTGCCCTTTTAGGTCTGGTGAATTTCACAAAATCTGATGTTGGCAGTGCTGGAACTATCCCCTCAACCACCTTGTACATTGATATTAATCTGAGGCTTAGGCGTCTGTCTTGAAATGTTTCTAATTCAAGTTCTAGTTTCATTTTTGATATTGTCCCTGGTGTTCTGCTTGTATAATCTCTTTTTCCCTTTCTAGTTTGTTTATATTGTCTTTCTGGTAGGGGTTCCAGATGGTAGCCCCATATTCCATTATTGATGTTACTAGTGTAATGTAGGCTGTTTTTCTACAGGTCTCTGGTACATTTCTGAGATTTCTTCTTAAAAAGCTTAAAGTTGAATTTGCTTTTTTGCATACCTTGTTGATATGTATATTCCATTTTAAGTCAATTGAGATTTGTAGTCCAAGATAGGGATTATTTTGTACTTCCTGCATGATGTGGTTATTCAGTTGATAAAATCTATTTTTTTTTTATTATTGACATGCTATAGCATTTTTTCGCATTGAATTTCATGCCCCAGTTTGTTGCCCATGTTTCTAGGCTATTTAGGTCCTGTTGTAATTGGAGGTGGTCTTGTTCTGATTTTATCGTTCTATATAGTAGGAAATCATCTGCAAATAGTCTAACAGAGGATTTTACACATTCTGGCAGGTGATATAAGAATAAATGTCAGTGGCATTTTAAACAAACCACAGTAATCTGTAATTATATGGGTTATAATTTTACTACAACTTTTTAAAAGTTACTTAAGATTAATGGCAAACACTGTAGTCTTTCAGCAGTTGCTGAATAAAAACAAATATGGCAGTTGTAAACTCTTACACTGAACTGAAAATGTAACCTAATTCCGACGATTCTGAATGTTAAAATTGCATCAGGTGAAACGCACAATTTTATTACAGTATTGTACCATGACCATACCAGTGTGACAAAATTATATTGATTTACCTGTCTAGTCTCCATTTCTCGCAACAAAAACCTGACATCAGATGATAGTGGACCGTGGGAAATTTTTTTGTTGTGACAGACAGCATTCGGGGTACGGGAGGATAAATATTGCAAATTTTATCCTACACCACTCTTTTTGTGTATTTTTTTTCTTAATACAAAATGATTTACATGCAAACCCTTGAGAAGCCATCTCCTGCATTTTCAGACAAGAAATTTTGTTTTACAGCAGCTTTTGTAAATTTCTTCCAGATTCAGACAGTTATGTAGATCAGATGTCCATTTATATCTTTCTAAACAGACAACATTTCAACATCAATTTTATTTTTTCAAATTCAGATGTCAAAAAAGACCTCTGCAAGAATGACTTATATTGGTATATGAGGAGATTTGAACAGTTGTTTGGAAATATTTGTGCAGAATTTTTAAAAATCAAATTTACATCAGCAATCTTAGATTACAAATCTTCATTTCAAGTTATCTATTTAATACCAACAGAAAAAAAATATGAACCTGGCATTTCAATTTCATATAGCTAAAAGAAAATTTAAATTGATCACCGAAGACTCTTCCCTCAGAATAGTGTGAAGATCCCAGTTATTTTCTTTTTAGTTATTTTTAGCTCACCTGAGCACAACGTGCTCATGGTGAGCTTTTGTGATCGCCTTTTGTCCGTCGTCCATCGTCCATCGTCCGTGCGTGCGTCCGTGCTTCCGTCGTCAACAATTTCTTTAAACAACATCTCCTTCTAAACTACTCACTGGATTTTGATAAAACTTCACAAGAATATTCATTATGGGGCCCTTTACCAAAGTTGTTAAAATTATTTTGATTGGTCAAAAATCTAGGTCACAGGAGCTAAAAATAGATTTTAAAAATGAAAATTTTAAAAATCTTATCCGAAACCACAAGGCCTAGCCTTTTGATTTTTGGTATGTAGCATGATCTTATGACTCTCTGCCAAGATTGTTCAAATTATGGCCCTGGGGTCAAAATTGACCCCGCCCCAGGGGTCACTTGATTTAACATAGGCTAATATAGGAAAAACTTGAAAAAATCTTCTTCTCCCAAACCACAAGGCCTAGCCTTTTGATTTTTGGTATGTAGCATGATCTTATGACTCTCTTCCAAGATTGTTCAAATTATGACCCTGGGGTCAAAATTGGCCCCGCCCCAGGGGTCACTTGATTTAACATAGGCTAATATTGGAATAATTTGAAAAAATCTTCTTCTCCGAAACCACAAGGCCTAGCCTTTTGATTTTTATACGCCGCCGGAGGCGGTCGTATATTGGCGTCATCTTCTCCGTCTGTCCGTCCGTCCGTACGTCTATATCTTGTGAACGCAACTCCTCCGACATTTCTGAATGAATTTTTTCAAAACTTGGTCAATGTCATTACTATAATGGGTAGATGTGCATGAAGTGGCGATTTTCCGGTTCATTGATTTTTACAAGATTTGTGTCCCTTGAAACTTAGTCTCTGTAGCTGATTGATACTGCAAGCCTTGTGAACGCAACTCCTCCTACATTTCTGAATGAATCTTTTCAAAACTTGGTCAATGTTATTACTATAATGGGTAGATGTGCACGAAGTGGCGATTTTCCGGTCCATTGATTTTTACAAGATTTGTGTCCCTTGAAACTTAGTCTCTGTAGCTGATTGATATTGCAGCCTTAAGCAACCCAATGAATCTTTTCAAAACTTGGTCAATGTCATTTCTATAATGGGTAGATGTGCATGAAGTGGCGATTTTCCGGTTCATTGATTTTTATACTACCCAGGCAACCACAATCTCAGGCCCCTGTCTTTTCATCATCTTTAGTGATTGCCTCACTTTGAGAAAAGTATATTTGTGAATATACTGCTCTTTCAGCTAAATTAATTAGTCTCATATACTTCATTATGAGCATATGCTTACAGAAATGTTAAAAGCAATAATTAAAAGAACCCTCTTGATCTTTATATTTTGTGGCGGCGTATATTGTGGCAGCACTGACACTCTTGTTGGTATGTAGCATGATCTTATGACTCTCTACCAAGATTGTTTAAATTATGACCCTGGGGTCAAAATTGGTCCCGCCCCGGGGTCACTTGATTTAACATAGGCTAATATTGGAATAATTTGAAAAAATCTTCTTCTCCGAAACCACAAGGCCTAGCCTTTTGATTTTTGGTATGTAGCATGATCTTATGACTCTCTACCAAGATTGTTTAAATTATGACCCTGGGGTCAAAATTGGCCCCGCCCCGGGGTCACTTGATTTAACATAGGCTAATATAGGAAAGACTTGAAAAATCTTCTTCTCAGAAACCACAAGGCCTGGGGTTTAGATATTTGGTGTGCAGCATTGTCTAGTAGATCACTACCAAGTTTGTTCAAATCATGGCCCTGGGGTCAAATTTGGCCCCGCCCCAGGGGTCACCTGATTTTACATCATAGGCTAATATAGGAAAAAAACTTGAAAAAACTTCTTCTCAGAAACCACAGGGCCTGGAGTTTAGATATTTGGTATGTAGCATGATCTTATGACTCTCTACCAAGATTGTTCAAATTATGACCCTGGGGTCAAAATTGGCCCCACCCCAGGGGTCACTTGATTTAACATAGGCTAATATAGGAAAAACTTGAAAAATCTTCTTCTCAGAAACCACAAGGCCTGGAGTTTAGATATTTGGTATGTAGCATGATCTTATGACTCTCTATCAAGATTGTAAAAATTATGACCCTGGTGTCAAAATTGGCCCCGCCCCAGGGTCACTTGATTTAACAAAGGCTAATATAGGAAAAAAACTTGAAAAATCTTCTTCTCAGAAACCACAAGGCATAGAGTTAAGATATTTGGTGTGTAGCATTGTCTGGTGGATATCTACCAAGTTTGTTCAAATCATGACCCTGGGGTAAAAATTGGCCCCGCCCCAGGGGTCACTTGATTTAACATAGGCTAAAATAGGAAAAACTTGAAAAAATCTTCTTCTCAGAAACCACAAGGCCTGGAGTTTAGATATTTGGTATGTAGTATTGTCTACTGGGTGTCTACAATGTTTTTACAAATCATGACCATTGGGTCAAATTTGGCCCCACCAAAGGGGTCCCTGATTTTACATAGGCTAATATAGGAAAGACTTGAAAAATCTTCTTCTCAGAAACCACAAGGCCTGGGGTTTAGATATTTTGTGTGTAGCATTGTCTAGTGGATCTCTTCTACGTTTGTTCAAATCATGGCCCTGGGGTCAAAATTGGCCCCACCCCAGGGGTCACTTGATTTAACATAGACTAATATAGGAGAAACCTGAAAAATCTTCTTCTCAGAAATCACAAAGCCTGGAGTTTAGATATTTGGTATGTGACATGGGCTAATAGGCCTCTACCAAGTTTGTTCAAATCATGAATCATGCATTGTCTAGTGGATCTATATTTAGTTTGTTCAAATCATGGCCCTGGGGTCAAATTTGGCCCCGCCATTGGGGTCACCTGATTTTACATAGGCTAATATAGAGATAACTTGAAAATTCTTCGTTTTAGGAAACTAGAAAACACATGGCCTGGCGTTTAGATATTTGGTGAAAATTGGCCCCGCCCCAGGGATCACTTGATTTTACATAGACTTATTTTGGAAAAAAGCTAGAAAAATTTCTTCTCAAAAACCACAAGGTCTGGAGTTTAAATATTTGGTATGTAACATGGGCTAATAGACCTCTACCCAGTTTGTTCAAATCATGACCCTGGGGTCAAAATTGGCTCTGCCCCAGGGGTCACTTGATTTTACATAGCCTAATGATATCAGGTGAGCGATCCAGGGCCATCATGGCCCTCTTGTTTCATATGTACATTAATTAATGCACACCATATATACAAGAGGTTGTATTATTACATTATTATTATATGAAGAGGGCATGGTAAATTCACCAAAACGGACACGTGTTCATACAACTTGGAGGGATTTTTTTTCCTTCTAAATTTTAGTATTTTTCAGAAAATATAATGAAATATTTATTTTAAACATTTATTTTAAAATACATACTAAAACATGAAGATATGTTTTCCAATGTAACGAATTATTTAAATTTAAAAAAGTCCTTTTAAAATTTTATTATTTGATTTTAATAAATCTCCAAAACCATTCATTTTCATCAACTCTTTTTTAAATCACAGTTATTAGATCTTTTATGATATATAAATGTGAAAATTCAGTTTAATTTTTCCCCATAGATCTTATGATAAAAATAACCAGAGCGGATCTCAGTAGAGGTTAACATGCTATTAAAACTGTCAAAGGCAGTTAAATTGAATATTAATGATAAAGAGAATGATAAAGATTATATGACAGTATGATATTGTGTCGATGCAGAATGCCAGATTTGAAATATTACAAATATTTATGCCAAATTAGGCTATCTTTTTCGTATTCAAAAACAGTCCCGTAGAATCAACTTTTACTTTCACTTCGAAATTAACTCGAGCCGTGAACATGATTAAAGGGTTGTAGGTTTGTGTTCACTTATTTCCTCTACAATCATCAGCAATAGTAGCCATGATGATTTGTTGCTCATAGCAACAGATTTGCTGACAGACACCCTTTTGTGTACTGTAAGTTTTTGATTAACATGACAAGCAGCAGATGCCGATAAACGGACAGGGGCAATTTACCGTCAAAAGGGCAGGGGCAGTTTGCCAACAAAAGGGCACATGCTTGGTTTGGCAAAAAGTCAGCTGGGTGCTGTTGTATTTATCATTTTATGTTGCATTTCCTAATCAAATCTTAGAGGGGAGCAGTAAGGGCACCCAAGGATAATTACATTGTAAGTAGTTCAGTCCATAGATAAGTTCGAAATGTACAAAACTAGAAAAAATACAACATTCAGAAGCAGTTAAAAATGGGGTTATTGTTGGTTGTCTTCTTTTATTTGACTTTGGTGTTTTTGTGTGTGAGGGAGATGCATTAATTTCCCAGCTCAATCAGTGGAAGAGGAAGATTTGCTCCTGAATATAAATAAATGTTAAATGAATTAAAATCCAGAATTAAACTGCAAAGTTTAATGGTTCATAAGTCAGTGTGCAGAGTTTCCATTCACATAAAATTTTACGTGAATCATGTAAATAAATAAAGATGTATGTAAAATATTGATAACTATTGCATGGAGTGCACACAAAAAAAAGAAATTGTAGATTATCTACTCGAAGTGTTTGATATTGTTGAAAAGTAAATTATACACTCCTGTACTATTTCAAGGGGTGAAAGCGAAACTAGGCTAAGTGCTTATATATTTATTTGCACTTAGCGTAGTTTTGCTCTCAACCCTAGATTTAGAGACATTTGGAATGGTTAGCGGTTGTAGTATTGTTTTTTTCTATGCTAATTTTTGAATACTGTGACACAGTTGATACAATTTTATCAGGTAACCCCAGCATTACTATTTAAAGATTAAGTCTGGTTTACAGCATTGGCTTTTTCATAGTACCTGCATGGTGTATTATCAGAAAACGAAACTGTAACCCAGTCCATACTTTCTTTACAACCACATGTCACGACTAAAAATGTCTTCTTTCTTCCAAAAGATAAAGCACTGATAGCTCTGTCAGAAGTGAAAGTGTGAATGTGGGAATAATAAAGTCAATCCCTTTAAATTTATTTTGTAGTATGCAGGTAAAAAATAAGGGAAGTTAAAATTTATTAAAAAAAGCAAGTAAGATAGATATGGATCTGGTCTCTGTCAAATTAAACAAAAATGGATAAGGAATAGTGGTTCTTAGTATTGATCCTCTCAGTACTTTTAATACTTCATGAATTTGCTGCAGACGGATATAATTTTAATAGAAAAGCAAGAAAATGGGACAAGATAAAGTTACTGTTCTATGTCACTTAACACCCTGAATGATATCAATGCCCTCAATTTTTAAAATATGTTCTAGAAAAGCATTTCACCACACAAGTAAGTAATAGAGATGAAGCAAGGTACAGTTATTGTTCTTGTTAAGTAAAGTTTGACCATCGTATAAAGTATGAACTCAATCCCTAAAGTACTTTCGGAGTTGTGACATACAGATGCGACTAGAAACTCTAGTCATTTTAGACTCTAACAAGAAAAGATTAATGTTTCTATTGACAGCTTACATTAAACATTCTGTTCCCTTCTCATATCTACTGTTTTGACCTTATCCCCGAACCTGTCTATGCGCAGGACCCTCATATTATAAAATCAACCTCTCTATAAATTGTTTATATATAGAGAGGTCGATTTTTTCTTCAATTTTTAGCTCAACTGAGGACAACGTGCTCAAGGTGAGCTATTGTGACCGATGAATGTCAGGCATCTGTCGTCAACATTTAACTTAAAACGACATCTCCTGCTAAACCACTGGGCCAATTTGAAAGAAACTTTACAGGAATGTTCCTTGGGTGAAGCCCTTTCATAGTTGTTCAAAGAATTTGATTCCATGCAGAACTCGGGTTGCCATGGCAATGGAAAGAAAAAACATATGAAAATTTTGAAAATCTTGTCCTCCAAAACTACTGGCAAGATTTCAAAGTAATATGGCACAGATATTCCTTGGGCCACTCTCTACCAAGATTGTTCATATTATTTTTATGAGTTGAAAAACATGGCGGCCAGGGGGCGGAGCCCATTTTCCTTATATGTATGTAGTAAAAACTTCAAATATCTTCTCCTCTAAAAGTTCTGGCTGGATTTCAAAGTTACTTGGCATAGATGTTCCTTGGGTCACTCTCTACCAAGATTGTTCAAATTATTTCGATCCGTTGAAAAACATGGCCGCAAGGGGGCGGAGCCCGTTTTCCTTATATAAATATAGTACAAATTTGAAAAATCTTCTCCTCCAAAAGTACTTGGTAGATTCTTAAGTTATTTGGCACAGACGTTTCTTAGGTCACTCTCTACCAAGATAGTTCAAATTATTTTTTTCGTTGAAAAACATGGCCGCCATGGAGTGGAGCCCATTTTCCATATATGAATATATTACAAATTGGAAAAATCTTCTTGGTCAAAAGTACTGGCTGAATTTCAAAGTCACTCTCTACCAAGATTGTTCAAATTATTTGATCCGTTGAAAAACATGGCCGCCAGAAGGCTAAGCCCATTTATGAGGGTTCTGTGGTCTATGATTTAAATCAAAAGGAACCAAATACAAATTTACAAACGCATAATGGATGTATAAAAACTAGAATAAGAAATTCTAAATACATAATGCAAGAATAAAAAAACACAGTCTCAGCTGGAATAGTATTCACGACCCCTTGCAAAAAAAACATTCTTACCAATCGAGCTAATTCCGCAGCTCTAAATTTATGGTGCAAATAAGGTTATTTATAGGTAGTTTATTGAATGAAACAGCGGATGAACACTGTATTATAAACTTGCTTCTTTTTCAGTTCTATTTGCCCAGAAATTGTGATTATACCCAATGCTTTCAAAATTAACAGAATCCTTTTTAATCCCCCGCCACGAAGCGGGAGGGGGGTTATAGGAATGCCCTTCGTCCGTCCGTCCGTCCGTCAGGCCGTCAGTCCGTCAGTGTGTCCGAAACACTTTCGTGTCCGCTCCATATCTCATGAACGCTTGGACACATTTTCTTCAAACTCGGCTAAAGTGTTAACCTCATTGAGCTGATGTGCAGAAGGCATGAGGCGGTCACGCTGGCTCAAGGTCAAGGTCATACTTGAAGGTCAAATGTTATTTTCGTGAGCTGATGTGCAGAAGGCATGAGGCGGTCACGCTGGCTCAAGGTCAAGGTCATACTTGAAGGTCAAATGTTATTTTCGTGTCTGCTCCATATCTCATGAACGCTTGGACACATTTTCTTCAAACTCGGCTAAAATGTTAACCTCATTGAGCTGATGTGCAGAAGGCATGAGGCGGTCATGCTGGCTCAAGGTCAAGGTCATACTTGAAGGTCAAATGTTATTTTCGTGTCCGCTCCATATCTCATGAACCTTGGACACATTTTCTTCAAACTCGGTAAAATGTTAACCTCATTGAGCTGATGTGCAGAAGGCATGAGTCGGTCATGCTGGCTCAAGGTCAAGGTCATACTTGCAGGTCAAATGTTATTTTCGTGTCCGCTCCATATCTCATGAACGCTTGGACACATTTTCTTCAAACTCGGCTAAAATGTTAACCTCATTGAGCTGATGTGCAGAAGGCATGAGTCGGTCATGCTGGCTCAAGGTCAAGGTCATACTTGCAGGTCAAATGTTATTTTCGTGTCCGCTCCATATCTCATTCAGGAGTGTTCCCCTTGCCTTACACAGACCACTTCTTGACCTGGATTGCACTTCCACAGTGATTTATTGTACTCGGTAAATAATAGTATGTCATGTTCACAATCATACAAATTATTTCATGATATATAAAGTTTTTAATTGAGTTACACATGTACTTTGTGGTTACCTATCACATCCTATACTTCATTGATGTTCACTTTTTGTACTGTTTCCCATGTAAAACTTGTCAGTAAACTTTTAATATATGTGCCTCCGAATTCTGAAATTCATACATAACTCCGGAAAGTTAAATTGTCTTAAACTGATCTTCTATGTCTGCTACAACCATGCCAGGTTAAGGTGAACATAATCCTATGACCAAACAATTTCTAATATTTGGCCAGCGGCGGGGGATATAGCTGTCCTTTGGACTGCCTTGTTTTTTTCAAAGCTGCAATGCTGAATTATACAACCAGTGGTACTATTTTTCAACGCAAATGTATGGATAAGTGATTGTAAGTAGAAAATCCACTGTCTGACTTTAGAAGCTTTCGCTTCTAAAAAACACAGGTGATATGAGCGAAAGGCTGAACAACATTCTGGTCCTGAAAAGGCAAAAAGAGCCACAGTCAGATGACACTAGCCCTGATTGTTTTTGGTCCCTCAAAACCTAAAATAATTGTAAAAAAAACAACTGGCAAAGTGAGTGGCTGCAAGAATTTTCGTGGTTACGAAAAGACTATACCAGTAATAAAATGTACTGCCTTGTTTGTGAGAAGTTTTGAGGGTAAAAATCCTAATAGTGCTTGGGCTAAACTAACACTCTGCTTTATTCAAACACCAGATTACTCCAAAGCATGCAAGGTCTTGTTTAACAATGAAACAGGAACGGTATATGAATGCAGCAGTAGAAATTGTTAAAAAGAAACATGAGTCTGACAGTATTAGAAGCCCAGTTATGTACAGCCTTATACCTAGCCACAGAAAATGTCAGCAGTGGAAAATTTCTTACCTTGATTGATCTGCAGGTATAGATCTATTTAAAATGTCACAGCAATATAAAATGACATTCAGAATATCACAATGGTAAGATTAAAAATTATTAAACAATATAAATTAATAACAATGAAATAAATATTGCTGGTTCTCTATATAACATTAAAAGTGCTTTTCATATTTCTGATTTTTAAAGAACATAATTTTTATGTATGCTAAACCAAAGTGGTATTTGACTAAACCAAAGATACTGTAAGATGGTGTTCCCTTGTATCGCAGTACTGGAGACTGGAATGGAAATAAGATATAAATGATGTTTTACCTTCTTTTCATTTCTGTATGTCATCTTATTCCGCCTTTGTATCATAATGTAAAAACAGTCAAATTTTTTTTCAGACTTTCTAATTACGCATTCAAAACTATTTTTGTCTGACATGTTTTTCCAACATAGAAAATCCCATTATTCTCCAATATCGTCATATAACTTTAGTTTCAAAGTCCGTAGGCTCTACCTACAGGTGTGGTTACATGATCAAAACAGTTATCAGTCATAAAAACAATGCAGCAGACATAGTTCTAGCAACTGTCAAGTTGGTCGATTAATTATTTATGCTGTAAACTGGTTGTTTTTTTTGGGGGGGGGGGGACATGTAATAGTAGGAAATCGTTTACTGCATGAAATTTAAGTTTTTCTTAACATTTGCAGAGATGTAATACTTTTAAGCTCAACTGAGCACATAGTGCTCAAGGTGAACTTTTGTGATCATACTGCATTCGGCGTCTGTCGTCAGCAATTTGCTTTAAATAACATTTCCTCTGAAACCTCTTGACAGAATTTGATATTACTTGGCAGGGATGATCCTTGGGTGAACCTTCACAAAAGTTGCTAAAATAAAATTGATCCATGTAGAACCCTGGTTGCCATGGCAATGGAAAAAAAACAACTGAAAACTTTAAAAATCATCTCCTTCAGAACTACTGGCCAGATTTCAAAATGTTTTAGTACAGATGTTTCTTAGGTAAACTTCTACCAAGATTGCTAAAATTATTCTGATCGGTAAAAAAAAACATGGCCGCAAGGGGCGGGGCTAATTTGCCTTTTATGTATATAGTGAAGTCTTTAAATGACATCTCCTCTGAAACCGCTGGACAGAATTTAATTAAATTTGGCAGGGATGATCCTTTGGTTTGCAGGGATGATCCTTTGGTCAAAGCTGGGTCACCAGGGTAAATCTAAAAGTAATCATGTGAACACTCTAAATGTCACATATTTTGCTCAGTCTTCATGGACTTTGGTCCGAAAGTTTGTCTACATGAAACTTAGTCAGAATGTATGTCTTCATGATATCTTGGTTGAGTTCAAAACTGGGTCATGTGGGGTCAAAAAGTAGGTCACCGGGTCAAATCTTAGAAGGAGCATAAAAACACTGTAGAGGTCACATTTTTAGCTCACCTGAGCACTTGTGCTTGGGTGAGCTTTTGTGATCGCCTTTTGTCCGTCGTCCGTCGTCCGTCGTCAACAATTGCTTGTGAACACTCTAGAGGCCACAGTTTTGGCCCAATCTTAATGAAACTTGGTCAGGATGTTTGTCTACATGATATCTTGGATGAGTTCAAAATTGGGTCACATGGGGTCAAAAACTAGGTCACCAGGGAAAATCTTAGAAAAACCTTGTGAACACTCTAGAGGCCACAAATTTGGCCTAATCTTCATGAAACTTTATCAGGATGTTTGTCTACATGATATCTCGGAAGAATTCGAAATTGGGTCATGTGGGGTCAAAAACTAGGTCACTAGGTCAAATCCTTGAAAAACCTTGTGAACACTCTAGAGGCCACAGTTTTAGCCCAATCTTCATAAAATTTGGCCAGGATATTTGTCTACATGATATCTCAGATGAGTTCGATATTGGGTCATGTGGGGTCAAAAACTAGGTCACGAGGTCAAATCTTAGAAAAACCTTGTGAACACTCTAGAGGCCACAAATTTAGCCCAATCTTCATAAATTTCAGGATTTTGTCTACATGATATCTCGGAGATTCAAATTGGGTCATGTGGGGTCAAAACTTAAGGTCACTAGGTCAAATCCTTGAAAAACCTTGTGAACACTCTAGAGGCCACAGTTTTAGCCCAATCTTCATAAAATTTGGCCAGGATATTTGTCTACATGATATCTCGGAAGAATTCAAAATTGGGTCATGTGGGGTCAAAAACTAGGTCACTAGGTCAAATCTTAGAAAAACCTTGCGAACACTCTAGAGGCCACAGTTTTAGCCCAATCTTCATGAAAAATGGTCAGGGTGTTTGTCTATATGATATCTTGGATGAGTTCGAAAATGGGTAAGGTGGGGTCAAAAACTAGGTCACCAGGTCAAATCTTAGAAAAACCTTGTGAATACTCTACAGGCCATAGTTTTGGCCCAATTTCATAAAATTTGGTAAGGATGTTTGTCTACATAATATCTCAGATGAGTTCGAAATTGGGTCAAATGGGGTCAAAAACTAGGTCACCAGGAAATTTAGAAAAACCTTGAACACTCTAAGGCCACAGTTTTGCCCATCTTCATAAATGGTCAGGGTGTTTGTCTATATGATATCTTGGATGAGTTCGAAAATGGGTAAGGTGGGGTCAAAAACTAGGTCACCAGGTCAAATATTAGAAAAACCTTGTGAACACTCTACAGGCCACAGTTTTGTCCCAGTCTTCATAAATTTTGGTCAGGATGTTTGTCTACATGATATCTTGCATGAGTTTTAAATTGGGTCATGTGGGATCAAAAACTAGGTCACCAGGTGAAATCTAAGAAAAACCTTATGAACTCTCTAGAGGCCACAGTTTTAGCCCAATCTTCAATAGATTTGGTCAGGATGTTTGTCTAATTGATATATTGGATGAGTTTGAAAATGAGTCACATGAGGTCAAAAACTAGGTCACCAGGTCAAATCTAAGAAAAACCTTGTGAACACTCTAGAGGCCTACATTTTTGTCCCAGTCTTCATTAAACTTAATATGAATGATGACTGCATGAATTCCCAGTTGAGTGCAAATTCGGGTAGGATCAATATGTAGGTCACTTAGTCAAATGTTAGAAAAACACTTTTAGATGCTAGATTTTTTGTCATTATGCCTAACACAGCCATCTTACTCAGGTGAGCGACACAGGGCCATCTTGGCCCTCTTGTTTACTCAGTCTTCATGGAAGTTGGTCAGAATGTTTGTCTACTTGAAATCTTGGATGAGCTCAAAACTGAGTCACATGGGGGTAAAAAAGTAGGTCAAAAGGTCAAATCACAGAAAAAACCTTGTGAAGACTATAGAGGCTACATTTTTGTCCCAGTCTTCATAAAACTTGATAAGAATGATGTCTGCATTAAATCCCAGATGAGTTTAGGTACAAATAGGATCAGAGTCTAGGTGAATCTAGGTCACTTAGTCAAATGTTAGAAAAACATTGCAAACACTTCAGATCCCAGATCCATCTTGGCCTCTTGTTTTTATTTCAATAAAAGTCGCAACAAAGTGGTGTCATTAGGTAGGGATTGGCAATTTAGTTTTCCCTACGAAAGTACATTACTGTGATACCAGAGAACCCGTGATACTACCAGAAACCACTATATAGTATAGATCTACTGTATATATGGTAACCCATGATACCTCTGTAAAATATATGATTCCAAAAATATATAATATCAGCAACATAGTTATAAGATCTCTGATTATGTATCATGCACATGATACGATTAATTATCAAATAACTACTAATTAGCATATTGCCTTTGAAACTAAAGAACAGAGTAATGATAATGTTTTAAGTCAAAGTATCGATCTTTCATTATCTGTACAACACAATGTCCACAGTATAAGTTAAATGGAAATTTTCTTTAAATTTTATATATCCTGTATGTAGTTACATTTCTCTTCAGATATATTTGGTTTGGTTATTTTTTTTTTATGTTACTGCATGTACATCTATGTACGAGGGTCATCTGTAAAGTTAGTGGACAGTTGTTTTTATGCAAAAAGGAAGGGACATGCTACAAAACTAAACAGGTTCCTTTAAGGTTCAATCCATGTTTAATTTGTTTTGAAAAAGTCATTTGAGTACAGCAACAACTAAAAATACTGTAATAAATACAATATTATAACCAACTCACGTACGGAACATTTCTGAGTTCAAACGATGTCATGACATCCCTGACTTAACAAAAAAGTCATAATTACTCAAAATAGTCACCACTAAATGAAATGCATTTGCCATGCCTGACAACCCATTGATGGTAAATATTTCAGTACCAATCCTCCTCATCATACCCTTTCACAAATAGTCGAACTGCATTCCAGTTGTCTGTGGTGTCTATTAATCGCCTGCCGCATAACTCTGCTTTCAAACGCGAAAACACTGCATAGTCCATAGGCACAAGACCTGGTGAATATTGACTGGTCAAGGAGCTCCAGACTTCATACCTCTTATGCCACCTGAATACAAGAGATTTTGAAGCAGATACGTGATGTTGCATGTGATATCAGATATGAATTCGAAGGTTGGTGAAGGAGTCTTTAAAGCTTTAACGCAGAATTTTTTGATGGCGCGCTGCTCCGTACGATATGATCATATCATCATTCCGTTAGTTACGCCATGTTTACACTTAGCTTCTTTTTTGACAGTTGTTAATGTTATGTTTAAGATATGGCATCAAAATTTTGCATTAAACATGACATGACGTTTATTTTTGATGTCACGTGAAGTTTGGTGTAAATCTTTTCTTCCATTTTTAGCTCACTTGAGCACAAAGTGCTCAAGGTGAGCTATTGTGATCGCCCTGTGTCCGTCGTCGTACGTCGTCAACAATTTTCTTTAAACGACATCTCTGAAACCGCTGGACAGAATTAAATGAAACTTGGCAGGAACGTTCCTTGGGTGAGGCTCTACAAAAGTTGCTCAAATAAAGTTGATCCATGAAGAACTCTGGTTGCCATGGCTACAAAAAGAAAAATAATTTGAAAACTTTAAAAATCATCTCCTTCAAAACTACTGGCCAGATTTTAAAATAATTTGGTACAGATGTTCCTTGGGTCAACCTCTACCAAAGTTGCTAAAATTATTCCGATCCGTAAATAAAAATGGCCGCCAGGGGCGGGGCTTATTTGCCTTATATGTATATAGGGAAAACTTTAATCAACATTTCCTCTGAAACCACTGGACAGAATTTGATTAAACTTGGCAGGGATGATCCTTGGGTCAACCTTCACAAAAGTTGCTAAAATAAACTTGATCCATGTAGAACTCTGGTTGCCATGGCAACAAAAAGAAAAAAAAATGAAAACTTTAAAAAATCATCTTCTTCAAAACTACTGGCCAGATTTTAAAATAAATTGGTACGGATGTTCCTTGGGTCAACCTCTACCAAAGTTGCTAAAAAATTTCTGATCCGTAAAAAACATGGCCGCCAGGGACGGGGCTTATTTGCCTTATATGAATATAGGGAAAACTTTAATCAACATTTCCTCTGAAACCACTGGACAGAATTTGATTAAACTTGGCAGGAATGATCCATGGGTCAACCTTCACAAAAGTTCCTAAAATAAACTTGATCCATGGCAACAAAAAGAAAAAAAATATGAAAACTTTAAAAATCATCTTCTTCACTACTGGCCAGTTATGTCGGGGGTTATGCCCCTTTCAATGCTAAAAAGGCTATATTTCACATTGTTTGCCTTCTAGCATTTTTATTTCTTAACCAATCATCTCTAAAATTTATGACAATGTTAAGTGTCATAAAATTTTGAATTTTGGCTGATATTTGCCCTTTAGGACAGGAGTTATGCCCCTTTTGAAATGATAAAAATGGCTTATTTGGCTTTGTTTGCACTCTAAGTAATTTCTGAAAACCTCAAATTTCACTGTTTACGCCTCAGCATCTCTATTTCTAAAGCAGTATGTTAAGCATGTTTGGCTATTTATCTCAGGTGAGCGATTTAGGGCCATCATGGCCCTCTTGTTAAGATATCAACTCATGTTTTAGGGATAAATAATTTGACTATATTCTTTTTCAAAGTGCTCTGTAAACGCTTGGTTATGTTACCATGGAAACAAATTATGCTTGTAAATTAAAAGAATAACTGATTTTGTTTGATAAATATTATCGTAAAGGTCTTTTGTATGTACACTGAAAATTTCAGAGTCATGTCTCAGTTACTTCATAGTTTAATTAAGCAGTCCACAAACTTTACGGATGACCCTCGTATATTTAGTAGTACAAAGTCAATAAACAATGTACACCAGACACATGCCATATCTTCTTATCAACAGGCCCAGCATCAGATACGTCCCCTTAATGTATTGCTGGTACTGGTTATTAGCATCTCTTGGAATCACATATATCTAAAGTTATTCTTAATATTGTTAAAACAAGTTAAATTTTTTTATTAGCTCACCTGAGCACTTGTGCTCGGGTGAGCTTTTGTGATCGCCTTTTGTCCGTCGTGCGTCGTGCGTCGTCAGTCGTCCGTCGTCCGTCGTCAACATTTGCTTGTGAACACTCTAGAGGCCACAGTTTTGGCCCAATCTTCATGAAACTTGGTCAGGATGTTTGTCTACATGATATCTGGATGAGTTCGAAATTGGGTCATGTGGGGTCAAAAACTAGGTCACTAGGTCAAATCTTAGAAAAACCTTGTGAACACTCTAGAGGCCACAAATTTTGGCCCAATCTTCATGAAACTTAATCAGGATATTTGTCTACATGATATCTCGGATGAGTTCGAAATTGGGTCATGTGGGGTCAAAAACTAGGTCACTAGGTCAAATCCTTGAAAAACCTTGTGAACACTCTAGAGGCCACAGTTTTAGCCCAATCTTCATAAAATTTGGTCAGGATATTTGTCTACATGATATCTCGGATGAGTTCGATATTGGGTCATGTGGGGTCAAAAACTGGGTCACCAGGTCAAATCTTAGAAAAACCTTGTGAACACTCTACAGGCCACAATTTTGGCCCAATCTTCATGAAACTTGGTCAGGATGTTTGTCTACATGATATCTCAGATGAGTTCGAAATTGGGTCACGTGGGGTCAAAAACTAGGTCACCAGGTCAAATCTTAGAAAAAGCTTGTGAACACTCTAGAGGCCACAGTTTTGGCCCAATCTTCATGAAACTTGGTCAGGATGTTTGTCTACATGATATCTCGGATGAGTTCGAAATTGGGTCATGTGGGGTCAAAAACTAGGTCACCAGGTCAAATCTTAGAAAAAGCTTGTGAACACTCTACAGGCCATAGTTTTGGCCCAATCTTCATAAAATTTGGTCAGGATGTTTGTCTACATGATATCTCAGATGAGTTCGAAATTGGGTCACATGGGGTCAAAAACTAGGTCACCAGGGAAAATCTTAGAAAAACCTTGTGAACACTCTAGAGGCCACAGTTTTAGCCCAATCTTCATGAAAAATGGTCAGGGTGTTTGTCTACATGATATCTTGATGAGTTGAAAATGGGTAATGTGGGGTCAAAAACTAGGTCACCAGGTCAAATCTGAGAAAAACCTTTTGAACACTGTACAGGCCACAGTTTTGGCCTAATCTTCATAAATTTTGGTCAGGATGTTTGTCTACATGATATCTTGCATGAGTTTGAAATTGGGTCATGTGGGATCAAAAACTAGGTCACCAGGTCAAATCTAAGGAAAACCTTAAACATTTTTGTCCCAGTCTTCATTAAACTTAATATGAATGATGACTGCATGAATTCCCAGTTGAGTGCAAATTCAGGTAGGATCAGTATGTAGGTCACTTAGTCAAATGTTAGAAAAACACTTTTAGATGCCAGATTTTTTGTCATTATGCCTAACACTGCCATCTTACTCAGGTGAGCGACACAGGGCCATCTTGGCCCTCTTGTTTGTTAAAGCAGTGAGTAGGTTTTATCAGCAATTTTGAAAAAAAACGGTAAGACATGGGGCCACTTTAAAAGTTGTTTGAAGATTAATTAGATTTTGCCATCTTGGGAGAAAATGGACTGGAGGTCAACTGTCACCTTATACATGTATTATGGAAACAAATTTGTTTTGTGAGTAAGTTAACAGTTGCTAAGCAGTTGTTATATTTCTCTCATACTTGTTTGACAAATTATTATCATTATAGATGTAAATCTAGCAATTTAAAATTTATATAAAACTTTGCGGAACTGTTTTTAGCTCACCTGAGCACAATGTGCTCATGGTGAGCTTTTGTGATCGCCTTTTGTCCGTCGTCCGTGCTTCCGTGCGTCCATCATCAACAGTTTGCTTTAAACAACATCTCCTCATGAACCGCTGAAGGGATTTTGACCAAACTTCACAGGAATCATCCTTATGATGCCCTCTATCAAAGTTGTACAAATTATTCAGATTGGTTAAAAAAGTAGGTCACAGGAGCTAAAAATAGATTTTAAAAATGCAAACTTTGAAAATCTTCTTCTGCAAAACTGCAAGGCCTAGAGCTAAGATATTTGGTATGTATCATCATCTTATGGGCCATTACCAAGATTGTACAAATCATAGCCCTACGGTGATAAATGCCCCCGCACCAGGGGTCACTTGTTTTACATAGATTTATATAGGAAAATCTTTAAAAATCTTCTTCTATGAATCCATAAGGCCTAGAGATTAGATATTTGGTATGTAGCATCATCTTATAGTTCATTACCAAGATTGTACAAATCATGACCCTATGGTGATAAATGCCCCCGCACCATGGGTCACTTGTTTTACATAGAGTTATATAGGAAAATCTTTAAAAATCTTCTTCTATGATTCCATTAGGCCCAGAGCTTAGATATTTGGTATGTAGCATCATCTTATGGGCCATTACCAAGATTGTACAAATCATAGCCCTATGGTGATAAATGCCCCCGCACCAGGGGTCACTTGTTTTACATAGATTTATATAGGAAAAACTTTAAAAATCTTCTTCTATGAATCCATAAGGCCTAGAGCTTAGATATTTCATATGTAGCATCATCTAATGGTTCATTACCAAGATTGTTCAAATCATAGCCAAACGGTGATAAATGCCCCCGCAATAGGGGTCACTTGTTTTATATAGAGTTATATAGGAAAATCTTTAAAAATCTTCTTCTATGAATCCATAAGGCCTAGAGATTAGAAATTTGGTATGTAGCATCATCTTATGGGTCATTACCAAGATTGTACAAATCATGACCTTATGGTGATAAATGCCCCCGCACCAGGGGTCACTTGTTTAACATAGAGTTATATAGGAAAATCTTTAAAAATCTTCTTCTATGAATCCATAAGGCCTATAGCTTAGATTTTTGGTATGTAGCATCATCTAATGGTTCATTTTCAAGATTTTCAAAATGTTGGCCCTTTGGAGATAAATGACCCCGCACTAAGTCTTCTCCTCTGAAACCATAAGGCCCAGTGCTTATATATTTGGTGTGTAGTATTGTCAGGGCTAAAATGTTTAAGATTGAGTTATATCAGAATTCTTGTCTGTTTAAAAACCTTGTAATCAGTTGTAGCAATGGTACTCAGGTGAGCGTTTCAGGGCCATCATGGCCCTCTTGTTAACACTCCTGAACCCGATTCGCATATATGCAAAAGAGTCACGCTTGACCCCAAAGATGGCGGTGTATGGCGTAGAACTCCTTCCAAAACGTCAAGAATTTCTATAAGTTTGTGATGTGGGAATGTTTCAATACAATAACATGCACAGGATATCTAAATTACAAAGTCATTAGTCACAGAAACCTTTTTTCCCATTTTCAGGTAACTGTCTTAAAAATTTTGCATAAAAAGAAAAAAATGGGTTTAATATCAACCATGCTTTGAAAATGGATGAATCAGCTAACAATATGCTGTCAACATGTATACATGAATGTACTTGACAGTATATGGACTTCCACTCACTCCACATAGAAATATATAGGGTCACCTTGTGATTGTGATTTGACGAATGAAAATGCTGGGAACTTGTGGGAGGTGAAATGAATTTAGCATGCATGGTCAGTTGAAATTTACACTAGACTGGACTCTAGTCAGTTTCAATAAATGACATTATTGGCACACTTCTTTTTGGCGACAAACCTCAATTTTGTCCTTTGTGTACGTAAGACATTATGTGATATTTAGGTATGACATTAACATCATTGACAACTTTTTTTTGAAAGATTATAATGTGACATAGGTATAAGAATAGTGAAAGTGCACTGTCTACAGACAGCTCTTGTTAGAATGTTTGAACTTCTGCATTTCAACATGTGATATTAATTGTATTTCTTTAACTTTTTTCAAAGGTGAATGACTGGACCCACAAAATCCGAAAAGAGGGATATGTATTAGAGAGACAAATAAAAGGTATATTTTTATTTATGGATATGTGCCAAAGCAAATGCATGTCAAATGAGGGGTATTTAAAATATTCCTGGACTTACTTCATAACGTTCAACTTTTTTAATGAAACCATATGAAACCTGCATGGTTAAAAAGACAATTATCTCCCCAACAGATACACACTAACATGATCAACAAAATAATAAAAACTATGAAACAGTGGTAACAGAACTAAAAAAACATGTAACATAACTGGCGCAGCATTACACATAACAATATTAATGTCGTCAACCTAATCAATAGATAAAGGACAAAATCAAGTCAATCTTTTCAAATTGACAGTGAAAAATACATTTAATATAAGATAATTAACAGCATATAAGATAAAGCTTATTGTCTACATTTCCTCTACTTGCTCCAGTAATATCTGAATACCCTCGCATTGTAAATCGTGGATTTTTAGCTCACCTGAGCACAACGTGCTCATGGTGAGCTTTTGTGATCGCCTTTTGTCCGTCGTCCGTGCGTCCGTCGTCAACAATTTGCTTTAAACAACATTTCCTCATGAACCGCTGAAGGGATTTTGACCAAACTTCACAGGAATCATCCTTATGATGCCCTCTATCAAAGTTGTACAAATTATTCAGATTGGTTAAAAAAGTAGGTCACAGGAGCTAAAAATAGATTTTAAAAATGCAAACTTTGAAAATCTTCTTCTGCAAAACTGCAAGGCCTAGAGCTTAGATATTTGGTATGTATCATCATCTTATGGGCCATTACCAAGATTGTACAAATCATAGCCCTACGGTGATAAATGCCCCCGCACCAGGGGTCACTTGTTTTACATAGAGTTATATCGGAAAATCTTTAAAAATTTCTTCTATGATTCCATTAGGCCTAGAGCTTAGATATTTGGTATGTAGCATCATCTTATGGTTCATTACCAAGATTGTTCAAATCATAGCCCTACGGTGATAAATGCCCCTGCACCAAGGGTCACTTGTTTTACAAAGAGTTATATAAGAAAATCTTTAAAAATCTTCTTCTATGAATCCATAAGGCCTAGAGATTAGATATTTGGTATGTAGCATCATCTTATGGTTCATTACCTAGATTGTACAAATCATGACCACATGGTGATAAATGCCCCCCGCACCAGGGGTCACTTGTTTTACATAGAGTTATATAGGAAAATCTTTAAAAATCTTCTTCTATGATTCCATTAGGCCTAGAGCTTAGATATTTGGTATGTAGCATCATCTTATGGGCCATTACCAAGATTGTACAAATCATAGCCCTACGGTGATAAATGCCCCCGCACCAGGGGTCACTTGTTTTACATAGATTTATATAGGAAAAACTTTAAAAATCTTCTCCTATGAATCCATAAGGCCTAGAGCTTAGATATTTCATATGTAGTATCATCTAATGGTTCATTACCAAGATTGTTCAAATCATTACCAAACGGTGATAAATGCCCCCGCAATAGGGGTCACTTGTTTTACATAGAGTTATATATAGGAAAATCTTTAAAAATCTTCTTCTATGAATCCATAAGGCCTAGAGATTAGACATTTGGTATGTAGCATCATCTAATGGTTCATTACCAAGATTGTTCAAATCATGACCCTATGGTGATAAATGCCCCCGCACCAGGGGTCACTTGTTTTATATAGAGTTATATAGGAAAATCTTTAAAAATCTTCTTCTATGAATCCATAAGGCCTAGAGATTAGATATTTGGTATGTAGCATCATCTAATGGTTCATTATCAAGATTTTCAAAATGTTGGCCCTTTGGAGATAAATGACCCCGCACTAAGTCTTCTCCTCTGAAACCATAAGGCCCAGTGCTTATATATTTGGTGTGTAGTATTGTCAGGGCTAAAATGTTTAAAATTGAGTTATATCAGAATTCTTGTCTGTTGAAAAACCTTGTAATCAGTTGTAGCAATGGTACTCAGGTGAGCGTTTCAGGGCCATCATGGCCCTCTTGTTTTTTAATGCATCACTCAACATTTGATGCTTTGTTGCACCAATTGACGTCAGTCTTATGAGCCTTCGTCTTTTGTCTTCTGTGCTGTCTCTTCCATTTAGTAAATCGTTTATGCCACTTATTGACTTAAAACAAGAGAACATTAATCAAATTTATTTCCTCTTGCTGTCTGTATCATTATGTCTCCCCCATATTTATATGTGTGGGAGATATATTGTTTTTGTTGGAGTTGTCGGTCTGTCTGTCTCTCACTTTTTGTACGGAGCATAACTCATAAAGTATTAAAGCTATTATTTTGACACTTCACAGGTGGATAGATCTCATGGATGAGAAGTGCAGTGCAAAGAACCGTAATTATGTGCAATATATTTTTGGAGTTATTACCCTTTGTTAAATTTCATACTTAATTTTTGTCCAGAGCATAACTCACAAAGTATCAAAGCTATGAACTTGAAACTTCACGGGTGGATAGAACTCATTGAGGAGAAGTGTCATGCCCAAGAACTGTAACTCTGTGCATCATTTTTTTGGAGGTACTGCATTTTGTTAAATTTCATACTTCTTTTTTGTCAAGAGCATTTCTCACACACTGTAAGACATACAACCTTGAAACTTCATAGATGGATAGATTACATGGAGGAGAAGTGCAGTGCACAAGAACCGTAACTCTGCACTTAATATTTTTGGAGTTACTGCATTTTGTTCAGTTTCATACTGTTTTTTTCTTTTTAAAGCATTACTCATGCACTATGAGACATATAACCTTGAAACTTCATAGGTGAATAGACCTCACAAAGGAGAATTGCAGTTCACAAGAACCTTAATTCTGCAGATCATATTTTTAGAGTTATTGCCCATTGTATAATTTCAATTAAGTTTCGTCCGGAGCATAACTCATGCACTATGAGACATATAACCTTGAAGGTTCATAGGTGGGTAGACATTATGGACAAGAATTGCAGTACACTAGAGCATAATCCATTTCTAATGTTTCTTGTTGGAGTTTTTCCGCTTTTATGCAATTTTGTGTCCTTCAGATAACTCCAGTTCGACTTAAATTTCATTTATGGAAAGAAATTAACGAGAGAAAGTGTCATGCACAAGGTTCATAACTCTGGCCTCATTATTTTTGGAGTTATTCCCCTTTTCCACAGTTTCTTGGCTATAAGATAACTCTACTTATGTTTCAGTTATGGAAAGAAATTGATGAGAGGAAGTGTCACACACAAGGTCCATAACTCTGTACGGAGCTTTAACAATATAGTCAACCCTTTAACTTTATCTATTTGCTTATGTGTCACTGTGTGCCTTAGTGTATATACGTCTGTGAGGGGAAGAGGGTGGGGGGAGAAAACAAATCTCTAGTTTGTAATGTTTATGTTGGAGTTTTGTCTAGATTGGAGGAAAACTTTTATCATGTTTTGTGTTTCACTTTTTTTAGGTGACATCATGATGTGGAGATGTCTGTTTTCTCATGTTATGAACAATATTTGTATATAACTATTCAGGATATTTAAATGATATCACTCAAAGATTAATTCACCTTTTCCTGCATTTTTTATGCTGAAATGGAAAAGAAATTATGATGTTGCATTACCATGCTTATTGAATGAAACATGGTTCATGGAGGAAATTAATATTAAAGATAGAATTATAGTTAACTTCTACATTTTGAGATGCCCTTTCAAATCATTTTTGAAATAAATTTGTATAACTGTACAGAACAATAAGTACCAGCTTCAGTCCACAAACTTATATAATATACATATTATATTTTGAATGCAGAAGTATTTTGTTTCACATTTGCAAATACAAGGTGTGTTCAAAAAGTTTGTGGACTGAAGCTGTTATTTATTGTTCCGTATAGTTATACAAACTTATTATTATTATTATTGTTCATCACTGGTCAAGGCTCTTTCACAGTACCTAGTTAATGACCTGTGGATTGGAAACATAATGACCATATTGGCTTTATTGACCAGTACCAGAACCAGTATGTACATTGTTGCCTTCATTATATCAAGGATTCTGGTATAACACAGTTCAACCAGGGACCTGTCACAGACAGTTTTGCTGTATTTGTGTCTACCCTTAAAACATGGATGGGTATTATAGCGGATTCAATAAAAGTTTAAAATCATGAAATCATCCTAATAGATCAAGTTTTCATAGTTATAATTTACAATTTATTTTTACATATGATATACTGCAGTTTCTGTATAAGTGGCTCTACATCTTGGGGAAACACAGCACTTCACTTGGAAGTAATTTTAGGTGAGAGACCAAAATTCAATACAGAAGTGAATATTTCTGATTTTATTTGGATTAAAATAGTGTAATTTTAACAACAAGTGCTGGTAAAGATCAGTTTTATCGTAATATTTAATTTCTGATTCCTCATTTGAATTAATCAGCTATCCAGAGGGAAGAGGAGAAGACCAAGAGACAATTGAAAGATTCTGCAAAGAAGGGTGAGAAGGCAGCATGTAGCATACTTGCAAAGGAAATTGTCCATTCCAGGAAGGCTGTCAATAGATTGTATGCGTCCAAAGCACAGATGAACTCTGTATCCATGAACATGAAAAACCAGCTAGGTTTGTATATATATAGTAAAGCCAAGTAGATTACCTGTCAAGTTTAAAAGAAACAACCAAAAAAAACCCCCAAAAAACAAGCAAACAGGGTTTATCAAATATATATAAAAAAATAATTCTTGAAGTGCTTAATATGTATCATTTATACCACTGAAGTTACTAAATGGCAGTAATGTGAAATATGAATATTTAAATTTGGTTGTCTTCTTAGCTCGCCCGAGCACAACGTGCTCAAGGTAAGGTATTAGGATCACCCTGCGTCAGTTGTGCGTCATCTGTTGTAACAATTTGCTTTAAAGAACATCTTCTCTGAAACCTCTGGATAGATATTGATGAAACTTGGCATGAATGATCCTTTGGTGGCCCTCCACAAAAGTTGCTAAAATAAAATTGATCCATGCAGAACTTTGGTTGCTATGGCAACCAACAGAATTTCCTTTAAAAACTTCAAAAATCTTCTCCTCTGAAACCAATGTTCAGAATTTAATTTCCTTTAGCACAAATGGTCACCTCATAGTGATCTACTAAAATTTTTAAAATGAAGTTAATCCCCCCAAAAATTAGGCCCCTAGGGGGTCAGCTTGTTTCCTCATAAAGCTTTATATAGAAAATTTCAAAATTCTTCTTCTATGAAGCCAATGACCAGAATTTGATTTCATTTTATAATCGTGCAAATGTTCACCTCATGGCTGTCTACCATAATTGCTTAAGTAAACTTAATCCTTTGATGGGGTTTGCTTGTTTCCTTTTACCACAAAACAATTAAGGCCCCTAGGGGGTCAGCCATTTTCCTAATAAATTATACTCTATAAAGAAAATTTCAAAATTCTTCTTCTGTGAAACCAATGACCAGAATTTAATTTCATTCAGCATAAATTGTCATCTCATGGCTGTCTACCATAACTGCTAAGATAAAGTTGATCCCTTCAAAATTTGACAACTAGGAAGTAGGCTAGTTTCCTCATATACTCTATATAGAAAATTTCAAAATCCTTTCATGAAAGCAATGGTTAAAATTTAATTTCTTTGGACAGGAATGGTAACCTCATGGCTGTCTATCATTATTTCAAAAATAAAGTTGATCGCCTGAAATATAACGCCTCCAGATGTAAGGGTGTAACGGTATACCGTACGACGATATACCGCTATATTTTCTTTACGGTACGGTTCACGGTATGCTCCCAGGTCTACACGGTACAATACGGTATTGTTAACTTCCAGGTTTTTTTATTTTTCTTCTTCGTTTATAACAGCGGCTTCCCTTCAGTAAAAAGGCGATATTTTTCACCTCTGAGAAATAAAAATTCTCCTAACAATACAATTTTCCCATACATTAATTTAAAAGACAACAAAAAGGAGAGTAAATAACGCATATCGCTCTACTTTGCATATTACTTAAATGAAAGCACTTGCTGTGGGCAGTTAAAAATATCAATAAAAAGGCAGCGTCATTCTTGGAATGTTTTCCAATCAACATTCATTCTTATGCTTCCAAATTATGCAATGATACGAAATACTTGGATAGTATCGTTCATAATGTTGGTTAACATCTCTCACGTTCTCTACCGGCTACTGTTGCGTAATCATCACAATGGCGGCCATATGCGATAAACATCAACAATGTTTGATGACCTCTGTATTTTTAGCTCACCTGAGCACAAAGTGCTCAAGGTGAGCTTTTGTGATCGCCCAGCGTCCGTCGTCGTCCGTCGTCCGTCGTGAACAATTTGCTTTAAACGACATCTCCTCTGAAACCGCTGGACAGAATTTAATGAAACTTGGCAGGAAAGTTCCTTGGGTGAGGCTCTACAAAAGTTGCTAAAATAAAGTTGATCCATGAAGAACTCTGGTTGCCATGGCAACAAAAAGAAAAAAAAATGAAAACTTTAAAAATCATCTTCTTCAAAACTACTGACCAGATTTTAAAATAAATTGGTACAGATGTTCCTTGGGTCAACCTCTACCAAAGTTGCTAAAATTATTCCGATCCGTAAAAAAACATGGCCGCCAGGGGCGGGGCTTATTTGCCTTATATGTATATAGGGAAACCTTTAAACAACATCTCCTCAGAAACCACTGGACAGAATTTGATTAAACTTGGCAGGGATGATCCTTGGGTCAACCTTCACAAAAGTTGCTGAAATAAACTTGATCCATGTAGAACTCTGGTTGCCATGGCAACAAAAAGAAAAAAAAAATGAAAACTTTAAAAATCATCTTCTTCAAAACTACTGGCCAGATTTTAAAATAAATTGGTACAGATGTTCCTTGGGTCAACCTCTACCAAAGTTGCTAAAATTATTCCGATCCGTAAAAAAACATGGCCGCCAGGGGGGGGGGCTTATTTGCCTTATATGTATATAGAGAAACCTTTAAACAACATCTCCTCTGAAACCACTGGAAAGAATTTGATTAAATTTGGCAGGAATGATCCTTGGGTCAACCTTCACAAAAGTTCCTAAAATAAACTTGATCCATATAGAACTCTTGTTGCCATGGCAACAAAAAGAAAAAAAATATGAAAACTTTAAAAATCATCTTCAAAACTACTGGCCAGATTTTTAAAATAAATTGGTACAGATGTTCCTTGGGTCAACCTATTTATCTCAGGTGAGCGATTTAGGGCCATCATGGGGCTCTTGTTTTTTATTTATTCAATTTAATTGATTGATCAGTTTGCCTTTTGAGTAAAAGAGCGAAATTTCAACAGGTACCTACATGAAAGATACTGATTTATATAAAATGGGATAAATTAAATAATTTGATGCAAATTATCACTAATCGAACATCTGAAATCAAAACTTCATCCGATTGGAACTGCAGGTGTTTTTAATTTGGTATAAATGTGGATGCTTCAATTTCAAGTATCATCTTTAGAGATTCAGTGAAAATATTTAAGTTGTTGTCATGCTGACGTCTATTATGGAATTAGCATTTAAAATAAGTTGTATAAGTTTAATTAAGTGTCTGCAATATATACGGCACTATCATGTAGTTTTGATGTTATTTATGATTATTTAATTTTTTAGTATTTTTATGTTAATGACTTTACTAATATTTTTTTTAATAATTTAAAATTTTAAAGAAAAATCTACAGAAAACACAACTTAATTTGCATTTATTATAATAAAAACTAAAACATTAAACAATTAAAGAATTTATCTATGTTTCTTAATTATTTATTCTTCATTTAAAGATAGGAAACTAGGCTGACAAAACTTAAAAGCCCGTATCGTGATACGTTAGGTATCATGACAACTGTATCGCGATACGTATCGTATCGTTGGGTAATCGTATCGTTACACCCTTATCCAGATGATTGACTAACTTAAGAATTCTTTGTATCTGAAACTTGAATCTGGTTGCTGCTGGAGGTAACCACGTAAGATAAAGTGACTTGAATGGTTTTAAATAAGCTTAGGGGCCTCTTTGGCCAAGAGGGTAAAGTTGCTGACTTTAACACTCACTCAGCCCCTCACTGCGTGGGTTCAAATCCCGGCAGGGTCATTCGGATTTTCATGTGAGGAAGCCTTCCAGCTGGCTTGCGGTAGGTCGGTGGTTCTACCCGGATGCCTCCGTGCATTCGGGGTCTTCTTTCACCTGTAATTAGCTGTACGTCGCTATACATGTATGACTGAAATACTGTTGAAGCGACGGTAAACTCAAATAGTCCAGTCAAGTCAAATAAGCTTATGTTTCCGGTGAGCTATCGAGGGCCCTAATTATAGCCCTCTTGTCTGTTTTTATAATCAAACTGTCTTGTTATCTTAGATAATTGTGAAAACTTATTGTGTTGGAATGTTGGCAATTTTATTTTTTGCTCATCAGAGCACAACATGCTCAAGGTGAGCTATTCTGATCATCTGTGTATGTCTTCGGCCATTGAGTGTTTTCAGCAATTTGCTTTTAAAGACATCTTGTCAGAAATAAATGAAATTTTGCATGGATCATGTTTGGGTGGAGCTTCATAAAAGTTGCTAAAATAAATTTGATCCATGCAGAACTCTGGTTGCCATGGCAACCAACAGATACTTTAAAAGACTTTAAAAATCTTCTTTGAAACCAATGGTCAAATCTTTTCTGAAACCAATGGCTGAATTTTATTTCAATTTGAACAAATTGTCACCTCTATCATAATTGCTAAAATAAAATTGATCCCTTGAAAAATGAGGACTCGAGATGGCTGGCTAGTTTCCTTACATACAAATGTACTCTCTATAGAAAGTTCTATGAAACCAATAGTCAGAATTTAATTTCATTTTGCACAAATTATCACCTTATGGTCCTCTGCCATAGTTGCTAAAATAAAGTTGATCCCCTAGAAAATGAGGACCCTTGTGGGGTCAGTAGTTTCCTAAGTATACTCTATGCTGCTGAAGGTGACCAAGTAATATCAAGTGACTTGGTGTTTTAATGAGGCTTATGGTACTTGGGTGAGTGTTCTGGGGCAATCTTGGCTCTCAAGTTATACCCCTGCAAACAAAGTTTGAAGGGGGTATACTGGAATCAGCTTGGCGGTCAGTCGGTTGGTTAGTCAGTCTGTCTGCAAAATCTTGTCTGGTGATCTCCTCCTTCACTTTCAGTCTGATTCACCTGATACTTGGCATAAATATTCACCAGGAGATGTAGATGTGCAAGACGCACATTTCATGTTTGTTCACACAAGGATTATGGAGTTATTGCCCCTGAATCAATTTGAAAAGTCTTGTCTGGTAAACTTCTCCTTCTGTTTCTGTATGATTCATATGATACTTGGAATAAATATTCATCAGGAGCAGTAGATGTGCAAGACACAAATTTCACATTCGTTGGCACAAGGATTATGGAGTTATTGCCCCTGAATCAATTTGAAAAGTCTTGTCCGGTGAACTCCTCCTTCTGTGTCTGTACGATTCAAATGATACTTGGCATAGATATTCATCAGGAGCAGTAGATGTGCAAGACGCAAATTTCACATTCATTCGCACAAGGATTACGAAGTTATTGCCCCTGAATCAATTTGAAAAGTCTCGTCCGATGAACTCCTTCTTCACTTTCAGTCTAATTCACCTGATACTTGGCATAAATATTTATCAGGAGCAGTAGATGTGCAAGAATTATGGAGTTTTTGCACCTGAATCAACCTGAGAGGTCTTGTCTGGCAAAATCCTCCTTCAGTTTCTGTTCAATTCACTTGATACTGGGCATAAATGTTCATCAGGAGCAGTAGATGTGCAAGACGCAAATTTCACGTTTGTTTGCACAAGAATTATGGAGTTATAGCCCCTGATTCGACTCTAAATATCTTATGATGCAAACTTCTTCTATATTTCTTAACCGATTCAGTTCAAATTTTGTGTGTGCATTGATAATCAGCAGGAAAGGTGCATGACATAAATTTCATTTGAGTTGTCTCAAGGATGGCAGAGTTATTGTCCTGGTCCCATTTTTGAATTATCTCCCTTTCTTGTTTGGAACATAACTCAAAAATTATATAAGGTATTGACTTGAAACTTAAAATGTCAGCGGATGGCGACTAGGAAAAGTGCAGTGTCCAAGAACTGTGACTCTACCAGGTCCCATTTTTAGCTCACCTGAGCACAAAGTGCTCAAGGTGAGCTTTTGTGATCGCCCTTCGTCCGGCGTCCGTCGTGCGTCGTCCGTTGTGCGTCGTCCGTCGTCAACAATTTGCTTTAAACGACATCTCCTCTGAAACCGCTGGACAGAATTTAATGAAACTTGGCAGGAATTTTCCTTGGGTGAGGCTCTACAAAAGTTGCTAAAATAAACTTGATCCATGAAGAACTCTGGTTGCCATGGCTACAAAAAGAAAAATAATTTGAACTGGAACTGGACAGAATTTGATAAAACTTGGCAGGGATGATCCTTGGGTCAACCTTCACAAAACTTGCTAAAATAAACTTGATCCATGTAGAACTCTGGTTGCCATGGCAACAAAAAGAAAAAAAAAATGAAAACTTTAAAAATCATCTTCTTCAAAACTACTGGCCAGATTTTAAAATAAATTGGTACAGATGTTCCTTGGGTCAACCTCTACCAAAGTTGCTAAAATTATTCCGATCCGTAAAAAAACATGGCCGCCAGGGGCGGGGCTTATTTGCCTTATATGTATATAGAGAAACCTTTAAACAACATCTCCTCTGAAACCACTGGACAGAATTTGATTAAACTTGGCAGGGATGATCCTTGGGTCAACCTTCACAAAACTTGCTAAAATAAACTTGATCCATGTAGAACTCTGGTTGCCATGGCAACAAAAAGAAAAAAAAATATGAAAACTTTAAAAATCATCTTCTTCAAAACTACTGGCCAGATTTTAAAATAAATTGGTACAGATGTTCCTTGGGTCAACCTCTACCAAAGTTGCTAAAAATTTTCCGATCCGTAAAAAACATGGCCGCCAGAGGCGGGGCTTATTTGCCTTATATGTATATAGGGAAAACTTTAATCAACATTTCCTCTGAAACCACTGGACAGAATTTGATTAAACATGGCAGGAATGATCCTTGGGTCAACCTTCACAAAAGTTCCTAAAAATAAACTTGATCAATATAGAACTCTGGTTGCCATGGCAACAAAAAGAAAAAAAAATATGAAAACTTTAAAAATCATCTTCTTCAAAACTACTGGCCAGATTTTAAAATAAATTGGTACAAAAGTATCTTGGGTCAACCTATTTATCTCAGGTGAGCGATTTAGGGCCATCATGGGCCTCTTGTTTAATTATCTTCCCTTTGCTTTTTTTTTTGTCATGAATATAACTCAAATATTATTCATGATGTTTACTTGAAACTTAAAATGTAAACAGATGGCGACTAGGAGAAGTGCAGTGTCCAAGAGCTGTAACTACACTTTTAAACTACTGTGCCAAACAACCATAACTGACTCTCTATCCATTTTAAATAAAAACTTTACTTACTTATTACTTACTATCATAACCAATATACTATGTATATAGGTTCTTATCTATGCTCCGCCTGGAGTCTGGCTTCTCCTGTAGCAAAGCATTTTGCAGGGGTATTAATCACCTTCAGTGATAGCTCTAGTTAGTCTTAGTATAACTTATAAAGCCATGATTATAGTGCAAATAGTACACAATGTATTAATTCTTTTGTCTAAAAACTTATTACAAAAATACCAGCCACATTAAGAATAGCTGGTGCCCTGGAGAAGAGCACAGATGTCATGAAGTCAATGCAGGCATTGATAAAAATACCAGAGATACAGAAGACTATGATGGAGATGTCCAAGGAAATGATGAAGGTACATGCATGGCGAGTAAATCTATTCTCACATCCATTTTATATAGTTAATTAAGTTAGGACAAGAAATGAAGCTATGGAGTGGTGTGCATCATATACAGAGTTGAGTGGTCATTATCAGTTAATATTAGGTATTTAAAGTCCTTCCATAAGGGAGTCACTGTTTTCAAAAGATTTAATTTAAGACAAAACACTTCATACCCATGTGTAACTTGATAACATTTGTCGTAGGTTTAAAACCAGAGTATCATAAAATCTTATTGCTATTATTAAAAGTTTTACCATAATTATGACTTGTTTGATTATTAGAAAACAAAAGTTGTTTAGTCATGCCTAGATCAGGTTAAAAGTCTAATTACCCAATCTTTTGTTCATGGCATTGATATATTTGAAAAACCAGCAATGATGATAAATCAGTCCTTTATAGCATCTCCACATCCTCCAGTTTTTATGTCTCCCCTGCAATAAAAAGAGACATACTGTTTTTAGCTTTACTGTTCGAAGAATAAGATGAGCTACTGTAGTCATATCGGCATCAGTGTCGACATCCGTGTCTCTGTCCCATGGAATGTTAAGGTTTTGTTTAACATTGCCATTATCTCCACCATTACACATTGAATGTCCCTCAAACTTCTTAGTTCATACATGTGTTTATCATCATCAGACCAATCAGTAGAAACAGACACAGGAACTCTCCTAAATATTTTTGAATATTTATGGCCCTTTTATGACTTAGAAAATCGTTGAAAGTCTTGTTTAACATTGCCATTATCTCCATTTTTACTCAGTGGATGTCCCTCAACTTCACTCGTGTTTATCATCATCAGACCAACAGTTCTATTATTTTTTATAGCAGCCACCATCTTGGATATTCAAAAATTCATCAGAGATTCCAGTAGTCAAAACAAGGGGGTTGATCAGTCGGTGTGAAGAGAAACAGTGTTTATATACTGATGCTTTGATATAATTCATGCATAATCTCTTTAACACCGAGCTGTTATGTCGATATTTTTCATAGAATTGTGGAAAAAAAAATCACACATGGGACTACCGTTCAAAACCATTCATTTGGGAAGTGTGAGGTTTGGGCCCCCTAACACCTGGTTTTAAGTACCGCAGTTGTTCCTTTTACTACCAGACCATCTTATACATGAATAATTGTATGGCTGTCTATGGTTATCTACCACACTTGAAAGAACTTGACCATTCAGGGCTCATTCGAAGGGACAGCTGGGAACAATAGTCAGCTGGGCTTTAGGACTTGAGTTTGCAGTTTGACTATGAAAACTTGAGTTAGAATTGAGTGTTAGACAGGAAGGTTGTAGGTTACAATCTTTTATATAGAGCATGTCATGTCGTGTTTATGACTTATGTACACATTTGTATGGATCACTAGCCAGAGCTCTGAAGATAAAGTTGTATTTTAAAATGAGAAATGTTCACTCCATTTTTATGTTATGTCAAATTGTTAACTGTTGGCATTTATGTAATGTCATGTCATTTTGCATGTTTTTTTTTGTTTTTTTTGTTCATTTTATCTTTACTTGCACCTCCTTCTGGAGTAAGTTCATTTTTTAGCTGGTCTGTTTTTCATAGAAAAAAAAGTCGAGGTATTGTCATCACTCTGGTGGTGTTGTTGAAATTGTTGACATTGTGGTAAAAAACTTATAACTTTGGCCATAACTTCTAAACTATTAAAGCTTCTGGCATCAAACTTCACATACATACTTGTTTACTATCACAAGGGCAAAATTCCCATCTAGGGCCATAACTCTTAGGTCCATTTTGACCAAATTGATCTCCCTTTTAAAAAAAAAAACACAGACAAAAAAAACAAACTTTAACCATGGCTATAACTTTTTAAGTATTAAAGCTTCTATTATCAAACTTTATTTACCTGTTCACTATCATGAGGGCTACATTCCCATTTCAGGCCATAAATCTTAGATTCACTTTCACCTGATTTATATCCCCCTTAAAAAGAGAGTTCTTTGAAACATATGTGTCACCTGCTGAAGTTCTTTGGAACACATATATCACCTGCTGAAGCGTGACAGAAACAGACAGACAGAGGGACGGACAGATGGAAGGACAGACAGATAGAAGGACGGACGGAAGG
>CM037781.1:19342013-19360304 GCA_021229015.1 Solen grandis
TATGTCGTTTACACCACAATGTGTTTTAATTTTAGCGAAGCCCAAACATAATCTTTTTCACGCACAGAGTACACAGGGTTTTTTTTCTATGTATTCTCTTAGAGTGATCAGTTGGAATTTTTTGTGTGCAGGAAATTTCTAAAGACTAATGGATATACATGTCATTCACTTTTTGGAAATTCCGTTGTGTGATATAAAAAAGGGCAGCGTCGGAGACCCACGGCTGCCTATATTACATCTGTCAGCCGTGGAATACTTGGCTACACTTTATCGTTTATAGGGAAAATTTCATAAGGAGGTACGTCGACCAATCAAATTGCTGCTTAACACAAATGAGTACTCTTCAATTGGAGATCTCAAATCTGTGAGTCGGTAAAAATGGCTGCGCCCATTGAAAAATGTGGCCTATGTTATTCGAACATAAAAGGGAAGAATTATCGGCGCATGAACTCGAAGACAGCATTACACAGTTCGGTGGAATTTTTCACATCTTGCAATTTCATGCGTGGTTCTATTTGCAATGTTTGTGTCAATAAACTTAACCGTATTTGGCATTAAATGAGGATGAAAAAACTCGAATGCAGAAAATCCGCAACGAGAGAGATGTGTTATATTCAAACTGCATGAACTACCAGGCGTAAAAGAAAAACAACAGAGAAAGACTTTACCCGGTGAACAGAGCAATGTGCAAGTTACGCCACACGGTAAGATACCGTTTCTACTCGAAATATTGGGTTTCCTACATTACCGAGTGCCCAAACTGCGCCCCTCTAAGATTTAATTAGGAAATGCAACATAAATAAAATACAAAGAATAAAAACTGTTCACGTACAAATTAATTTTATTAAATTCACATTGATACCACCCCAAAATTTCTTTTATACATAATTATTCACTCGAAAATAACAGTTAATACATTACGAGTCAAATATTATGCCATCATTTTTGTGTGGTCCTAACTCCTTTCCCACTAGGGGACGTCATAGCATTTGCGAATTGTTCACATATGACTTCCATTTATTTACGTACCTTTTATAAGAAAATAAATAATTAATACGCCTCCCCACCCCACCACCCCTTTTTTTCAAATGGGGGTCAAAATGACACCATGATATATAATAAAGAGACACATTTTGAATTATTGGTGTATTTAAAACAATTAATAGGTCAAAAGGTGCAATTGTGCACTATGGAAAACCCTGTCTCACATCTTTGTAATGCTGTAATGAATAAAGGCAAGTGCTACACAAAGTGATATTGTGCTATAAGGATCACACAAGTCATCTAATTGCTTCATGTCCCATATAAAAAAGTTCAAACCTTTTTATGTTGATGTGTCCCCCTTAGTGATAGCTCTTGTTAAAGTTTTTTTAGGAACTAGATGACTGATATTCATGAATATTTAATACAAACTGAAAATAAAATGAAATGTGGAACTAATTTTGTTTATAATTTTTTTGATTGCTTCAAAGTAAAAATTTAAATTATCAAAATGAAACCACCTTTTCTTTTTTCAGGTACAGTATTAAAAGCACAAAACGACACATTGAGTTGAACTCTCCCACAGGTGCAACACCGAAAAGCAAAAAGAGTTTGTTTAGAACCCCCCAAAAGGCAAATGCGGCCAGCCAAGGCTAGAACAGTATCAACACAGACACCCCATAAAGGGAAAGATGCCCATTGGTAAAGTGACAAGTCTACAGAGACCACAGTAAACAAGAAAAAAATTTGATGTCAAGGTATGTTGGATATTTTTTCTAGTAAGCATTTTTAGTATTGTATTTGGTCATTTATCATGCTTGAGGTAAAAATGTTTACAAAATAAGCATGGCACACTATTTTGTGTCAACTGCTGTGATGTCATTTTTCCACCATCTGTTTGTGTGTTCCATCTATCCGTCACCCCTTTTCTGCCACGCTTCTTTCAACAGGAAAACCCCATGTGTTCTAAGGAACACTTCTTGTTTCATTTTACAAAAACAAATGAACACATTTTTTAAATAGAACATAGAAGATACAGTGTTTTATTTTAATTTTCATATATCTGATGATATGTAATCCACTTTTTTATATTTACAAAAACTCCATTTTCTTATGTATTTCAAAGAATTTTTTTTCAGCTAAAAATAAATCTGTACTTATTTATGACCAATCACATATAGTTAACAATTTAATGAACTGGTACAGATTCATTAGAGCATCTGTCCTGTACATAGGTCATGTGTTTGATTCTGACCTTGACATACTAAAGTCATTAAAAATGGTACTGCATACAGTATATCTCCCCTTGTGATTAGCACTTAGCAAATAAAGGTAGTTCCAGGTAGACTTGTGTCAGGATAATGATAGTTTGTGACTGGGTATGATTTCATGGCACTTAATTACAGTATCATATCACAGTTAGGTGGCACTATACCCGTCTTTTGCAAAATGGCTAAAACAAAAAACCAAACAGTAATTAAACCAATCATCTTTGTCATACAGATTGATCCAAGGTTTCCTGATATCATAAAAGCAAAGCTAATTTGTAATAGAAAAATACATACAGTAACATGTTATTAATTATGTATACCAGTATTGCACTATTCTTTTTCTTTGTTTTTGCAGGTAACAGTTGTGTACAACAACCGGAAAGGTCAAAGATAGTAACAGATCCTTGGAACAGGCTACAATCAAGGCCATGATGAACAGTAATGGACCAGATGCTGTTGTTAAAAATCTGGCCAAATCTGCTGAATATAAAACAGCATTTCAAAAATGTTTGTAAGGACATAAAAAAGAGGTCTCTGTTCTCTCAAAGAGATCAGAAACAGTATTTAAGGTTCAGTCTAATAAGACCTTATCAATTTAAAATGGAAGGAACATTTAGATGATTGAACAGAAACTACCAACACTGGCATTGTTTTGTGAAATGTGTTGCAGGTGACAAAATTTGGTTCCCTATTATAGTTGCTACAAGTGTACTTTTGTATGCAAGATGTCAACTGCTGAATCTTCTCCAGTTCTCCTTGGCATAGTATTTGATTCCTGTGGCTAATAAAGAGGTAAGATAAAAAAAAAAGTACAGTACAGTGCATTTTATAGACTTAAGTTCATTTACTTCTTGCCCTTATGTAGATAAAATTTGCTTTTTTTGCTATTTTGTTACACCATAAGCAAAAGGTACAATCTTAATGTGGGTAACCTAGTTTTTAGTGTACTCTTATAGCCACTAGCTCAAAAGGTCAAGGCCCACAGTGCCCTTTAAAAAGTAAACTTTGTTACTGATCAGTACCTGAGAAGGTTTGAGCCAACATTCAAATTTAAAAAGGGTGTTTGGTCATGACTATTTTGGTGAACCATATTGATTTTGGGGTCACTAGGTCAAAGGTCACATCATTTCCAAATAACAACTGGGGAAGGCTTGCTTACTGTTTGATTTGAAACTTTATACAATGCTATTTAGACTGTTTATGACTTATTGAAAGCCCATATACATTTTGAGGATGGTACCTTAAAGGCCAAGGTCTGCATATGAGGGGAGGGGACATATATGATATATGTTACAAACATTTTACATATTTTTTGGTTTTGTAGCAAAATACTCATAATGTTCACTTTTCACTGAACTGTATGAAATTTATCACTATTCCATAAATTGGTTCCAATGTTGTAATTTAAATAAACAAATACATGGAATTAATAATAAGAGGGCAAAAACTGCATTTATCTTTTAGCATTAAAATTTAACTAGTATTAGATCATAGTAATGGCTATGACATATAGCCAATTATCAATGGCCTTTTTTTTTCTTTAAATTAGCATATATTGATTTATGCAAATATAATTATAATTTAGGACTTTTATTTAGTTACTTTTTTTTCTTTGTTGTTCTTTTTTCAAAGGGTTTGAACATCATGCATAAATTGGGCTTGGCTGTCTCATACTCAAAGCATACATAAAAAGAGGAAACATCTGATACATAAACAAGAAGAAAATATGAGAATCTTGTTCATCAGTTTCTTCACAGTGTCAGACTCTGGACAAGTCAACTGTGGACAGTGTTTCAGATGGTTGTTTTGGGAGATAACAATGAAGGACTTCGCTCTGTAAAGACAGTTGAAATTCTTGGTGACAATTTTGATATCATGTTTCCCCAGCTCTATGACCAAGGAGAACCAACAAAAGAGCATGCATTGGTTTTTGACTATGGTTAAGCAGAGAAGGGTGACTTATGAGGACTTAAACATTCCTGGTTCAGAACCTAGTCAGCCAGAAATTTTTCAAATAACCCAGACAATTGGATTCCTTCTCAATCCCAAGTGGATATGGTGAAAACAAAACTTCATTTTCCATATTGCACATGTACTTCTCAAATACTTTGAGTTTTCTGCAACCAGTGAAAGATTCCTATCCAGAACATATTTCACATCCTTTTAGGGAACTGACACAGAAAAAATCTGTGATTTTCAATTGTGATTTAATAGACTCAAGTGAGAATTCTTCACAAGGCATGATCACAATTATGCAAAAAGTGCATGAACTAACTGTCCCTATGTACATGATGAAGTTCTGCAGAAAGTTGTGTTTGGAGGAGATGTCCTTACAAATAAAACGTGCCTTCTCGCTCAGCAGGCAATGCAAAATAACAAATCAGATTTTTGATTGCTACTGGAGTAATACACAGACCTGAAGGACTTCACAGAGAGTTCAACTTCCTATTAGTAATTTAAAGAGTTCAAAGTTGATACAGTTCTTGTTCCAATTTTAGTGTTTATTGCATGTAAGTTATTTTTTTTGTTATATAAATATCCTGTATTTTAATAGGGATGAGATGATACACAAACAATTGATACAATATCCTTGAAATTTCCCTTAACATTACAGAAGATAATGATGTAACAGTGGATGCCAAAGTGTTGTCTTTTCTTCTTGTTGCATTATGAATTGAAAAAAAAGTATACTGAAGATAAAGGCAGATTTACTTAAAAGATATATACAGTTGAGCCTGTAATAGCAGCCACCTTATTAGCGGCCAACCCTGTATTTACCAAACTGTAACATTTATTATATATTTAACATTCTTAAGAGGTCACCTCTTTTAAAAGCGGTCATTTTCTCTTGTAAGACAGGTTTGACTGTTTTAAACATTTTATTATTGTTTTTATTTTTAATTGTTGAATCTCATTTATGTGTATCATATTATGCATTGTATCATCCCATCCTTAATTGCTGGCCCCATGTTCTCGAAAAGTATCTATGTTACATCTCAGTCTAATACTCAAAAAATCTGCTATTTGATACAACCCCGGGGGAAATGATATTTGAGCTGTGTTTTTGAAAAATTCATTCATTCTTAATGAAAGTCATGCTTAATGGAGTATTCTCAAACACCGTCTCAAACATAATTGAGGACAAAATTTGACTTAGCTGAGAATGTACTTAAAAGTATTAGTGAAAACCAGCTATCCAAACTTAGATAAGCATGATATTTAAAGGTCTGAATTTAAGTATGATTAAGCCAGTAATGCTGTTAAGCATTTTTTTTTCATTCCCTATTTTTAGAGACACATGTGACTCGTACCGTATGGGAGATGGGGATAGGGCTATGTTGTAAGGCCTATTTTTGAAGGGCTCTAGGGACTCTTCACTGAAGCATCAAAGTATAAAATCTGGTTGTGGGGGATGCTATCCTATTCTTATCAATCCGGGGCTTTAAAGAAAGTTTCGAGTACAAATGGAATATGAGTGTTAACTTAAAGGGTGGACTTAGCAATAACATTCCAAATGACCCAAAGCTGTAGAACTGCAGGTAAATACCATCAAAAGAGAAATTAACACTCAAGGGGCAAATAAGTCATATGAATCTGCTAAACAGATTTGTATGACCACACAAATTGTTGATAGTAATTAAACAGAACCTTATGAGGACAACTAAAACAGCACGATCTCAGAGGGATAGACCACAGGTTGACAAGCAAGTGGACATTATCAGCATGGTCCAGTATTTTTCGGCAGGAGGTGTCAACACAAGACTTGAGGTGGGGGAGTTTTGCGGCATTTAAAGACCCGTTAGACTTAATCAACTCAGGGAACTCCACAGCTGGATAAACAATCAGAAAAAAATTGCGCATATGTATATGTAATAGCATGAAACTTACAGCAACATTCATAATTTGTTTAAACTTCTTTTTTACAACTAGTCCTTGACAGTTCCTGGGTTGGACCAGTACTTTTCTCCTTTGAAGGACGTGAAGATTCTTAGTAAAATTCATTTCTTAAATATTTTGAGTATGTATGCTACCACTGGACCTTTACCTCTTTTTCAGAAATGTGTTCAATCTTAGTTTTTACCTTATTAATATTCATGTAGAAATTTGACTTCATGAATATCATTTGACTGAACATCGTTGGTATATGAAACAAAGAAATTTTCTTTTTCCATGCAGACTGTGTAGAATCTGAGTTACACTATTGTATGAGCTTTGCCTGAACTGGGTCTGCCCTGTTTGCCAATGTGTCAAAATGAGTCTATGAAAGTAAAGGGTAAAGAAGTTTAAACAATTTACTGTTGTAAAATCTCAGTTATTTTCAGTCTGTCATTCATTGCATTGGCAACTTTTGCATGGCATATATCTAATCCTTTTGTTGTATGTTTTATTTTTTAAATGTTCATTCAGTATTCTTATTATTACAAAACTGAAATAAAGGGAAATAGCTGGGAGACTTTACCAGAATTACCGATATACTATATGTAACACATGAAAAATGGGTAAGCTGGATTGTTGAAATCAAAATAAGAAACAGTTGGGGAAAATTATGTTCAAGGGAAAAGATTCCTTGTTGAGAGCCTCAATTATACGATGTCAGTTTAATATTGATTTGCTGTATTAAGTCTTGACTTATGTCATCCCTGAAAGTGACACCTTCTATGGCACATGACAAGTATGTTAAAGGGCATGGAATGATAATGAAGATATTTGTTGATTTTTTCATAAGATTGTGTTTTCTTTCAAGCATATTATTATTTTATGAGTATGCAATTTCTATGAGGAAAATATGATCTTAAAAGAAAATCAACAAATGTTCTCTTTTTTTCATGCTTTTACTTCAAGTTTTCCATATTCACTTGAGTAATTGTATCCTGCCAGGAGATAATTTATCTCTTTACTGAAGATATTGGCACCTTTTAATCACTGAATGCTTTTTCCTTGATCCTTTCATAAGAGTATGTAAATGATATTGACATAATATGGGACATGATATGTTTGTTTTTGACTCTTGAAAATTTGGCCCCAAGAGTCAATGACTCTTGGGTTTTAAAGACTATGGGGAAACCCTGTGTATTAACTATTTTTTTTTCTCATCAAGTCCAACTGTATATTTATCCAAACTTGTAAAAACTTGGTCAAGTGAGCATAAATATGAAAATATAAAATGTCTTTATTCCATTTCATAATGCAAAAAGATCAAATTGAGGGCAATTTTGGGATCTAAAGGATTTCATATAGTATTTCACTAGTTGTTGCTTCATTACTAAGATGAGTTTTGACATTTAGCAATTATTTTTGTTAAGATACTAAATCATTGAAAAGAAAGCTTTCATAGAGCTCTGAAATGAAATTCATTGTTGTTTGTCCAGAATGAGATTGGACCCCTATTCCTAGCCCTGGACGGGCCCATATAGCAGTGACATGTCAACTTTACTGACCGACAGGTTGCCCAGCTAGTTCATCCAGTAGTGTCACATAGCAGTTGCAGCTAGACACACCAGCCTAAGGGTTGGTGTATTTTTTTAACTTAAATATGGGTTTGATCACCATTTTTGGACAAACATTGTTTCATGATAATTTAAAAACATAAATACAAATGACACTGTAGCAAAAGATGGCCACTGGTGTGTGTGTGTGTATATATATATATATATATATATATATATATATATATATATTTCAGATAGGTATAAAATAGTATAAAAAGGATTTAATGAATGGTCCCCTATACTAATGTTTGACCTGGGTTTTAGGAAAATAACATATTTTGTAGAATTCAATTTTATTATGATCTTTTTTATAAGATGGTACATGATTTTATTTCCCGTAACTATTAATGGACATCATTTGTTATTTTTAATTTGAATTTAACATTTTTACTCAAGGTATAAAAGCAATCTACAATGATAATACATGTATATTCATATCTTGTTTAATGATATCAAATGTTAAAATAAAATGTTAAATACTTACATGAAATTGTAAATTTTTTGAACCTATTCTAAGGCATACAAAAGAAAGTTGATAAAGATTGATCTTGAATAATAAATCCAGTATTCATGAAGTATCAAAGTAACAAATCACATTATATTGTCAGGAAAAGTTATGAGCAATTTAGTTTCAAAAACTTTTTTTCCAGTCAAAGTAAAAAAACAACAAAACTGTTAAATGTGAAATATGATAAAGTATATCGTAATAATAAGAAAATTAAGAAAATGAAACGCCCCCGTCACAAAATTTCAAAAATCACATTATAAACACATGGATATAGTATGATAAAGTATTGGCACATGTAAATTTAAAATTTTCAAAATATGAATGCAAATGTAAAACTCTTATGTTGTTAAATGCAATCATATGTTCCTGATATTTAAGTTAAAACCTTATTTACAAGTTTATACAACTTTTACTAGTTAGTAGTCCATCCGTCTTGACGGTTCCTGGGGTTGGACCCGTACTTTGCCTGGGGAAATAATAAATCCTTGCCCCCCAAAGTGGTTTGAACCTGCAGTCAGGTATGTTAACCACTTGTGACCACATTACTTAATATCACTTTAATGACCCATCAAAAGAATCCAAATGCTTATTTCACTCAATTCGTCATCAGAAAAAAAAAATGTCACAAAATGTACTATCATTTGGAAGAGTCTTCATTGGTCTCTTCAAAACATGGGTTCATAAAAGAGTCACAATTGTCGCTACCACAGATGCAGGATTTGTCACAAATATCACAACATAAATGAGCTACCTTACTATTGCAAGCAGTGGCATTAAACATCTAAAATCACTTTCCGACGACATTTTGATGTGTTAGTGATGTATTCTTTCATGTCACTGTCACACCTTTACACTGTCTTCCACAGAACAAAAGCACTGCTTTGGGTTGGCACCCATCCCTGCCAGCCCTTCCAAACTGCTGAACAAAACTGTCCATATTTTTCGGGAACACCAAATTTATGACAATGTTAACATTATTAAAGTTTAAAACCCATTCCAGCTGCACTTGTTGCCACTAAAACAAAGTTTTTGATACCATTTGGATCTTCCATGTCTTTCTTAATGTTGTCTTTAACATTTTCGATTGTCTGAGAATGGTACATCTGAACATGATTGAAGTCAAATACCAAGTTCCCGCCTGAATGTTGTGAATATTTCACTGCACGATTTATTGATGTACAAAATATAATATGTCTTTCACATTTTTCCTTTTTATCTTTTAACATACTTATTAAAATGAAACATGAACTTAAAAGCTGGCTTTCCCCTTTTTACTTTTTGCAAAAACAGTTTTATGTTATCACGGTCTGGACTTTCAATACTTTGGTAGGAATTTTCATGCAAATATTTTTTGCATTTTTACCCCTTTCAGCTTTATTTGCTGTGCAGTGATAAGGAGAAAAGGACACTGTACCAAAGACCGCATTTCTCCCAGCTTTCCAAACCATTCCCTGAAAGGCTTATTTTCACCATCTGCCTCTCCCCTGAAAAGAAAAAAAAATAAATGCTTTAAAGTTATTTGTAAATGATCAGGGGTGTCACAATATACAAGTATACGGGGTTTTTTTAGCAGCATCCGAGCATTTGTGATTTGCTTATTTAAATAATATCGTCAAAAATAATGCTGTATGGGACAAAGTTCCACTTACTCAAAAATCGTCATAATATGTGGTAGGCAAAGTATAATCTCCATACAGCTTTATATTTGATTTCATAGCAAATCATTGATTACTATCGTTCTCGAATAGTAATGTACAGTACAGTAAAAAATCAAAAAATGTTGTATCAAAACAGTAACGATATTCATTTCATTAGTTTATTCTTTCATGTAGTTGAAAAACTTCTGCAAAAATTTTCTCTTCCTATTAGCTCAACAAACTACAGAATCAAGTTATAATATAATGTCACATACAAGATATACCCTACATTTTTTGTAATGTTTAATCTATTGGTAGATGCCATTATGTGTGCTCATGCACATTTTAAAAAGGTCAGCATGGGTCTTTCAAAATATTTTATTAAAAATATTAAGCAAAGACTTGTGGCATTCATACATATTAAGGATAGTTTTTAAAAAGAAATGAAGTAAATACATAAAAAACATGTTACCAGTGAATTATTGTATGTGCCTCGTCCACTACATTAAACGTATGCTGGTGCTACATCGTAACATATCCCTCCATTTGGTTACACCAAGAATGCTTTCTGGGGGGGAAAATAGAAAGTCGTGTTTTCCTTTAAGAATTTCAGCATCCTCAGCGGAATCTCTCCCTATGTATGTTGCACGGAATCCCAGGGTATTTAGACAGTCAGATTGTTCTTTTATGATCGAAAGCAAAGGAGACACAACTAAAACTTGACACTGTTCTTCGCGTCCATGTTGTTCACTGTACATATATGAAATGCTTTGGGACACTAAGCTTTTACCCCCCCCGGTTCTAGTAGATAAGAAAACATCACGTCCAGATAATAAATTCTCAATACTGTCTCTTTGAAAGTCCATTAATTTGCTTTTCTTTAAATTTGTCGCAGGCTAAGCGGTAGAAATCAACACTGTCGCCATCTTGAACATTTGTCTAAGTGCTGTAAGTACGAGAGTTTCTATTGTCCAAAAATCCCCACTACCTGTGGGGCCGCCAATAGTGGCGCGACTTTTCAAAAAATCGATAACGAGGAAATGCTAACTTTAAAAATCCCACGGGCGCTGTATGAAGGAACGGAATAAGCGCTCGTGGGTCTTCGACGCTGAAAAAATGGATACTGAGGAAAAAAAGGTAGGTATTTATATATTAAAAAAGAGTACCTTTATCGGCATGTCCATCTCATTTCCAGAACGCATTCTATTATTTTGCTTGAATAGTGTGCGTGTGTGTATGTGTATAAAGCCTCATAGGGTTTATGGAGTAAAATGATTGCTGGTTGTTGTGCAATGTATGCCTATTCATGGAATGAAACATGTTATTGGTTGTAATACTACATTTCGTTTCTGATTGGTTGTTGATCTAAGTCATGGTTATTTTTAGACAACATGTTTAGACTTGTTCAAATTGTAATCCAGTTATCTCTGTTTACTCTAGTTGTATACTGGAAATACTTTCCAAGAATATTACCGGAAAAACTTTGACTTAAAATGGTATATCACGTGTGTGTGTGTGTGTTGCGTGAACGTGACTCTGTGTGTGTGTTGTGTGTTGGTAAATCACGTGTGTGTGTGTGTGTGGTGTGTGTGTGTGTTGCGCGAACGTGACTCTGTGTGTGGTGTGTGTGTGTGTGTGAGAGAGAGAATATAACATGAAAATGTTACATGTATACATGTACGTGTTCATGTACTTCATTAAATTTGATACTTTATGTATGAGAATGTGCTTATATAATCATATACAAACTCTACAGAAATTAAGAGAGAGAGAGAGAATTTAACAAATGGAGTGGTGTTACTCCAGATTCAAAGTAAATGTATCCATGCATGGTAGGTAAGATGTTTTTTTCTTTCTGTTGGTATATAGGTCACTGTGTATGTGATTATGAAATGTACTGATGCCTGCTTTAACTGATTTCATTATTCGCAAAGAAGTAACGTGTACAGACATGTTCAAAAATTGTGTTCCACGCACACCTGAATTCTGAGGATTTGATCTTTATTTCCATTCATGTTGAAATAACGTGTACAGACATGTTCAAAAATTGTGTTGAAATAACGTATACAGACACGTTCAAATATGTGTTCCACCCAGGTCTGAATTCTGAAAATTTGATCTTTAATTTCCGTTTTGTGTTGAAGTAACGTGTAAGGCATGTTCAAAAAATGCGTTCCAATATTGACTTTATTTTAAACATAACGTCATCGCACTCTATTCTGATTGGTTGTTGATCAAATCATAGTTAATTTTAGATAACAACTGGTTAATTCTAGTTGTACAGTGCTAAATACATTCTAAATATAATTTCCGGAAATACTATGGCCATAAACGGCAGATCACGCGTAAGACATGAGTGTTGAGTTCATTTTATAACAGGAGCTGTTCACATCGTAAGTAATGCCATTAATTTTTTTTCTAAATATTATTTGATATAGTTTTATATATGTTATGTTTATGTATGATGATCATATATTGATCATTGTTTTAAGATTTTGTATAGTCCCCGTCTAAGGCTGAGGACCTGACCCTCAATGTCCGTGATTAAGCCTTATGACTGAATATACAAGTCAGCTCTGTATATTATTGGGACTATCAATACCTCTGTTGTATCTCATTTCTTTGGTGTTTACCATGTGTCTCCGCCTAAGGACTTGACCCTCAATGTCCTTAACCCTAGGTCAAATGTACAACTCTGTACATTGATGTCATTTCTAACTATAGATCATGATGTCAATCTAAATATAGATCATGATGCCATTTCTAACTATAGATCATGATGTCATTCTAAAAATAGAAAACCAATATGGCCGCCGCACATGCGCAAATAATCTGATGACGTCACTCCTGCGCATGCGCAGTCTTGGCCCCAAACCGGCGACCTTACTACTTATTTATATTACATCTTCAATCAAATATGTTTAAAAAGATAATATAATGTGTAAAAAGATAATATCCATCATTATATAACAATACACACGAATTAGGGACGCGTAGGAATATAAAGGGGAAAAAAACAGCAAGCGCTGGAGGAAATAGTTCTTTATTATTTATTTATTTATTTATTTGCACAAATATTTAAGAAAAAAAATATGTCAGATGTTCTGACAACGAATTCCAAAGCGATATATTTCTTTCATGTATACGTCTAGCTATAAACAAATTATGGATTTAGTATAAATACGTCATTTTAGATACGTCATTTTAAAACGTCATTTTATCAAATTTAATACGTCATTTAAATACGTCATTTTATGTGTTTACACAGTGCGAGATTACATACATCTATATAGATCTAGAAACTTTATATTTATGATTTGTTTGCATTCTTTATTGACATAAAATTATATATTGATCTAGATCTATTAAATAAAACACCTTAAAAACATATTTTTTCAATCATTATATTCATCATCACGTACAATCTCCTACGCAGTGATCTCCCCTTACAGGTAGCGTAACCGGTGCGCGGATTTTTGCATCACGTAATGCAATACACATTTACATATCTCTTTGTTTACACGAGATTGTGCGCGTGAAGTTGTAAAAATAGTCCGTTGTTCTAAAAATATCTGCTGATAAAGGCTAAGTTTATCATGCAAGTGATATCAGTCAATGTTTGCAGTAGGTGTTAGATAAAAATGTATGCTGCATACATCTGCTTTATCAAAATAATATTACGCACACGTATTCAACACTCTTCAAGAGCGGCATTTCCTTGTTTGTATTTCTACTTCAATACATTAATAGATCAATTTTTATTGAAATATATCATGCTTCCAATAATGGGGATTTCTCAATTAATTTTTATCTGATCATAATATAATAATATATATATTATAAAGATAACAGTCCCGGTGGCCGAGTGGTTAGAACGTCCGCCTCGGGTGCGGGAGGTCCAGGGTTCAATCCCGGCCGCGACATACCAAAGTCGTAAAATGGTACTGTTGTAGCTCCCTTGCTTGGCGCTCAGCATATAAAGGGTAGTTGCAGGACTGGTTGGCCCGGTGTCAGGATAATGTGACCAGGTGTGGTATCATCCTACATGTCTACGGCGTGATACTGCAGTGTGACAGCACTATATCTGTCTCAAGTAGTCTCCAAAATGACTCAAATACTGTCGGTGGGACGTTAAACTCAACAAACAAAGAAAGAGAACAAAAGAGTATACTTTAAGGAATACCTCAAAGATTTTTTAACTTGCGAATTTCTTAAAGATAAATTTAGTAATTTATACATGGTATATTCGCAAAAATGAATGATGAAGAAGTATTTAGTTCAGTTTATATGTAATAACTATTCAGTGAAGATGCAAATAAAATAGTACAACGATATTAGAAACGTATACATCATGTATCAATCGCCGGATGATATGTTAACGATAATTTCAAAAAATGTCACGATACGATACCTTAATTGCATAAAACATAATACGATGTTTAAAGAAAATAGATAGCCAGTTATCATGTAGGAGAAATAAAGGAAATTCTGACTCTTTATTTTTTTTTTTTTTTTTTTTTTTTTTAATTTTAAATCGCTATCCGAAAATAGCGTATCTATATACCGAACAACAATAAGCAAATAAAATCAGCGAATTATACTCTGATAGGAATCGCGGGGGACGTACCTCGAAGATTTGGCAGATACGGTAATGTGAAAAACACACACTTTTTAAATTGATGATTGAAAAAGTCTGTCACATCCAATTATTCAATTATAAATCTGTAACAGTTTTGCATTGTGACATATTTTGACACCTTCATTAATTGACACGTCTCGATTATGAACAATTATCCGCCACATTTCTGGCCAATGAGAATAGCCGCTAAAACAACCAGCTAATCAGAATGGGGATTTCTGATATGACACAAATCACGTGTCTAAACTCGGAAAGACAAGATCAGCTCTGACATCAAGCTGAAATCAGATCAACTTTACTTATTAATTAGTGGGACCACTGTATATAAAGATTCACAATCCATTTGGATCAGTACCATTTAAGCTTTCATACTCGCATCATTCTCTAGAGCCGATTACACCACATTACAAAGTTTTAATTAAAGTCTAATTTCGACGAAAACAGTTGCTATGGATATTTGTGATGCTGTAACTAAGTTGACGATCGGAGAGGAAGGAAAGGACTTCTCAATCAAGCCTTTGCTTACGATGGCGATGGTAAGAGAAATACTCACTTGTTGAACTCCACTTTGTGAATTAAAATATGTTCTGATCTCTATATACATGTAAAACGTATTGAGATTTAATGTGGTCAAATAATGGAACTGTATTTATGGTCAGATGTAATTGTCAATTGAAATCCTCTTTATATACAATTACATTTAATTACAATTACAAAGTCTATGTATCTTTTTTTTCTTTCAGATTCCTCTTCCGGTTACGACTCTACGGACATATCCGATGCTGATTCCGTGTGCTCTCGAGACTCCCATGGAAGTTGCGAGAATCTCGTTCTCGGGTACAAAGGACAGAGCGAGGAAATAATGAAGTTCAAGAACACTCAGACACTTTCGGACAACTTGAAGCTCATCCTCTCCATGCCGGAAATGTGTGACGTCACATTCCTTGTGGGTCCCCGAAAAATCCCCGTTCATGGCGTCCGTGCAATTCTTGGAACCAGGAGCAGGTATGAGGGTTTAAACAGCATTTCTAGAGTTATTGAAATTGGATTAGATAGCTTTTCTAATAAGACATTTTAAAATTTCCTTTCCCCGTTCCATAGGTTAAGAATATCAAACGTCTCATAACTTTTAACATAATTGAAACGAAACAAAATTAAAAATAAACTACAATTTTTAAATTTGAGTAGCTTTTCATTTTTTATTTGGTTCTGTATTTTTCTTTTAGAATCTTCTATCAACTCATCCTGAAGCACATGTTTTCTAAAGAAGGAGGAAGAGCAGAAATCGTCCAAGAAGAGCAAGAAATCGTCCAAGCACCAGACAATCGGACTGTCTCGGTCGTTATCGGAGAGACTTACCATTCCGGTGAATAAGTATGACCCTGAGGTGTTCTCTCTTCTGGTCCAGTACGTCCACTGTGGGTCAGTGGTCATCACGGAGCAAACCGTCGCTGGTAGTATATTTTAGCTTCCTACATGTGTTTAGTACATGTTTGTTTATTTATTTTTTAATCCATCGGAACTGATATTATGATGAGTATAGAGTGTGACCTTTTTTTAAGGGTTGTAATTTTTTTTACTTTTAGAAAATTAAATCATTACACATTCTTTTTAAAATTCCGGGTTTTTTTTTGCGGCGCCACCCAGTTCGAATTGCCTGAGTTAGCAGACGCTTGTCTGGACTTCGTGGAGAGATGCTTGACTTCCGGTCAGAGCGAGGGACTTCTGGACTGCACCCGGCAATACAGACACCACAAATCGTCACAACTGCTCTTTGATAAGGTGAGAATAATTATATAATATATAATCATTCTTCTTAAATCATATTTTATTCATCATTATCATCATTCTAAAAATCATTACTTTACCATCATTTCTTTCCTTTTTCCAAATAATCGTATACTTCTTCTTCAACTTGATGATAGAAATTTAACCAAAAATAATTTATCATATCTGACACATGATAAAAGTTTTACTTAAAAAATCATAATCTGAAAAAATATTATGATATTATAAATGTGCCTCATTTTATCTTTTGTAGATCTACTCCGTGCTAGACAAGAGATACCAGACCAACATATACCACTGAGCGCAGCGTGAGCGGTGCACGTACATTTCGTGCATGGCATGCATAATTTCAACATAACCATCGACGTTATAATGTATGTTGCGGTACGGGACATTGCATAATTACGAACTAAATAAGGAAATACATTATCTTGTGTAATTCCTTCCTGGAAGGCAGTTGTTAAGAACTTGTTTTTATATAATATTTTATAGTGCTTGTTGTTATCACTTGTTGTTAGTTTATTTTATAATAAATATGCCATGAAAAGAACACGTATTAATCTTATTTACAAACGTTTGTCTGTTATAAGGGGAGAGAGAGAGAGAGAGAGAAGAGGGGAGAGGCAAATACCTTCAAGAACTATCAACATTTGCACTATGCTCATTATTATCAAGTTATTGTGTAAGACACGTGCTCTAAATCATCCTCCTAGAGCCTGTGACATTCGCCGACACATTTTTGAATAACATGTGACCCTGACTTTTGAGCTGAGCCAGCTACAAACACTTCCAACATCTCATACAACAAGTGTTCATACATATTGATTCTTCTATATTATTATCAGAATATTTTTTCAAGAAACATGTCTATCACAAACCCTCCAGGAAATCAACGAAAATTAGTGTCCGACGAAAATTTATGATTATGCAGTATCGTGTACGTCAATTCGTATGCATTTACTGAAAATACGTATAATAAAGATTATTCATCACTGTCGTCCAAATGAACACATTTTGGTGCAATTAAAAACACTTTATCATATACCACGCATACACCTAACCTTTGTCGTTATCGATCATTTAATAGCAGAGCTCCCATTTTGTTGCCTTATGATGTTATGGTGATTTTTGGACCAATGGAAACCATCGTTCTTACAGCGACTTTTCCACACGGAGACCAACGTGGATATCTTTTTTCTATTAGCATATGACAGTTTCAAAATAAGCAATTTACTGAAACAAATACGATTTTTTTTAAATGAAAACAAATGGAGAAACCAAATTAGTTTGCAATGATATGAAATCTTATAGATTTTTTAACATTATCAAAACTTTTCGCTGATTATTTCCCGCAATTCCGTGAAATGTATCGAAAATCGAGCGAAGATATAATCTGTACAGTGATCGTGTTACGTATGCGCTTGTGACATTTAAAAAAGGACAACATATATAACATACACAGCTGACATTCTGACGGAAGGAAATGTTAAAGCATCGTTTAAAAATTCCCAAACACGTAAAGAACTCGATTTTTGGCGGCACCATAGACTACAAGTGAACGTTATCACTTTACTGTTGAGGAGTATTTATATTTGTAGATCTTCATCTCAGTTGTCCACATGAAACTGCTGTTTGTACGTATCTTTGTACGTAAGTTGTTCATCTGGGCTATTGTACGTATCTTTGTACGTAAGTTGTTCATCTGGGCTATTGTACGTATCTTTAAGTTGTTAATCTGGGCTATTGTACGTATCTTTTAAGTTGTTCATCTGGGCTATTGTACGTATCTTGTACGTAGTTGTTCATCTGGGCTAAATTGTACGTATCTTTAAGTTGTTCACTGGGCTATTGTACGTATCTTTGTACGTAAGTTGTTCATCTGGGCTATTGTACGTATCTTTTAAGTTGTTCATTGGGCTATTGTACGTATCTTAAATTGTTCATCTGGGCTATTGTTCGATCTTTAAGTTGTTCCTTC
>CM037781.1:19360404-19410404 GCA_021229015.1 Solen grandis
GCTAGCAAGAATGGAACACAAATTAGCACCAATGTCATCTTTTATGTTTAAATGCGACAATGACCATTAAAACAGATAATTGAAACTTAAGCTTTGAACACCAACGTACTATGACAAAAATACACAACAAAAACAACAAATAAACAAACAAACGGTCAGTGTTTCAGAATAAAATATACGTAGATATACACAAATTATCATTGCCATCAACTTTGACCTTACAGTGTGACCTTGACATAGAAGTCAGTGGATTAAAACATTCGCTCTGCTTATTTTCTTAATGTGGATCTTGCTCTTTGAAATCCAAATTGGTATCATAAAGATATTGTGACGAGACAACTCGACAGGAAACAAAGTGCCCACACATCCGGTTATCCTACCTTTACGGGCATGTTGGAGAGAGCAGTATAGTCGGGCTTGTGTACGAGGTTGACGGTATACTGGGCCTTTATGTTTGGCTCGTCGAAACATGGAAACGCCCGCCGAGCTGCCACAGGTTCGAACTTGGACGTTGCGATAGATCTGTATGTTTGTTGAAGTAGTTTCACAATTTTAATGCACATGTGTAATAGAACGTTACATACATACACATTGTATGATAAAAATATCGCTCACTCTTATATTGCCTTATATTGCACTTCAGGTAATGATTAAGAAACTTACACAAATATTACTTGTGTGTCTTAACAATGTATCTGTTTGAGGACTGTCTTGTTATATACTGGCCCTGTCTCACGTACTATATATTTGTTTTTGCTTCGTCTGAATGCCGTCGTCAGATGCAGTAAGTACTGCTGCATCACTGCCTATTTGCGGTATAACATCATACTAAACACATGGCATGACTCTGGCCACTAGTTCTTAGATAACCAATATATGCTAAGCGCAATTTGATAAACATAATGAGAAGGAAATAAGAAAAGAGAAAAGGGGCAGAACGTGAATGGGAAGAATGGACATTTATGGGTATACTGAAAGGCGAAACATGGTTATGAAATATATGATGGGAAAGAAATAAATATCGATGGAAGAGAGATATGGGACTGTTTCACCGATAATCTTCCCTAAAGACTGAGCTGCGATCTCAGAGCCTAGCATGGTCGTCGCAGGTCGCACGTAGTAGACGATTGACCGAAAGTTGGTCACACCTTGATCTCCCGTGGTTGTATATGGTTGGGTAATGATCTCCCCGAAAAAAAGATCGTAGCTCGCTTTTTTTGCATGTCAAAAAAAAAAAAAATGAGCCTCGACCTTACAGTTGCGACCGTCGAAAGAGCGAGCAAGGTCGAAGAAAGGACGCATTTGTCGAGTGACAATCGAGGATAGAGCGAGGATGAGCGAGGCTCAGTCTTCTCGAGCGAGAATTGATGGTCGTGCTGCCCGACCCGTCCTCGACACTCGCTCGGTCTATGCGATGTAGTCTCGCTTTTTTTTGCGACCAAGCCTCGCTCCGCGCGACCTGTCCCAGACCTTCCCTACGCCCGTCATATCCATATTCATCACATGGGTGCGACTGAATTAATATAAGAACACTCATGTGCGACCTATATGCGCTTAAGATTGAACCAGTAAATTTTGACCTATAATTAGTATCCATCTTCCATAAGCCTGGTGCCCACCCTGGCCAACAGGTCATCAAACACTGCGATAGGTTGGGTAGGTATCTTCATCTCCTGGCCTCAGTTCCTTCATGAGAGAGGTGTACTGACCATGTTTCCTCTGGCGTTCACGCAGCCTGGGGGCAACCTAATATTTCTTCTTGGTAAACTCCTGTCTTCTCATCTTTAGCATGTTTAGCATAACAGGAGAAGTTTGCAGCACTTTCAGGACAAGTGCTGTGATATCATAGCATGATGCAGAGCGATTGGGTTCATGTTGTCCCTTCGGAAGCTGGTCAAAAACTTATGGTCTGCTACCGTTCACGGGTTATTTTTATACGCTCGCAGTGGGTCGCGCGCAAATCCGGGCGACCATGACAAATTTGCACGTAGCTCAGTCGAGAATCTGCAGAGAAATGATCTAGAATTAAGCGTGCAGAGCGAGACTAGAATGTTTTGATCGCATCTAAATCGTATTGACTTAGGGTACCTTGCTCGTACGTACGTAGCTAGATCGGCAGTGATTGAGTCTTCGTCAACCGAGATTGAGTCTTGGTCGGCCTAGGTCGCGCGCTTGTTGGAGATTGATGCTTTTTCGCATTTTGATCGAACAGAACGAGTCTTGGTCGAGTTAAGATCGCGACAAACCGGGTGACTAGACGCGGGTACAGGTAGATCGTATGTAAAGCGTCTGTAGAGCGTATAGTGACATGTTCACTTCATATTATTCTAAATCTACTCAATATATTGTTTCAACGGCGCGATATAAGGACATAATCACCCAGTATACCGACATGTTCAATTCATATAATGCTAAATCTATCAATATATTGCTATATCTACATATAAGACAGTCATGGCTTTCCATAAGGGCAGGTCGCACGGATCCCCCCCCCCACGAGACTTTGAGAAAACAGAGCTGCGACCATAGTCGCGCGAGGTCGCGTGGGATTTTCTACATCTTGCTTGGTGAAATTGCCACTACAAAGAAGAAAAAACAAAGAGGAAAAAAAAACAAAGAGCAGAACTGAAGACTATGAAAAAATTTTTTTATATAAATAATTTAGTTAAACATAATTACCTTCTTTCCTTTGTGATTGAGTTGGTGTAGGTACTCTTGTAGAGTCCAACAATTGACCTTGAAAGCGAGCCATCAAATTGCAGATGAAGAGAGATGTTGCTTCCTGCGGACAGTGGGCTAGCCATCTCTACAACCCAGAACTGGTTGGGTTTATACTCGAACATTCTGTTTATTTCCAACGAAACTCCATCTGCAGTTCTTACCTCTGTGTTCGTTATATTCAAATAGTTGATGTGGACCATGATGTGCCTCGTATCCATAGACACGCTACAGTTAATTGTTTCATTGCCATAGAACCAGGAATTGTTGTCATAGAAGTCCGGGTAAAGCGTGATTTCATAGTGCTGTGGACGCACTGAGCTAGGGAGACGCAAAGTTTTCCAAGGTCCATCTTCAAAAGGCTGGGCCGTTGTACCAGGTAGCGGGGTGGCAGAATGTGTCGTCTGCTGCGAATTTGGGCTGTTATAGCCTTTAGCGTCATCATCACAATCGGGTAATAACTTCCACACCAGGATGCCGGTTATTACCGGCAAAACAATAACAAGAAAAACTAAGAAATAAACCAGTCTTTTCTGAGCAGCCATTGCTGAAAAACTGACGTTAACTCTCGGACGCTACTTGCAAGAAGGGGCGTTCATTATAGTCAAGATATATTCAATGCATGTGTTTGCGTTGTTATGAAAGTTATGGAACACAAAAGTCATATTTATTCATATACAGTGAATTATTTTATTACATTTTTTGTGAAAAACGAGATTTGTGATATTGTATTCAAAATAGGAAAATGAGGTATGTTATTTTCCTGCTCTCGAAACGCTCACAACATCAAAATTAACCTTATGTATAAATGTAAAAGAAAACACTACTTTATTTATATGAAAAAGAAAATGGTACAACATGTCCTATCTTCTGATTGTATCACATTTGTGATGGTGCACGCATAATTCTGTTTTGGCAGAAATTTAGAATGTACATGTAGTTAAATACGATTTTGTTGAATTAAACTGATACGTGTATGCAACTAAGTTCAAATTAACATTTACTTGCATTCAGGGGATTTCCTTTCTTTGTTTGGTCATTTGGAGACTTGAGTCTACATTGACATAAAGTGCTGCCTTACAGTAATATCTTATCGTCGATAGGTGGCGTGATACCAAATCCAATTATAAAAAGTTATAATCCTGACATGAGTCAAACAGTCCCTAAACTACCATGATATGCTGATCGCCATGCACTAGAGATATCATATCAGTGCCATATTGAAAGACTTTGGAGTGGATCGAATTCACGACATGCAGGATACGAGGCGGGGGCTCTTGCCAACGGGGCCGGTAGAGCATGCCTAGATATTAGAAGACGAAGGCACTGTTCTCACAACTCAAACGTTTTTGTCTAAACAAATATTTATCTCATTTAACTGAAATATGACATGATCACGTTCGCACTCTGCTGTAGGCAGTATTCTTTGTGACAAAATAAATCAATATGTAGAATCGAATGCATACATGACAAAACGCTGCATAGGAATATAAATTCTAGATATCGTGCATTTATCATATTGTACTACAGGTCTCGACATTTCAGCATTAGTGTATCGAATTAGGTGGAGTCATAAAAGCTATATGCATTAAAAACCCCGTCCTTCAAATAATTTTTTAGATTGTCATTTTTTTCCCTTGTTTTTCATCTATTAAATCAGACGTGGTTAATACTGGAGTGTTTTGTACTTACTGGTCAACCCTCGGTCATATAAAAACTCGACATTTACATGGAAGCATAGCAACGGGTACGTTATCAGGCACGGCCGCTTCACATTGACCCGGATACAACCAATAATGGCTTTTGCATATCGTCTTCTGCATGATTGGCGGATGTATCGAGAAAGTCTTTGAAGATAAGCTCAGATTAGTGACACTTCACCATTTTATATTTATTCGAGTATTTCCAGTGAAGATACTTCGGTACAGAAAAATCAAGTGACTGATCCATTACAGTTTGTCCAATGAAATGCTTGTATTTTGTACAAAATTTAAAAAATGTATTGCATAAAATGAATTGTGAGGTCTTGATAAGGGTAAAATATGATTTCATATATTAAACATCATATTTTGTTAGTTCAAAATATAAATATACTCAGCGACGCTGACTCTGAACTGTACATAAAACATTATTTGGAAGTGTCTATCAATCGCTTGCGATAGATTCCATCAAACTTAAGATATAACGATAACTTAAACATATCGTTAAAGATATGTTTATATATCTCATGTAGTTTATGACGTCATGATCAAGTGGTTGCGTTAAAGACGGGTCCAAAGGTCGTACATTCGATCCCCGCTTTGGACAATATTTCATGGCGTTCCCAGGTGAAGTACTGAGCCGTCGAGGATTAACAAAACTTGTAAGAATTTGTTTCCCAATCGTAGTAAAATTAATGCTAAAAGAATAAATATAATTTATCTTTTAACTGAAATAACGGATAAAAGCTATGTTCACGTTCAAAGACCGTGAACTGACTAGAACAATTTGATATTCTAGTAAGAGTAGTCTCCCTTCGTTTAAACGCTGTAACCGCAATCGTATCGAAAAGATTTTGTTTTTATTCTAGAAAACGTTTACAATCAAATACTAATCTTTTTGAATATATCTTTATCAAATGAAGATCAAATTAAAATGATGGATGTAGCTATATCTATATCTGAGGGTTTTACAAATTCATTAAACTGCGATTTGAGAATGTGTTATCATATTTCTTCTTCCTTTAAAACAGAACCAAATATAGTTATAAATTAGTATTTTTAACATAACTACTGAGAAGGTATATCATTCTTTTTTGTATGTCCTTGGGAAGACATTATAGCATAAATGTCATTCTTTGGTTTTCTTAAGTGTTTTGCGTATTTATCAATATATGGGATTTTTCCAGTTATTTTATGTACGCATCTGCCGAGGTTTGCTCTGATTATTCATAGGAAACTGAGCTACAGATGGGAGTGAAAGCACATAAACCGAACTTCATCAAAAAAGCCTTGTTAATAATTTTATTTACAGTGATTTTATGAAATTGGGCACCGAAAACAAATAAATATTCACATTCATTGAACGTCAACATGGAAGCTGTCAGTTATAAAGAAACTAAATAGGGAAAACCATTTGTAATAGTGGTAAAATTGCATGATTTTATGGAGGAAATATGTGTACATTTATGTAAAAATGTATATTAAGACTGATGAGTATGTTTAAAACTAATTAAAAAAACAACAACAACGCAAAATCAATACTGTTTTATAACATATAAGGACTAATACAATATTCCAGTAACACAACGAGCCGAGACGTCTTGCTGCAACTGATTAATGGTAGTTTTACAATGAATTGCTCCAATTGTAATCTGAATGATCCAGTATCATTTTCAACTGTAGATTATAGTAACATAGTAACTGTCATGCTTAATCTACTGTTAACCTAAATGGCTAATCATAACGGACTGACTTGACAATGAGGTCATGTGATGAAAATGAAATGAGTTTAGTTTCAGTCTCTGACTAAATTCTAAATTCTAGATTCTGACTTCGGACAGTGTTATTTTGGCACTGTTTTTTTCTCTACTGAAAAACTTGTACATATAAAATCTCTGCAAGTTCTTATACTCGACAAACTCACCATAGAATGCTTGAATCCAACTAGGAACAGTAATACTTTGGCACCGTCTTTTTACACTTTTTGCATTCCACAGAGCAACACCAATTAAAGTGGCAATCGCAGTCATAATACACATCTTGTAATAATTTCTTGGTTTTGTATCCACATTGTTTACAAAGTCTTCTACAGCTGTTTCTCTCCCACTTGGAAAGAGAGGTTTTGTTCGTATGCTTTTCTTTTCGTATGCAAACCCTGCCGTATGTTCCACGTAAGCCATATCGGTTCGCCTTGCAATAATCGGCGGACTCGGCCGAGTACCACAGCTCGTCCTTCGGGATTCTTCGTACACGAACATTTTGTGCCTTGTTATCGTGATACAGAGCCTTCGATTTGTTGTATTTCTTCTTCAGCAATGCTGCCACATTTCGGAACCGCGAAACCTTTTGCCAGCAAGTTCTGAAAGTGCAGCTTGAAGTGTTTCCGTGGCATTTGCAGTACAACCCTAATGTTTTCTTGACTGCCTGTAGAATATTATCAAAACCACAGCTAGCAACATATGTAAAAGAACGCTAGATCAACAAACATAAATATTTGCAGCATATCGAATAATAGATTCTGAAACTGAGAATTTCATATGTATATTTAACAATAAATAAATATAATTATATCATAGCAATCATGGCTGAGCCGAACGGCGAAACTTGTTATTATATATAATGTTTCAGAAGATTGTTCAGCAATAAAGACTAAACCTCTCTCCAATCAAATTATTTCACATGTAGGAAAATTTAAACAGAATTCTTGTTTCCCTGAGAATCATAATCATTTTAATTCCTTGCCAATTATTTGATCAAGTACTTTGTAAATAAGAAAATATGGAATGAATCCCGTCTTATAAGACTGTAAGCATTACTAAAAGCTATATAGGATTTTTGGAGCTGGCCTGATTAACATTTCATGTACATGAAAAACCAGTTAGCATACCCTATGGCCCGCTCTTTCATTGTGACGTTTCAAAGCAGTCGAGGTCTCGTCAGTGGACGAGAATACCGTGCCCATGAACAACTTTGATATTTGCTCTCCGAAGTTGATGTCCTGCCTGCAGCCACCCCACTTCCAAGACTCGCTATCTGGAGATCAACGATATATCACTGTATTATATTTCTATGTACCTGTATATCTATTTGAAGTTTTGTCATTCTTCAATTCGAACAATTCCTACTAATTGCACGTGTAGTGGTAAAATTGATAATAATATTAGTATGAAGATGGTAGATTCTCCATAAATTGTTGTTATGTCTTAAATCTTTGTTAGTGCAATACGTGGCATTGTATATATAGTTATATATATATATATATATACAGTGATATATGTATAGAGATATATATATATATATATATATATATACAGTGTTATATGTATAGCGTTATATGTATTTGCTTTTCGACGAGGTGCTACATGCATAAATCTGACAATAAAGTTCTGTGTTCTATATTGTACTTAAAGTAGTTGTACTTAAAATGTGTACGTTTTTTTAGTAATTTCGCACGCTGACTGGATCATTATGACTGACCTTGCTCATTATAACGCGTAGACCTACATCCACAGACGTCATGACGCGGTTGGTTGCACTTCTTTGTGACGTAATACAAAACGCCCGCTGACGATATCGCCTGGAGATAGGCAATCTCACGTGTCACTGAAATGAATATAATAATAATAACAACATTACGACGGCGATGGATGCGGTGATGAAACCGTAATGGCTAAAATGTTGTGGAAATAGACGCAATTGTAAGACAAGTGTTGTGAGGTCGATCCACGTTGGCTTGGTGGGGGTTGGGGGATTATCCAAAACCCTCTCGAGCACGAAGTTCATTAATCGAGACCTCCCCGAATACAAAAATCCTAATCAACCGCGAGCAAAGTTCTAATCCAAAAGAAAATCGTTGAGATGTATATAAATATAAAAGTATTAGAGGATATTTAAAATTGTAAGTTACGATACCGCACCTTTCTTGAAAGGCATTTTAGTCTGCACCCAGCCCGGGGAGACGGGGCAATTCCATCTGTCCCATCTGAACTGATATTTACACTCTTCAACAGCACGTGTCACCCCAAGAGTCACACTGTCCGCCACGTGGAAATAGCCCTGCGAACAGTAATTGTTCTATTATCTATCTATTTATCTATCTATATGTCTGTCTGTCGGTCGGTCCCGCCCTGTCCTATCCCATATTAAATAAAAGTAGAAATTATACCAGTACTATATATGTATTCATGACAGACATACTCGTGAGACTTTCTTGTGTATTTATTTGATGTCGTATTAATAAACAATAATTACCCAGTTAAAGCTGACGGTTCGATTCACTACCGGGTCGATTCTACTGGCGTGTTTTGACGGGAGTGCATTGTTGATAATTGACGAACTGGAAAGAAAATAAAGAGTATTTCGTTATTACCATCAGCATAATCGTCTCATATACATTTACATGTACTTATTTAGGATATAAATGATTTCATATGAAATATTATAAACAAGGGATTAGGAAGATTTCCCTCCATAATTTCATATCATATGATGTGTAAAACAATAATAACCTTTATGGGCCAGGTATGATAAATTCCAAGTACGACCGATTTTATGTTTGAAACTATACCATCAATAAATCAATCAATCAGTGTGATTTCTGATTTTGCTAGATTAGTTTAATTATATTCAATGTATCAATACTGGTAAACTGCTGTGCGGTTAAGCAGTTTAGGTGCAAATCAGCTATGCATGTCACATAGATCATTTAATAGAACAAAACGCATTTAAATTATGGTGAGCCAAGTTTGCAGGTCGAATTCCTTCGATTTTTTTCTGCAATTGTCATTTGCAACAATAAAGTGCCTGCTCACAGGGTTTCTTACACAAATTACGAAATCTTTGACAGACAGACCACCTGTATTAGAGGCGGACATATACTGGGGTCACGCCCTACACATTGTTCGCATTCTGTAAGTGCGCAAATTGCTGAACACCGCAGATAAGATGGGGCGATAGGGAGCCCGATACAAAGACTGGGTCGCTATCAGGTTTACTGTCTGTCACAGACGGGTTGTCTGATTTGTGACAAGGTAGAGCAAAGTCGATCCCGGCCATCCTATTGTTCCGGACACATGTTGAAATATTAATTAGCTATTAGCAGTCATATGAGTCTTTTGGATTGTCACAATAGTAGACAAGTTAATCGGGGCAGAATGAAAACAAAGTATAACTATCTTGAATGATCAAATCCTAGCCACCAGCCAGAAATAAAACGTCGTGATTTCAAACAATGTTTTGTTTTAATTTATGTCTACACGAAAGCAAAGTTATTACGCAAAAATGAGGTAAACATTTACAAATTATGAAGTAAATACGTATATATAGCTTCACATGGGTCATTCTGCTCTTTGATTATCATTCAGTTGATTTCTTTTGCCAAAACTAAGTGGGGTCTAATTTATGGAGACACACATGATAAGTTTTATTAGGACTATTTGCTTTAATCACATTGTATTAAACAGTGCATTTACATGCATTTTGTAGAAACAACAAAAAAAAATAACATAGAAAACCTTAATCCCTTATGAATAATTAGTTAATACTGCCTTATAAGGTAAATACTGGTTAACAGAGGATGATTGCCTGATCCCTGATGCTCCTATCTATTACGGGGTTAATGAGAAGGAATTCCCGTTATCGATTTAAAAAAGGTCAGCGGTGAATTCGTACATTTAATTTGTGTTCATTTTTTCTTTGCTTCTGTTATAACTACATATTGGTCGACCTATTCTTGACCTTTTCATTATTTATTTCCTGATAATTATGTGAACTTAATTAATCTGATACTCATCATTTAATTTGTCTGACAAAGATAATGTTATGATTGAAGGCTTTGTTTTACAAGAAAAACGTTACCGTCATCAATATTACCAACTTCAACATGCTTCTCTTACTATCAAGACCGGGCGTCCTTGATCCCCGATGTTTGCCGGAATTAACCGAGTGACTAATTGAATTAACCCTTTGAATATAAAACTAGTGTAAGCAAGACTTTAGCTGTTTGACAATCAATTGAATGTGTATAGGGACTGAACGACTAAGTGTATTACAAACAAAGTATCAGTAACCAACATCACGACTACTCGTTGTTGTTGTTGTTGTATTGGGGTTTACCGTCGCTGCGATAGTATTTCAATCATATAGCAACGTCCAGCTAAATACAGGTGGAGGAAGGCCCCGAGTACACAGAGGTACCCGGGTAGAACCACCGACCTACCGCAAGCCAGCTGGAAGGCTTCCTCACATGAAAAATCCGAAGTCCCTACCAGGATTCGAACCCACAGCGGTAAGGGGCTGAGAGATTTGTAGTCCACGACTGTTACCGCTCGGCCACGGAGGCCCCACGATTACTCGTACTTGCAGTAGAAAGTTACAGAACGTTAACATATCTTATTTTGTTTAGCATTAAAATTATATATATATTACTGCATTAAACATTATAGGATATTTCTTGCAAACATGTATAACGTAAACATGAAATTCACAGAGCAAACGTATTTAAATTTTAATCAATTTAGACTGAAACATGTTTGTCAAGTAATACTTGACGCCCACTGGTCATGATGATATGACATTGTAGAAAACAAAAGATTTACAATGATAAAGACAAACAACATGTATTTTGGCATGATTTTACTCTAAAGGTAGTAAGAAAGAAGAAGAGTGTTTTCTGGAACACATGTGTCACCTGCTGAAGCGTGACGGAAAAAATGTGACGGACAGACAGACGGGCGGACAGACGACGAAAAAGTGATCCCTATGTATCACCACTGCTTACACCAGGTGACACAACAAAGTATGATGTAGAAAATGTTTTGAAGTTTTTTCTACATGTAAAAATCGATAGTGTGCAGTTCTTCAAACCTGTAATCACTTTTTGGAAAAAAAATCAATAATGATGACGTCCTTTCTTACGTCACAGCATCCTTGACCTGATACACTTCCTCCTCATCATGTCTCATCAACATGCAAATATCACACTAACATACGAATGTCACACTAACATACGAATGTCACACTAACATACGAATGTCACACTAACATACGAATGTCACATCAACATACAAATGTCACATCAAAATATGAAAGTCACATCAAAATGTGAATGTCACATCAACATGCGAATGTAACATCAAAATGCGAATGTAACATCAACATGCTAATGACATAGCAAAATGCGAATGTCTCATCAACATACAAAAGTCACAACAACGCACCAATACCCCTCAACATAGAGAGATCTCATCAACATGCACATGCCTCATCATCATGCGAATGTCTTATCAACATGCGAAAGACTCATGAACATTCGATGTCATATCATGTTTCTAAAACATGACGATGGTGGCGGTGTAGGCGAGACGTCCTCCTAATGTAGTGAATGTGTGGTCTCGTGTGTTCGTAAATACTCGTATTTAAGTTTATGGCTTGTTCACGTAACTAATTGAATATAATGAATATGAATATAATGAATATTCGACGATTACAAATGCAGAGGAAATTGTTTGCCATGGACGTTTTCTCAGTTCAGTATATTTCCACGTTATAATAATGATAATAGCAATATATGTAATTATAATCTTGCGTGTTTATTTTCTTTTGTTCGCGTTATTTTTATGCGTATCATATAAAGAACAAAGTATTGTTATTATTATTATCATACCCTGGCCATATTTTCAAATTGAATATTATAAAGATTTAACGAAAAGATTTATGAATGTACACATTTACCACAACCATTTACCAGAGCCAGTCTTTATAGAGATATGAAATATACCGAAGGAAAACTAGAGACAACATACATTACCTTGTACACACAAAACGCAAAGATAGTCCGAATATAAAATGATAAACGATACACCGTCTAGATGAAAAGAGTGAAGAAGCCATTGTAGGACATTACTACCAAGACTAAGTGTTGGGATTATAATTGCTGGTATTTCGCCTATCTCATTGTTTCAACTCAAACAATAGTCTCGTGCAATCCTAATGATTACATTACATGCCAGGATTGGCTAATTCATTGACAACTGTTCATGGTCTAGTGGCTAGCTTAAACATATTCATTTTACGTTGATTGAGAAACAAGCTCTCACAACTTATACTAATCTCTTTCGACGGTTCCTGGGCTGGACCAGTACTTTGCGTCTTACACGGTCATGAAAATCCTAGCCGCTCAATAGGGTTCGAACCAATAACCTTTGAATCTGAAGTCATGTACGTTACTACTTGATAACGGCGCATTCTTATTTCAGTGTTAATGACTGGATCCCATAACCTAAATAAAATACTCATTTTATTTCAGCTGAGTCCAGTCAGTAAAAAAACAACAACAACAACATAAATGGTGTTTTTTCATTATTATAATTTAAACCCGTTTTTTATTTAAGTCACTTAGTAAAAAAATTACTCATACTTTTAATATCTCTCGATGGTTCTAGAGCTTGGACCAAAACCTTGCGAATAAGGAGGGTTTTGAAAACAACAGCAACAAAAAAATCTTTCCAATCCCCTCTCCAGCGGTATTCAAACACTACCACTGGAAAAGTCGCTACAAATTGTACTGTTACAGTTAGCTCCCTGTTCGACCCAGTATATATACAAGGTAGTTTAAGTACTGTTAAGTCCGGTGTCAATAATTTGACTGGGTGTGGTACCATGCTACATGTCTACGGTGTAATAAAGCATTGTGACTGACTTGCGAATAATTAAGATAGTAAGAGAAACTACTGACACATTCATCACACAATATACCTTTTCACCCGTATAGGATACAATTTAAGTGGTATGATACGAGTATATATATACATTCAGAGTTTATTCATCGAGTCGAATTATTACACAAAGGTTCACTCGGTTATATTTTTTTTCATTCAAATGTAACATGATATCCTAAAACAATTCATTTTCATTATGTGGTTGAGATATGCGCTAATGGATGAATACAATAAAAGGTTAGTTAATTAACAGCTATTGTATCATATTGCAATATTCGATACATTCTATTTACTATGAGCAAAAAAATCATTTATATTCTATTTTTCATCATTTATATGCAATATTTGTATGCAGTGAGATGCTTTTTTTCTCAAAATATTTTACTGAGGTACCTGTACCACGTAAGCATGTGCACATCGGACAGTTCACGTGTAATAACAGCATGACACATTGATTCAACATATTGTATAATGCTAGGCAATTTCATTGTTACTTTCAACTCGGTTTTCTGAGGGCTTCAATTGTTGTTTTTTTTCCTACAAGCAGATTTTCCCCCACATAGTTTTGTTTTATTTGTGTGTGACGTTAGTCACCCTCAACTATACTATCCACTTTTAAGGCATCTGTTTCCGAAGTACCTCTCAATGAGGTATACTATTTTAACTTTAAATGATAACATATTTAAAGTTTGTCACTGACGCCATACAACTTTGGCTTTGACTTCGTGTTATGGAACCAATTCCTGTTTGATTGACAGTACACGTGATGTTTCAGTCAGTATCATTGGGTACATTTTATAAAGCTACATGCAAAATATGACGTAACCATCCGTCGCCAATTAAGTCCTTAGATGACGTGGGCAGTATACACACTCAAATTTTCTCCATATCAAGACATCACGGATCATTTTATGCAACATATTATTTTTTTCAAATTTTGAACGAAATGCAAGCATTTCATTGGACGATTAAGTCAGGCATACTGTAAAGGGTTATTCAGTCTAGTTTACTTGTGACATGCTGTACTTATTCTTTTTCTTTCTTATATGAATTCCACAAATAGGAGCGTAATGACTGCAACTAGTACGCGACGTAACTATTTTAATATCCAACCTCTAATATCAGCATATACAACAGCATGACAGTATGATTGGTATTTCAATGCTTAAAACTCCCTAAAATAACCCGAGTTCCTTTAAGTCAAATGTCAAATCGGTCCTAGACTTAACCTTACTGCTTCCTGCTCTTCTAACTCGTGATCACTGACAAAAGATTTATTTCATAGTAGCACAAGAAACTAAAAAAATAGACCTATCCGAAATTCCCGGGTTGTGTGGAAGTTTGCAGCAGCATTATACAGGAAGTCTCGCACAGATCACTACCACTACAGTTGAAAAATATTAGAGTTACAGCTAAATCACAGGTAAACAAAAGCATGAAAAAGAGCTTTTTTTTTAAACACGCGATCGTTTTTGTTTGTCTTTCAAAAAAAAAAAAAAAAAAATACCTAGGTAAACTCATGGTCTGTTCTTGTGAATTTTTTCTGGCTATATAGATTGAAGGGTTTAAGAGTTACCTAAGTTAAACGCAATCTATCTGCATAAAAGAGCACACAGTGATAGTTATAATTTACTTGATGGGTGATTTGATGCATCATTTCTTCCAAAGCTAAGCGAATCAAGTCAGAATGCAAGATTTTCTTTTTATCTATATCAATCAAATGACAAACATGTCAGTCATAAAAGTTGCCCGTCTGCTCGCCTATATTAGCATCTCAAATAAAACAAAACTAAGATGATTTTTGGCTATTTTTAGGGTCTATTTTTAGAAGCGAAAGTTACGAAAGTCAGACAGTTGATTTTCTTCTTATAATCACATTACCGACACTTATCCATACATTCGCGTTGAAAAATAGTACCACTGGTTGCAGAAGTCAACATTGCAGTTTTGATAAAAGTTAGATATATTGCAGGATTTTAAAAGTATTGGATATAATCACAATTTCTGTGCAAATAAATCTGCAAAAGAAGCAAGTTTATAATTCAGTGTTCATCCGCAGTTTCATTCATTAAACTACCTAAAAATAACCTTATTTGCATCGCAAATTTACGGCTACGAAATTAGCTCAATTGATAAGAGAGTCACTCAGTATTTTGCTCTTGCAAGGGGTCGTGAGTTCTAGTCCAGCTGAGACCTTTTTTTTCCGGGTTTTTTTTTTTTGTGTGTGTGTTTTTTTTGTAATACTTATTTTTTTTATATTGATGAGTTATATATTTAGAATACTTTAATTCTAGTTTTTATGCTTTCGTTATTTTGCGTTTGTTTACCTTTTGATTTAAATCATAGACCACAGGACCCTGATATTCAGTAAAAAAAAAAATCGACCTCTCTATATATAAATTATTTATAGAGAGGTCGATTTTTCTAATATGAGGGTCCTGCGCATGGACAGGTTTGGTTAAAAGGTCAAAACAGCAGAAATGAGAGGAGGAAATTATGTTTAACATAAGCCGTCAATTGAAACATTTTGTTTTTAATCTTTTCTTGTTAGTGTCTCTTGTCGCATCTGTATGTCATTACTCAGAAAGTACTTAAAGGAATGGGTTTATACTTTATACAATGGTCAAACTTTACATACCAAGAACAATAACTCTACCTTGCTTCATCTCTAAATACTGACTTGTATGGTGAAGTTATGTTTTTCTAGAACATATTTTAAAAAACTATTGAAGGCATGGATATCATTCTTACACACGAGAAGGATGTGAAGTGACAAAGAACAATAACTTTATCTTGTCCTATTTCCTTGCTTTTCTATTAAAATTATTTCTTTCTGCAGCAAATTCATGAAGTATTAAAGTATTGAGCAGATTAATACTAAGAACCACTATTCCTTATCCAGTTTTGTTTAATTTGACAGAGACCAATAAATAAAATAAATCTTACCTGCTGTTTTAGTAAGATTTAACTTTCCTGATTTTCTTTCCTTGCATACCACAAAAAAATTAAAGGGATTGACTTTATAATTCACACATTTTAACTTTCGCTTCTGACAGTGTTCTCAGTGCTTTGATTGTTTCTCTCATTCCATCTAGCCACCGCAAGACCATCGCAGTTCAAAAGGTGGTATTATTGAAGTTTTAGCGAGATTTGAACAATATTCCCCTTTAATTATATAGACAATTATTAAAGCAATACATATACAATGTTAACGGCCCTTGCTTCTGAAATTCTCTTCAATGAAATAAATAGAAAAGATAATTTAGAACAAAGATCAATTGAAACTATTCTCGTTGTTTGTTTCGCAAATTTTCAAACGAGAAACAAAATTGGAAATTTGTATGTCTATGTGCTCTCCTTCAAAATCGATGCATTAAAATCAAAAGTTTATACTAAGGTAGTGGAACCGTAATGCATGGATTTTGAAGTTCTGGTTTCTTTAGTGTTTTTTCTTTATTCTATATCTTTAAAGAAATCATTTTGTGCAATATGAGAAATATCTAACCACAGATTCTAAAGATTTATAATTTTCAGTCTATTTAGTCTATCTTACCCTGTATAGAAATGCTTCCGCAAACTGTGTGGGGGTATACGTATTAAACTGCTATAAAATCATCAGATTTCCTTTTTTCTCATGAATTGATTTATCATATACGTAAGGCATACATATATCAAATGGAAACATATGAAAACATACTAGGAAACTTGATACAATGTGTATTTATACATTTATGTAGAGCTCCTTTGCTTGGCACTCAGCATATAAGGGTAGTTGCTGGACTGGTTGGCCTGGTGTCAGGATAATGTGACTGGGTGTGGTATCATGCCAAATGTCTACGACGTGATAATGCAGTGTGGCAGAACTATACCTGTCTCAAGTAGACATGTCTCCAAATGACTGAAATACTGTCGGTGGGACGTTAAACCCAACAAAAACAAACATTTATGTAGAAAATTTATAAAATAGCAACACTGCAATGTGAGCATAAACATTCACCATTTTTATTGCACATAAATAAATGTACAACTACAAATTCATTTTTTTTATAAAGCATTTCCAAATTATTTGTTACAACAATTAAATGTCTAAGCATTCAATAAAAGTTATCTGAAGACTATTTGACCAAGTACGTACAATCTTAGTACGAAAGAATCACTGTTACAATTTTCCGCTTTACATGAATTTCCAAAACACAAACTTGTGTTACTGTAGTTTTGGTTAATAAAGGTGCTATTTGCTTTTTAAAATTTGTTTTTTTTTTATGGAGAACTTTTCGAAATACCCTTAATTATCACAATTACGCATTTTGACAAAACTAGGGGGATTCCAAAAATGACGTCACCGGAAGTAATTCGGAGAGGTGTTTTTCTTCTCTTTTTTTAATAAAATGAACGATATTTTTGCATTTAAATAGATAAATAGCAATCAAAATTGATAAATTTGATTAATAATGATATAAGATAACATGAATGAAACTTATTAATGAAAAAGAATCACATTCCGAACAATAACGTGTTAGGGCGCAGAATATCGGAAGTTGGGCGAACTTAGCTGACCATTGTCGTAACTTGCCGAGCCCGTTAGGATTCCTCTGCCTTAAAACGAACTACTGTTTATTGACTTTCCCATATCATAATTAGGTTTTCGTGGACTGCAACGCAGCCGCGAAAACCTACTGTTCTTCTTGTGTTTCTTTTTCCCTTTTTTTTTTTTCCATTATTATTATTCTTTGCACTGTTTTTGTGGCCGCTGTTGCGGCGTGATTAGAAGTGCTACAAATATGAAAATTTCGCTGCATACTCACATGTATCTGAAGTTGTGCACCATTAAGTTTGTTTTTTATTTTAGTACTAAGTTTTGCCGCTAGGTGGCGTTTAGCATCAAAACATATAATTGCCGATAACTCTGTCATTTGACATTTTATTTGTATGCAGTTTTTTGCATTCTGTTCTCTGTCAACTACCCCTTTAAATATGATGAGTGGCAATATCCATATCTTTGAAACTTTTGAGCTAGAAGAGGTTGAATGTTTGAATCTTTGAAAAAATCTGGCAAATTAGGGTGTGTCCACGAAAAACATGCCCATTTTTGTTAGAGATTAGATATCCTCATTCTGTTTTTTGAAATTGATTCTGAAGATCTTTGCGCACAAAATATATGGGGTGGCGATTTCAGAAAATGCATAAAATGGCTTTCAATAAGCGGTCAAAGTGTACTAAAATTTAGAGGATTTTTTTTTTCGAGAATAGGCATTTTTTTAGTTTTTTGATGATTCTGCCATTATTTTTTAATCAATCTTTATGAAATTTTCACAGATTGTATTGTTTGTTGTTTCAAGGGACTTAACAGTTTCAAAATTTCAAAAAATGCAAAGGTCAAGGTCATATTGCGATTATTGGTTTTTTCTTTGACCTTAAATATCTCAAAATCTAAAAATATTTTATCGAAAGAATATGGGTAAAATCAAAAGCCTCTAAAGAGTACTTTTTGAAGAAATTTAGTTTTTTCAGATCGGGGTTGATTTGGTTGTTTGGTGGCAGTTTGAAGTTTGGTCATACTTTGAACTGATTTCAAAGCCTTTAAAGTTTAAATGTGTGATATATTTTGTCATCATTGGAAAAAAGAATGTCTTACCTCGTCAACAAAAAAAGAATTTCGCAAATCTGTCGAGAATTGATGAATTTATAGAGAATTTAAATACATGACCCAGAATAAAAACTGAGAAAATTTGACAGAACACTGGATACCTATGTTCTATAATTAGAACTCTGCTCTGCTAGCTTTGCTCTTTAGGTTGGGATGTAACAGGTCATGAATGTATGTGTAAAACTAGCCTACTATCTCACTTCCATTGTAGCAGGTAATTTTGTTATGCATCAACCCATCAGAGGTTTTACACACAAAGCTACTGTAATGGCTAAAGACTCCCTGCAGTGATGACCAGATATTAACAGGGCTGATCACAGCAGTTGGGGGCCTGGCTCAGTGGGACATCACATTCCTTTCGAGATGCCTTTAATTTAAGTTTTGGTCACAGCGAATTCACCAATGAAGAAAAACACTAAGATATATAAAGCATTTTGCATTTTGTTGTTTTTCTGGTATTTTAACTTGGCTGATCAGGTTTGAAACTGTTTCTCATCACGAAAACCGGTGCATTTGCAGTATGCAAATCTAGTTGCACATGCATTGCTAACATATGCTATGGCGCTGACTAGTGATTTGCTTCGGTTTGTACTCATGGCTTGCACTCTTTCAACGAGTGTTTACGCTACAAACAATAGTGAAACCAGTAATTTGTTTCGTTACCTCTTTGATGGATATGACAAGAGAGTTATACCTGTCAGAGACAGAAGTCGTCGGCCTATCGTGATAAACTGGAATATGCACGGTATCTCTCTCCGTCACGTAGACCTTAAACAACAAACTTTTACGCTCAGTATAATACTGGAGGTATCGTGGAAAAACGAGTACATGATATGGGATCCGCTGGACTTTGATAATGAAACGATGATCGTGTGCAGAGGGTCTGATTTGTGGAACCCAGATATTGCACTTTATAACGAATTTGGCACCCTCATTTTTCTAGATATCGGCAAAAGCAGTAATTTTGCTCAAGTAATCTCCGATGGAACAGTTAACGTCTGGCCAGTCATTGACGCTGTTGTCAGGGTGCAAATAAGTGTGTCTAGATTTCCATTTGATACTCAAAAAGTACAATTTATCATTCAATCCTGGACTTCAGGAATACATGATATAATCTTCAATGATTTCTCACGGCCGTTTGATGTGCTTGAACATTTTTCTAATAACGAATGGGATTTTGCTGAGTATATTGCAACCAGTACAAACTATACTTCAGGCAATGTGAAATATAGTACTTTATTTTTGCATTTGTTCTTCAAAAGGAAAGTTCTTTATTATTGTGTGCATATCATCGGACCGATTGTTCTGACATCTTTTTTAACAGTTTCATGTTTCTTGCTCCCAATAAAATCCGGAGAGAGAATGGGATTAAGCATTGCTATATATTTGACATTTGTTGTTTTCATGTCGTCAATAGAAGATGAGTTTCCAAAAACATCTTCCGAAATTTCTATTCTTGTTGTTTATATTTCCTTACTAATGTTTGGAAGCATGTTTACTGTCCTATTTAATTCAATAATACACTGCATTCATCAACGGTACCCTCAGTCAGAAAATAATCTTTATTGGGGATGTTCCAAGTGTAGACAGTCATCAAAAGTAAATATTTCGGACATGCACATGTATGCACATTTTAATGATAATGAAAAGGGCCAGCAAAAAGGATTTAACATAGAAAAAAAAGACAATGAAGAAGAAAAGCCAAAATGGAATAAAACTCAAACTGACAAACAGCATAAGGACCAAGACATGCTTGACGTAAATGCAAAGTCTGGAAAGAGCAAACCATCTAAAAGTATGGCACAACATTTAAATGATGTTGGTCTGGTGATTTCGATTTTATGGAATTTAATTTTGTTCCTGGGGTTTGCACTGTATATACGCTATTCCGAACATAAATAAATTTGTTTAAATTAACTCATTGGCACTTACGTATGTATTTTTTTATTATTAAATAAGGATAAACCCGAATCTCCGAAAATCTGTTTTGGCAATGACTTGACCAACCAGACTTGTTGGTCGGCTGGTATATTTAAGTTACACAAGAGCCATGTTGACATGGCCATCCCCCGCCGATTGCTTGCTCTTTAGAAGATGTGTTGGAGAGTAGAATGTTTCTTTAAAAACAAATGGTAGTGAAGACTGATGTTTGAAGTGATTATAGATATGAAACCCATGTGAACACCAGCTATTTCCCCTATTTTGAGGTCTACAGGTAAAATGTCAAAGTCACTGTGACAAAAAATTAAGCCTGAAAATTAACAAAGGACAATAACTAAAAAAATATGAAAGGCAGAGTTACCATTTTTGTGCACTGCACTCCTCCTCAATATGATATATCCACCTATGAAGTATCAAGTTGATACCTCAAATACTTTTCGAGTTATGCTCCGGACAAAAATGTGGGACGGGCAGACGGACGGACGGAGACTATTACCATATCCCACGCCAAAGGCGGCGGGGGATAATTAAAGGACCAAGATTAAAAACACATTTGTCTAAATGTAGCATCTTTGACTTAAATGTTCTAAAATATGGATACTCCATGTTTAAAAAAAAAAAAAAAAAAAAAATTCTTGGTGACAGTCACAAATTTTTACCATTTACATCTGTATGTTGTCCTCACTCTTGATCCGGCGTGACAGATAAGTGGATGTAAATATCTTTTGAGAGATAGATTTTATTTTCAGCCAAATTGTCATAAACTCATCAAAACTTGGAGCAAATAAAATGATACATATACAGATATTTGGAAAATATGTTAACATTAAATATGTGAATATTATCGGCTTGATGATCCAGCTCATAAGGATATTCATGAAATTTTCATTAGCGTGTTTAATCCTTTCCCTCATAGAGGAAACCATGAAAAGACCTATGCGAACAACATAAAACCAGATCAGCCTGCGAGTAACTCGCAGGCTGATCAGGTTTTATGCTGTTCGCTGCTCCTCAGTGGTCTGGAAATGAGGACTTTATAATTACATTTGGTAAGGTTTAACTGTGGTTTTCTGCAGATCAGGCTTTATCTGGTACCTATTGAATGCGTCAAAATGAGTCTATATGAGGGAATTAAAGGAAATTTAAAAAATTTTTTTTTTAAGGTTATATTTACCCATATCAAATTTTTAAAATTATCTTTTTTTTTGTATTGTTCAAGACCATAAAATAAATATTTCGTATTAGATCTATTTAAAGAACACTTCACTAGCACTATTAAAGATATTTCTTTTATCATATAACATTATGCTCCGTTAACACGTTGCATATAAATTTAAGGTCGAATTACATCACTCCGCGTCACGCGCGTGTATTCTACATATATGCATTGAATTCGAACAGCTTGATTAAATGTGTAAGATGCAGCTAACTTTGATAAAAAAAGATGCATTATTCATATGATGTTGAAAATGTATGAGAAATTCACTTATTATTTAGAACTATTTTCTTAGTGGTAGATTACAACAGAAATTCGTTCACAGTCATTCTGTCATTCTATAATTATCATTTGTATATGTATGCTTATGGATTAAAATACACAAATAATGATAATGTTTGTAGTTTATTATATACCTATATATTTTCTGACTCGAAAAAATGCAAAACTTTTAAACATGAGGCGCAAATACAACTCAACAGATTAAGGGCGTAATTCACAATAACATTTTTGTACTATATAGACAAAGAAGGAAATCAAAACTAGCAAACACATTTTATTTTCAAGAAAAACTCATTATGTCTATTTACTGAAGCATTGTGAGAAATCAATTGAATGGAATTGTTTTAAACTTTGTATAATGACTAGAAGTGAAACAACAAACAACAACGTGAAATAAAACCAGGTATCGATATGCTTGATTTCGAATTATCTGCCCTTGAAAGTGACAAGAACAAAAAACTCGCATTCAGGGGCCCATAAATGTGTTTCTAGTGTGGTTCTCTGTAATTATGCCAAATTAAAAAAAACTGTTGGCTAGTTTTGATTGTCCTTATTTGTCTGTATAGCAAAAACACTGCTAATTAATGTGAAATACGCCTTTAAAATTCCATATTATATCAGTGATAAATACGGTGGTAGCGTGGCGTCACTTTCGAATTTCGTGACGTCACTTTCTTTAGGAAACTTGAAGAACTAATTAAAACCTGTATAAACTGACTGCCTGTGTCTTGATTATTTATAGGTATAAAATACTAGGTAAATTATGTTACAGTAGCTTTTTCTGGCTTTGTATTTTGCTACGAGCAGCGTGGGAAAAATGATATCTCGCGAGACCTTCAGTCCAGCGAAATGTCAATTTTTCCTACGCTGCGAGTTTTCCAAACTGCTCAAAGCAAAATACAAATCCACGAAAAACTACTGTAACATAATATTCCCTATGTATAATAGCGAGCGCAGCTCGAGACGAACGAAGGCGCGGCTCTCCAAGCGAGCTTTACGGTAACGCGTAGTTGTAGATTTTTGTTCAAATACTAACGCTTTTAAAACTTTCGTCAGTCGCCATCTTCAATGTTTACAACTGGAGAAATCGTGTATGCATGAGTTATCTCCATCGATAAATTCAACTATGTGGCATGTAAAAGAACGATAACTCTTGCAAAAATAAAGGCTCTCTGGGTAATTTTGCTAATCATCTACGGGATAGTTGAGGATATGTAGATGGAAAATAACAAAGCAAATCAATACGTTCGTTTAACACATAATGAGGTTGTATCTATTTTTTTTCACGTAATTTTAAAATACTTTAGATCGTTTACAATATGTTTGTTGTTGTTATTTTTTCTATTTGCGTAAAACAGACCCCTATTCGCCCCCTTTTCTTACGTACTACATAATACTATCTTCTCGGTCTGCAATGAATTTAATTTATTACGAAAAGAAAAAAAAGACCCTTTGAAGGACATGAATATACTTTAAAATCTAGACGATTCCTTTGTAAATTATTTCTTGGAAATACATAACTACAGTCTAAAGTGTAGTACTCACTACGTACAACTGCTTACGTCATAAAATACGAATATGTCACTGTGACATTTATGATTAAACAACATGCATAGACCTCTAAGGTTCTTCTCGAAAATCTTGTACATCTACATGTAGATTAGATCCCCCCGTCTCTCTCTCTCTCTCTCTCTCTCTCTCATTAATAAAGTAAAACAAGAGCCAACCGATTTTCAGGAAGATTCTTAGATTAAAGATGTAGTAGATCTATATCTATGCATGTTCTATTTAGATATATTCATCTATGATCCAGTGTCTCAGTAGGACCCACATACTCTCTCTATCTTCATTTTTTTTCCTTTTTACAAAGCAGACAAATTTCCACTCATAAAATTTATATTTCAACCCTGGAATGACCATATGGTTATTTTGTATGTAGGTTATTTATATGCATGGGCTTGGTAAAAGTAGACCTATTAAGATGTTATTTTGGTCATGTTATTGGTAAAACACACAATTCCTTCATATAAATTTGCATGGGGGTTCTTTTAATGCTTGATCATTCAAGTTTGTATAAGATGTATCCTGTAAATATGCAATCGACTATATATAAATTATTATTCAATCTAGTGACCATCTGTATGATTATGTCTATGTCTTTATCCCTTGTTACAAAAACACAGTTTCTTTTTATTAACTAATCTTTTTAAGTGATTCAAGTTTTACGTAATTTACAGAGAAGTCAATTGTCCAACGAGTACGGTATATAAGTCTTGACCTTTCCAGGTTGATGTAGAGTGAGGATTAATGAATTAATTATGTTCTGCAAAATGCGTGACATTTTTTTGTCAGTGGTCTCTAGGTTTGTCTGACCATCGATCGGTCCTATATGACTTATCAGGATCTCTTTACTATTAAAATATCACGAGGCCATGAATTTACTGATATTGATGAGCAACTGATCATTATGTGTAGACAGGGGATGTGTTACGAATACTTGTATAAAGTTCCTGGTGTAAAGTATCCTAAAGTATTCAGTTTCACCATATTTGTATTGTCGAACTACGTACATTAACGCGATATTTCACCTCGAGCGTGTCGTAATTTGACATGGAAAACAATAATTCGCAAAATTGATTGATCCTTGTTTCCAAACTGTTATGTTTTTTTCCCTTAAATATAAGGGGAAAAGATAAAAACTCTCAGCTAGCAGACGATTACAGATTTATGTAAGCCAACATTTGCCATGCGTTCAGTGAAGGTGACCATTAGCAGTTACGATTTGTTACCCTGCTTTCATTCTATACACTGCGATCAAAGACCTAAACTTGACGAACCGTTTGTATTTTTTTTTACTGCAGATCAGTTATTTTTGGCTGTTCAAAGTGTTTAGCAGTTGAGAATTTAAATAAAATACATGCACTGAATTTGAGAGTGTATGATCGATACCCCACCCATTCATTTAACAAATATCGTGGTGGAAATAGTGGCTTATCTTCAACTAAGGGGATTTCAATCTTCAAACATTATTCAAAAGATATCTTTATGTTTAACTGTTTTTACATTGCATATACTTAATGGATGAAGATAGTCAGAATGTTGTTTAGCTTACCGCTTTCGAATGGCGTCTGCGGAGAGGTGACGGTTTATTTTGCGGATTCACTGAGCGCGCCGGCTATTTCTCAGAATATCGCACAGGACCCTGGCTGTGACCCTTCACCCCCCCCCCCCCCACACACACACACACATACACGAAACGCTTTGAATATAGCGGTTTTCAACTTTAATTCGCCATTTACATTGAGTTTATGTATCAAAATATTCACATCCAGATAAATCTTACGTTTACTATCCATGTCTTTATAAATAAAAAATCACTATATATAAAACAAGAGGGCCATGATGGCCCTGAATCGCTCACCTGATTATAAATGAGCAACATATGTTGGAGTTTTCATATTGACCTACTTTTTGACCCCACATGACCCACTTTTGAACTTGTCCAAGATTTTATGGAAACAGACATTCTGACCAAGTTTCATAAGATGGCCAAAAATTGGCCTCTAGAGTGTTAACAAGGTTTTTCTAAGATTTGACCCCATGACCTGCTTTTTGACCCCACATGGCCCAAATTCGAACTTGTCCAAGATTTTATGAAACAAACATTCTTACCAAGTTTCATGAAGATTGGCCTAAAAATATGGCCTCTAGAGTGTTAACAAGCCAAATTGTTGACGACGCACGACGGACGACGGACGAAGGGCCATCACAAAAGCTCACCCTTGAGCACGTTGTGCTCAGGTGAGCTAACAACAAGGTAACCAACTTCAGCAGGATACTGAAGAGCACCCATCAGGAATTGGTGTCAAAATATCTATGAAAAATGTGCCCATCGGTAATATTGGCGAGTTCCCACTGTCAACGGATAATTTTCCTTCATAACTGTTCACATGAAATACAGATATAATTATTTCTAATGTCTAAAATGTCAAGATTTCGAGTGGGGATTTAGTGATTTAACTCCATTCGAACCTCGATCAACGGAAGTGAACCTAAAGTGATATCTATGAGGTCAGCGCTACGATTTGTTTATGTACAGAAGGGAACGGTAAGAGTATTCCGAAGTTATTTTGTTTACAAATATGTTCGGAGCACTCATACTTTTCCGTTCTTTATCATATACAATCGCAACATCTTTTTCTCAGTCTGAGTTGACCTTCGTGGGCGATGACGTCATAGATGTCATTTTGGGTTCACTTCCGTTGATCGAGGTTCTAATCGGTTAAAATAGTCAAATCTCGAGTAGAAATTAAGAAATTTCAGGCATTTAAAATGATAATATCTGTATTTCATGTGAACAGTTATGAAGTAAAATTATCCGCTTACAGTGGGAATTCCCCAATATTATCGATGGGCGCATTTTCATTGATTTGTTGACACTTATTCCCGATGGGTGCCCTCCAGCATCATGCTGAAGTTGGTAACCTTGTTGTTTATTATGTATAGACTATCGTGATTATTTTTCTTATTGATAAAGACAGGGTCCTGTCCTTAAGTACCTGTGCGATAATTTACTTGATTTCTTTCATACGCTTACTTGAGTTTCCTATCTTTGTGTTTAGGTCTTTGCTGCGATAAAACAGGAGTACAACCGCTCACGTTAACAACTGTAGGGTTCACTGAACAAACCACAGTTCTTAAATTAGAGCATGTTTGATACACTTCTCAACAAGCTTATATACGGAAGTCACTTATTTGTTATTAAACAAAATTAAATTTGATACTTATCATAATACAGTATGCCCATATATCCCCTGCAGGTTTTCCCCCCACAGAATTGGCTATGTATCCACAAAATTGTAGGGCTCTCTATATGAAGGGGTACAAAGCTCGGGACAAACAGCCATTGTATCATCAGTTACAAAACTCAGCAGGCACCATGTAATACTAGATGTGGGTGTTCCTCGGAACACTTGTGTCGCCTGCATTTAAGCATGTTTGATGAAAGAATTGACTAGAAAATCGATCTTTTGACAAATTATTGATAAAGCATAATCTATTTTGTGAGGTACAAAATAACACCAAATCACACACACACACACACACACACACACACACACACACACATATATATATATATATATATATATATATTTTTTTTTTTTTTTTTTTTTTGGGGGGGGGGGGAATAAAATATTCAAACAGTGCAATATGTAATAATTTTCCCGAGCACTTTCGACTATACAGTCTTCATCAGAGGAGTGTCAGAATGACTATGAATTCAAAACATTAACTGTAAGAAAAATTATGACGTCATTAAGCACTTATGACGTTAATTATATATATGTTGCAAGTTTGTAGTCATCATTATCATTATTGAGTTATCATTCTTGTGTACTGCACTCAGACCAATGAGATATATCTACTATAAATGTTTAAGGCAACACTTCAAATACTTTACAAGTTATGCACCACACAAGAATTAAATCCAAAAAAATAAACAAAGGGAAATAACTCCAAAAATACAACAGTTATCATTCTTGCACAATGCACTCCATGAGATCTTTCCACCTGTTTTAATAACTCAAGGAAAAAGAGAAACAGAGTTATCATTCATGTGCACTGCACTCAGACCATTGAGATCTATGAAGTTTCAAGTCAACACCTCAAATAAGTTTCGAGTTATGCCCCAGACAAAAATTAAGTCTGAAAATCAACAAAGGACAATAACTCAGGAGAAAAGAAAGTGAGAGTTATCATTTATGTGAACTGCACTCCTCTTCAATGAGATCTATCTATCTATAAAGTTTTAAGTCAGCACCTCAAATTTTTAAAAAAAAAAAAAAAATCAGGTTATCATTCTTGTGCACTGCACTCTGCCTCAATGTGATCTATCCATGTTTTAAGTTTCAAGGTGATACCTCAAATACTTTTTGAGTTATGGTCCGGACAAAAATAAAATCTCAGAATCAACAAAGGGTAATAACTCAGAAAATACGAAAGTCAGAGTTATCATTCTTGTGCACTGCACTCCACCTCAATGTGATCTATCCATGTTTTAAGTTTCAAGGTGATACCTCAAATACTTTTCGAGTTATGCTCCGGACAAGAAAGTGTGACGCCGACGACGCCGACGACACCGACGACGACGCCGACGACGACGACGACGACGGACAAAGTGATCCGTATGTGTCTGCCATGCTATGCAGGCGACACAAAAATGACCACGTTGAGTATGACGTTTCTTGTTCTCATTTGGATCATCTTAAATTTTACACACCAATATGTGCTGTTATGAAGAACACAGAATTTCATCGCAACTGTTTAAAGATATTATCACTTATGTCCACCATACTCGTGACTGTCTCATTTTGAGTTCACTAACGATAACTGAAGACGCCATTTTGGAAATATTTTTTTTACTGTTGTTGATTTTGGACATTTATGTTTTAGAATTTGTTTTTAATTACCATTGACAACTTATTACATTTGAAGAAAATGTATTGATGCATTCGGGAATATATTTAATCTAAAGGTGAGGATTGTAGTATCGTTTTCTTATTGTGGTGAGAACTGGATACTCTAGGACAGTCTAGTACCACTATTAAAATATACTACTAGAGGCAATAATAAACCCATGCCAAGTCAACACAGGATATAACCTGCGCTCGCTTCTAGGCTTAGCCTCTTACATTTTATATATAAATAACGTTTATATGTTTGCAGTTTATTATTTGTTTTATGTAATATACCCGTATGAAGCTCTGTCAAATGACGAACAATAAATATAACACGAAAGCAATGTTTGGAAAATGAATCGAATTAGTATATACTGTATCCATTTCTTTTTCTTATTTTTAGTGAAATAAAATATTAAAATTAGGAATAAATACGCTGTTGTTACAATAAATATGTAGGGATAAACATTTTTCTGTTATAGGAATAGATATAAACTAAAATATTGTATTACACATACGCCGATTTTTGAAAGATATCTATTGTTTCATTTAATATGCAGTAAATGACTGAACAGTCACAGAACATTGACATTTTTTACTTGTAGTTTATGCACCACGTGCAAAACGCTTCTTTCGTGATAAACAGTTACACTTTATTGGGTAACTTAAGTTACGTTAGCTCAGCGATGTACATATATAAATATGGCCGTGCAATGATTATTCTTGCAATTTATGAAACAGAGTGACGGTTTATAACTTTCTGTCGTTTTAGATGGAACATGTTTAGTAATCGATCGTCACTGATGACAATCAATATGAAAACCCTTTTACAATTCCCATGTCAGGCAATTGTTTATTGAAACTGGTGTATTTCAATGCATACTTTTCATTTTACTACCATTACAAATTCTCGATAATAATGGACTACTTCGATTATTTCATTGAACCTCATTTAACATTATTTACCGTTTCGCTCAGCTAGATTTTTTCTATTGAAATTCACTAATGGATTTGCACCATCAAAATGTAACATGCTTAAACAATTCATTTTACAAATGAGATGAAAATATGCGCGAATGTATGGACACAATAGCTTTTATATTGTATCTTGTCACTTACTGAATGGCTTTCATTATCAGTCAACGAGTAATTTTAATGGCCATAAGCAGTGGTGGGCAACTAATTATTAGATGAAGATGACAACAACCGGAAGCAGTGACCTGTCGCTGTCGAGTGGGGCACTAGTACCAAGAAGTCAACTTATAAGATGTATCTGAAATTTCCAATTAAGTTTTATGGTTAATACGAAGCGAAATAAAGATCTGGTATCACACAAACAAGTTTATTCGAGTTATTATAAATATGTTAAGTTGTAGAATTATCCAAATTCATTGAAAATACTGAACATAGGTTTTCCAGTTTAGAACTATATTGCCACTATTTAAGAAGTAATTGCAATATTCATATATTCGTAAATTACTACCAATACTGATAAAGTCATCTTTATAGGGATAGCCAGGAACGTTGACTGCGGATTGATTGTTGTTGACCATTGTGTTAGGGAAACTTTAATTCAGACTAGAATTTAACTGTTATACAAAACGACAACCATTTCTTTTAAAAGTATATATGTTTGATAATAATCGTTTTAATGTAAGATATTTTTTATTTTATGAAAGAGGTTGAAAGAGAACTATATACTTTTCAGCGGAGTAGGGGTAAACATTTGAATTACAGTTGCTGGAAGTGAAAGGAAATAATCTAAACATTAGTTAGCTTTCAGACCTAAAAAATACAAATTTAGCTTGAAATACATACATTGTTTCACACATTTCAGAATCTCTATTTCACATGTATTCATGTACGAAACAATACGATCTACTCATGTCATTTATGCATGAATAAGACGATTCTCAAGAGTGTGCTTTGTGTTGGTTTGTTAAGATTCAAAATCTACTTTTTATTCAAGAGACTTTGTCAACGGGACGTTCATAGGAAATGGTAATATTGTTTGGATAATAAATGTAATATTTTAAGCCACTATTGATGTTAGTACAGTGAAAGTGATTTCGGTCGACAGCTTGGAGTACCTGCTTGTTTTGCTTGATTGGTTATAGTAATGGATCTTTTCAGTTGTTATTTCTTTTTGTGACCTGCTTTAGCCCATCGAAACGTTTTGTTTTTTGATATTACAATGACAATTGCCCACAAACGAAACCATGTTTACATAACTGTTTCTATTTCTATGATGGTAAGTTATATTTATGATGGCTGATTTGAAACATATGCAACAAAGAAAGAAGTTGACCAGCAACAAACCGTCAATACTGCTTGTATTGGTATTATCAGTAGTTCATGATGACTATGTCATGATTTTGTATTTGCTCAAATTTGAATACCTGTGAAAATGAATGGTATCAACTAAAGCTATGCAATAGATTCGTGGAAGCATTTTCTATTCCAGTTAGTGATGTTATACGTAACTTTGCACATAAAGTTACGTTGCAATATCACGTGGGTCACTCGCACTTGCATATCACCATTGTCAAACACTTCCCTGTCTACTATCCTCATTATCGATTCACTGCATTATGAAACTATAATACCAGTTCGTCATGAAATATTAATAACTAGGCTCGACATTTTTAACACACAAAAAAAGATTTAAAAAAAATATAATAGACAGTCCTCTCTACAAATGAGTTTATCAATAAAGCGCTGCCGAATGGCACATGATCTTTCTCGTAAATGAATCTAGAAATGTTCTTTGCAATCACAATAATTGATATATTATTATGCAACATATCTGTTTTAGTTAATTTCCCAACTGACAGTACATTATGTCATGCCATACAAATATGTGTCCGTAGTAGAGTGCAAATAAATATGAAGTAGTTCGCCTTATACCAACCGCCTGCTTAGCTCGTGTCATGTTGATTGGAATGGCAAGTGTAGGTTGTTAATCAGATAACTTCAAAACAAAGTAATCTTAAGGAAGTTTCATATGTTAAAATAAGTAATCTTTAGTTTCATGTGATGTAACAAAGAACTTATGGAAGAGATGGGAGCTACAAAACACTGTTTGCTATTTATGTTTATTATGGTTGTTCGGAATGGGCTTGCTACAAACGAAAGTAACAGTCATTTACTCTACAAATATTTGTTTGATGGATACAACAGGAATGTTATTCCAGTGAGAGACATCCATAACCGACCGTTAACTCTTAATCTAACCATGTACTTCCAATTCATTGAAGGACTCGACATGAGGCGTCAAACTCTTGCAGTTAGGTTCATGCTATATATGTCATGGAAAGATGAATTCTTGACATGGAATCCAGCTGACTTTGGTAACAAAACAAAAATAGCTTGCAAGAAGTTAGAGCTATGGACTCCGGAAATTAATGTGTTCAGTAAGATGGGCACGGTTGAATTTATAAAATATGACGACAACCTCAGCGGAACTGTAGAATACAATGGTCGTGTTACCTTCTGGGAATATATGAATGTTGACATCAGTGTGGAGATAAATTTCTTCAGATTCCCCTTCGATGTACAAATGGTAAAGTTTTCTATTGGGTCTTGGTCATTGACTGACGATGAGTTTACTTTTGATGAAAACAGTCATATTAATATGAGAGACTATAGGGAAAATGGTGAGTGGAAACTTCTGAGATTTTCGGCTGAAACATCTTCATTTCTATACGAAGAAGAATCATTCAGTTTTATCCAGTATCATTTACATATTCAGCGGAAGTCTTTGTATTTCATCGTGAATGTCATTTTCCCCATGATAGTTACATCTTTCCTAACGTTGAGTTGTTACCTCCTACCCGTGGAGTCAGGAGGCGAGAGGATTGGTCTAAGTATAACAATATTTCTTACCTTTGCTGTTTACATGGACAATGTTAGCGACACATTTCCAAAGAACTCAGGGGAAATCCCAGTGTTTATAGTTTACGTGTCACTTCAGCTGTTCTGCAGTATGTTCACGGTGATTGTTAACTCAGTTATTATCTACGTTCGTCATGGACACCAAGAAAACGAATTACCGCTTCAGATTCGCTTTCTTCAAAAGATTATTTCCTGTCCCCAAAAGCAACGTTTCTCGAACAAGCCGTCACGTAGCAATTGTGGTCAAAATGACAACCATGTAAATGGAACAAACCAGACAGTTGTAGAAAACACTCAAATCAAAGAACGATTGAAAAGAAAAGAATGTGAACTAAAAGCACAAGAGTCGTCACCAGAAGATTTGCAAGATGCTATGGTTGAACTAAGACGAACTCTTGCGACTCGACTCAAATTTGTTTGTTTGTTATTTTCTATTGTGTGGAATTTCGGTTCATTTGCAGCGTTCATTATTGTTGTAAATGTATGAGTATGATCCAGTGTATGTTGGTGGTAAAATATCATCAATAAGGAATAAACATTTTGTAACAGTTTTCTTTGTAACCCTTGGTAAATATTTGAAAATATCATCAACAAGGAATACACAGTTTGTAACGGTTTTCTTTGTAATCATTGGTAAATGTTTAAAAATATCCATTTTAAAGCAATATGTTAACCAGATAATTTCGTATTTAAATCATTTTTTTCATTAATATTAATTCAATTATAAATGTATTCACAAAACTGATGTTACTTGTCATGTATATCTCTCAGACACAGCAATAGCATAGCTCAAAATAAATATCATTAAGAAACCAGACAGCAATTTTGAATATAGAAACATATGTTAAACAGATCATCATATTCATTGATTCTTTGTTTAAATTATTCAAAAATAATTTGCAAAAAACAAAATACATATACAATGATATTACGATTTTGATAACATACATCCATATATTGAAGATATTTTGAATTATTTTATAATAATATGTTAGTGATATAAAACAATCTAGTTTCCACTTTTAATACCTGTAAACTAATATTATATTATTGCTAAGAGGACGATATGGAAGAATAACATTGCCAAATATGTTATCTTCTAAAGATAAAAATATTATTATTATAGTTCGTATAAATATTACATATAAATATCAAATATTGACTTTTCGCAATGGCCTAAAACAGATGATTAAATAACAGATTAATAAACATCAGAAATTCAGATACAGTGTTTTGTATTCTATATGAATAAATGTTCTTTATTTATTTTGGACATCAGCATATCACGGTTATTTGGAGGACACATGAGAAGGAAGGAATTATCTTTAGAAACATTGATATAATAGTAAATGTAACAATGTATTTGTTATTTGAATTGTTTGTGATTAATATTTCAAAGCTTGTAAATAAAGATAAAATACGAGTGTGTTATTTTAATTCATTAATTGTTTGATAACCTTCAAAGTCTTCCATAAGTTGTTACTGAGTTTCAGTGTACATTTATACATTTATGAATATGAAAGCAGAACCAATGCTTCAACAGTTATCTTTATATATTCAAAGCTGGACCAACTTTAGAACAAACCAAAAATATGGCGAGATGCCTATTAAAGGATATCATTTATATTTGATTATCTTAATCAGTTTATATAAATGTGAAAGAAACATTTGTTTAAATTGATAAAATATTAGTGAAAAAGGGTACTTCTACGTTATGCACCATACAAAGGATCTCTCTAAAATATATCATTATGATAATTGATATAATGTATCATCGCGGGAACGTACTTCTTACGTATAGAGGGTGATGCAAAGCGTACCACGCGCGTGGGAAGCACGCAGAATATAGCGAGAAAAAGCTGTTTTGCATATACTTAGGGCGTATTTTCGTGATTACCTTCAAACCGAAAGAGGATTTTCTTTTTTACCGCGACCGAGCTACGTTTTGTAGGTCCGGTGTTAAGGTACCTTCGGAGGTAGGATTGTTTGACCAACCGGTGCCTGACAAATATATTATAGACACACACCTCAACTTTCACAAGAGAATCGTGCTACCATGCATGAGTAAGAAATGGGGACATTCGCCACACATTTGTTTGGTTACTAACGCTTATGATTATGCTTGACATACGAGGGCCAGTCTGATTGGTGATTCTATTGACATCATTCGGGCTAATCGTTTGAACTACAGAGGCAATATTTTGCATATCGCCAAAGAAAGATTGTATTTTCATATTTCACTTTATTTTCTGTATTTATTGGATTGATTTGGGTAGTATTGCAACTTAATCGCCTTCAGCGTCATGCATTTCATATCAAGCGCCTGGTTTACCCGATTAGATGCGTTATGAGTAGCTGGAGTGAATATATACACTCATATAGGGAAATATTACATTTAATATAGCCTGCCGAACAACACTTTAATGAATTAAAAATACTCGTCAAATTATTTACATACTCGTAGTATCTAATAATTTATATGTATTTACCGGTGTGTTTTATCGAGAGCAAACATTCTCGTCGCATTTGGCTTCATGTTAAATGTCTCAGCACTAATTCAAATGGTACTTTGTTTTAAATACAAGCCTATCATCCTGACACTTCACGACTATAAAGGGCACTTATAAGGCATATCTAGAGAGACGCTGATGTCCAGTCATGTCGTTTTAACCCTTTGTCGCATAAATATTTATGTACATTTAATACTTGGTGAACATCAATTTACTGATGTTAATTATTTATGAAAGATATTTTGAAGAATCATATTTTGCTTTATGATTTAGTAAATTTTAGGGAAAATTAAAAAAAAAAAGTCGAAACAATAGATACATCAAGAGCGATTTGTTTATTATGAATACATCTCAGGTCCTCTAAGTGTGTACGGAAGGACACGTAAAGTTTGCTCGCATTTATCACTTTGAAAAATGACATACTATGGAAATTATCTATTCATATTTATGGGACAAAAAATGCACTAAAAAACGACACAAAAGTCACATTCACAGACATATAAATAAATAAATAAATAAATAAATAAATAAACACAATCATGATACTTCTGCTTCATTTAAATGACTGAATTAGAACATGATTTGAAGATGCGTAATAAGCGAGATATAATGATGACAAAACCATTAGATAATCATAATTATCTACTTCATGTATTTTTCATTTTGACTCCGATTTGGCAAAAATCAAACCGTTAAAGGTTCTGCTGCCAATAATTTTTCATCTTGAATAAAACAAGAGGGTCAAATGACCCTAAATCGCTCTCCAGAGTACATCAGCATATATGTAACCACTCAAGTTACTTTAGTTAGCCAATCATTTGGAGGCCAAATTTTTCAAAGGATCAACTTTATTTTAGGAATACTTCTAGACAGCAATCTGTGTACCAAAGGAAATTGTATAATAACCGTTTGTTTCAAAGAAGTTTGCACTTTTCTATAAAGTGTAAATGAGGAAACCAGAATCATATAGATGCCTCAGTTTTCAATGGAAAAACTTTATTGTAGCAATTATGGTAGATAACCGTGAATTAGGTGACCATACATGCCAAAAAAATTCTTATCATTGGTTTCAGAGAAGAAGATCTTTGGAATCCTTGATATATGAGTATATAAGAAAACAAGTCTACCCACTAGGGGCCTCATTTTTTATGGGATCAACTTTATTTTACCAATTATGGTAGATCGCTATTATGTGACCATATGTGCTAAATGGAATCCAATTCTGACCATTGGCTTTATAGAAGAAGAATTTTGAATTGTGCTTAATTGGCTTTGTAGGAGAAGAGAATACCTGGAAACTAACAGACCACCGTGGAACCTTTTTTTTTTCAGTGATAAACTTTAATTTAGCAATATGGTAAACACTTGTGCCATATCAAATTAAATATGACCATTGGTTTCAGTGAAAAAGATTTTTTAATTTTTAAAGTGAAAATCTGTCTGTTACTATGACAACCAGAATTTCCCATGTACCAAGTTTATTTAGGCAACATTTGTGAAGGGCTAGCCGAGGATCATATATGCCTAGTTTCATCAATATCTTCCTCAAAATATTGACGACGGAGAACTGTCGACGAACGACGATGGTCGGTGATCAAAAAAGTTAACCCTGAAAAAAAGGGGTGGGGGATGCTCTCGGACCTAGCAAAAAGACGTTAAAATGACAAGCTACGTCCCTCGATGACATTTTAAATAAAATGTTTCTTCAGTACTCATATGGCAATTCCGTAAACTCTAAGGACATGTGTAGTTTCATTCTTTCAGCTCATTTTCCAAAGAGAATTTATGAATGGATTCTATATTAATTTTGTATAATTAACTAGACCCAAATATCATATCATATTTGATGCGTGATTAATTGTAAATAAAGATATAAATACTTGATATAAGAAATGCTGTTATCGGTAAAGACTTTGGATTAAAAAGTTTATATCCGATTATAAAGTAATAAAATGATATAACATAGTAAACATACAAAATATAATAAAATATTTAAATTGTTGGGAGATTGGAGGAGAGGCAGTTGCTCAGCGACACGATACGGGTAAAGGTACAACTTATACAAACCTTAAACATTCCTACTTTATTATTGCATTACATTGTCAACCACAATTAACTGGCTAACGCACAGGCAGCAAATCAAAGAAAGGGCATTTGCACGTGCACTTTGTCATCCCACATACAATCGACGACAGTAATACAACACACAATTCAACCCCAACCCCGGTTTGACACTGAATGGCCAGGCTCCCATTCCCATCGTGTTAATCAACTTGACTAACAGGGCACCTAAAAAATTATCGTAAAGGGCGAGAAATAAAACTTAAATATGCCCCAAAAGCCTTCAATCCCAAAGGGAAGGAACCAACTTTGAATATGTCCCATAAGGATTCAACATATAATATGCTCCAAAATGAAACTTGAAATATGCCACAAAAGGCTTCAATAAACTCCAAAAAAGGTATCATATGTGTCTGACAAGTCGAATTAACCTGAATATGTTAAGCAAGCCTGCTGATGCAGAACTGAAAAAAGTGACATTACTTCATTCAATTTCAAATGAAATTTAAACTGAAAATTAGACTGAGAACTATGTATTTTTAGCTCACCTGAGCACAACGTGCTCAAGGTGAGCTTTTGTCATGGCCCTTCGTCCGTCGTGTGTCGTCAACAATTTGGCTTGTTAACACTCTAGAGGCCATATTTTTAGGCCAATCTTCATGAAACTTGTACAGAGTGTTTGTCTCTATGAAATCTTGGACAACTTCGAAATTGGGTCATGTGGGGTCAAAAAGTAGGTCACGAGGTCAAATCTTAGAAAAACCTTGTTAACACTCTAGAGGCTACATTTTTGGCCCAATCTTCATGAAACATGGTCAGAATGTTTTTCTTCATTAAATCATAGACAAGTTCGAATTTGGGTCATGTGGGGTCAAAAAGTAGGTCACGAGGTCAAACTTTTTATAAAAAAAACCTTGTTAACACTCTATAGGCCACATTTTTGGCCCAATCTCTGAAACTGGTCAGAATGTTTTCTCATAAACCACATTTTTGGCCCAATCTTCATGAAACTTGGTCAGAATGTTTTCTTCATAAAATCTTGGACAATTGAATTTGGGGGGAAAAAGGTCACAAGGTCAAATTTTGAAATTTGGTTGGAATTTGACAAGTTCGAATTTGGGTCATGTGGGGTCAAAAAGCAGGTGAATATAAAAAAACCAACATATGTTGCTCATTTATAATCAGGTGAGCGATTCAGGGCCATCATGGTCCCCTCTTGTTGTATTTTGCTGTCGGCCAACTGATCCCATTGTCGATCATCGACCAAGGGTGGGCCACCGCCGAAAAAGTATGAGGAGGGTAAAGACCCCTTTTGGCACAGCAATATATGAAGGAACGAATTGCTGAATTGAAACGTCCCTAACATTGTATTTATAACAAGTGCATTGATCAGGGAAAATGCCACTGCCTAGTGATAATTGATCAATGAAAATACGATTCCTAAATAATAACTGTATTTCCTTCTCTACTTAATGACAGGCAGATGCCTCCATTTAAATCAGAATGTCTTTTAAAACAAGAGGGCCATGATGGCCCTGGGATCGCTCACCTGAGAACCAGGTATTAGTGGGAGGAAAAGAAACAGCAAATATCTTATAATAGAAAATGGGCTCTGCCCCCTGCCAGCCATAAATCCAATGCATACTTTTGGACAAGAACTTTAAAATTGGTACTATGTACATATAAGGAAAATGGGCTTCGCCCCCTGGTGGCCATGTTTTTTTTACCAATCCAAATAATTTGAACAATCTTGGTAGAGAGTGACCCATAGAACATCTGTGCTTAAATACTTTGAAATCCAGCCAGAACTTTTAGATAAGAAGAACTTTCAAATTTGTACTATAAGTCAACCTTGGTTTAAGCAGCCAGTCATGGGATAAGACTATTTGGCCGTTTAAGGCAGGTGACCATCTAAACAATCTTGGCAGATAGTGACCCAAGGAACATCTGTGTCAAATAACTTTGAAATCCAGCCAGTGCTTTTGGTGGAGAAAATGTTTTAAGTTTTTACATTTTTTTCCCCTTTTAGTAGCCATTGCAACAAATATAGGCATTGAATTCCACTCTTTGAACAACTTTGGAAGAGGACCACACAGGAACATTCATGTTAAGTTTTATGAAAACTGGCTCAGTAGTTTAGGAGGAGATGTCATTTAAGTTAAATGTTGACCACAGACGACAGACATTCAAAGGTCACAATAGCTCACCCTGAGCATTTTGTGCTCAGGTGAGCTAAAAATTGCAGTACAAGGCAAAATATGAATCTCTGTATTTATCAAAAAATAAACAAGAGCAATAAATGTGTATCCCAAGATTCAAAGCATAATGATTATCTCAAAGGGTTCATTGAAATAATTTTTTTAGGCTGACCCAAGGAACATCTGTACCAAGTTATTTTTTTTTTAAAGTTTTCATTTTTTTTCTTTTTGTTGCCATAGCAACCAGAGTTCTACATGGATCAAGTTTATTTTAGCTACTTTTGTGAAGGTTGACCCAAGGATCATCCCTGCCAAGATTAATCAAATTCTGTCCAGTGGTTTCAGAGGAGATGTTGTTTAAAGGTTTCTCTATATACAAATAAGGCAAATAAGCCCCGCCCCTGGCGGCCATGTTTTTTTACGGATCGGAATAATTTTAGCAACTTTGGTAGAGGTTGACCCAAGGAACATCTGTACCAATTTATTTTGAAATCTGGCCAGTAGTTTTGAAGAAGATGATTTTTAAAGTTTTCATTTTTTTTCTTTTTGTTGCCACGGCAACCAGAATTCAACATGGATCAAGTTTATTTTAGCAACTTTTGTGAAGGTTGACCCAAGGATCATCCCTGCCAAGTTTAATCAAATTCTGTCCAGTGGTTTCAGAGGAGATGTTGTTTAAAGGTTTCTCTATATACATATAAGGCAAATAAGCCCCGCCCCTGGCGGCCATGTTTTTTTACGGATCGGAATAATTTTAGAAACTTTGGTAAAGGTTGACCCAAGGAACATCTGTACCAAATTATTTTGAAATCTGGCCAGTAGTTTTGAAGAAGATGATTTTTAAATTTTTCAAATTATTTTTTTTGTAGCCATGGCAACCAAAGTTCTTCATGGATCAACTTTATTTTAGCAACTTTTGTAGAGCCTCACCCAAGGAATATTCCTGCCATGTTTCATTAAATTCTGTCCAGTGGTTTCAGAGGAGATGTCGTTTAAAGAAAATTGTTGACGACGCACGACGACGGACGCCGGACACAGGGCGATCACAATAGCTCACCTTGAGCACTTTGTGCTCAGGTGAGCTAAAAAACATTCTTCCAAAAATATAGCTGCTGCATACCTATTCAAACGCTTCCATCAAAAATCCATTGGGACAAGATTTGTGAAACGTCACAACTCCCTCCTACCAGGACTTCTGATCAAAATATTCTAGTATGCAATAAATCTAAAATACTGCATTAAATGTTCATGTACATACGCAAAGGCTCAGTTGGCATTTTACCCGAATACCTCAGGGCATTCGGGGTATTCCTCCATCTGTAATCAGCTGGACGTCGCTATATGACTGAAATGCTGTCGCTGCGACGGTTAACTCAATATATCAATCAATCAATTAATTGGCACTTGCCCTAAATCATCCCCAACTATTTGAGAGAAGATCTATTTCAACCCCCACAGATTTCTTAGTTCTGTTTCTGAATTGCTTGATCTACAAATTACATGCCACCATATTCCTGCCATCAAACGTCAATGATATTTTGACAAAGACCACGCGGGCGCTGCCTGGCAACAACAACACATAGCCTCGACCTGACAGCATGCAAGTGGCTGCACCAATACAAAAAGAATGAAGATAATAACAACTTTGATTTAAATGGGGTTCATGAACACCTTTTAATAGAAGAGTAAATTCTCAGCGCATAAGCGGAGTCGCATCCATTTGACAATAAAAACAACAACAACAATACCCATGTCCTTCCTTTTGTAGGGCGTTACTCTAGGGACTTTTGCAATATAAGCCACATCTGTAACACAATGAGAGACAAGACCCTATAGACCTGTTTTTGACCATCTTATCAACATATTGATGACCCCACGATCGGCCTCAAAAGTAAACCTAAGCGATTCATATTTAGCAATGTTCTAATGTAAATATACACAGGGAAACTCCTTTTGTTACAAGTTAGAGAATTTAGGAAAGTATCCCAATTCCATATTTATGCACACATACTTACACATGTATTTATCAAAAGAAAAGCAACAGCAAAAAGTACATTTTACCTGAAGGTAACTGATTGCATTTGTACTTTAAGTCTGTTCTTGTCTTAAATTTGATATCTCTGATAATACAAATAGCTTAAACATAATGTCTTGACTAAGCATTAATTAGAGTGAAGTTGACATGTTACCTTCGCCTCATACATCGCTATCTTTTTTTAATCTTGAACAAAAACTCTAAATACCTTGGTCTGTTGATAAATAGAAATAAATCATTTTCTAAAACGAAACTTTAAATTGCTGAACAAGAAAATAAAACTATGTTCTCACTTCTAAGAAAGATAAAGATCCTTGCTTTACCATATGACCTTCAGATTGAATTGTTTGAAAACGTATTTTATAATATGGAAATGAGAATTGGGGCTATGGCAATGTTGATATCCAAGAAAAAAATACAACATAAATTTAATAAATATATATTCAACTTTAAAAAATCAACATAATCTTATAAGGTATATGGGGGAAACAGGAGTAACTCCACTTGAAATAGATATACATAGAAGAGTATATGTCGCATATTGGACAAGATTTATAAACAACATTAATAGTGATGAGAACACTATACTTTCTTTCGAACTGTATAAATTAATTAAAAAATAAATTAATTAGATTCACAAAATAAATTAAATTGCCAAAGGTTGAATGTCATGCGCGTACATGTAAAACGCTACCTATGTATGAGTAAGACTGGCTTTTCAGAAATTTGGTACCATCAAGGCCTTATTTAAAGCAGCTGGCCTAAAAAAGCAGCATTTTCAAAAGTTTAAAGATATCTACATGCAGACGTGGCGATCTGAAATTAATTAAAGATATAGCATGAATCTTTACAATCACATGATAACAGAATTTAAGGGTAGTAACTTTATTGACAAATTGTCTACTTACCGCCTTGAATTACTTCTAACTCGTAATCATTGACTTCCTATTGAAACAGGACGTTTGCAAAATGAACCATCAATTAAACGTAAAATGTGTAATTTGTAGAGAATTAGGAGATGAATATCATTACATATTTATATGTCCCTTATTTAAAAATACAATCTTAATTATATAGATAGATACACAATACAAACACCTAGTATGTTTAAATTATAGACTTAGTAACAAGTGATTACATAAGACAGTCAAAATATTTAAGCATAATGTGTGAAAATACCATGGAGTATTTCAAAGAAATTTAACTTTAAAGTACTAATATATAGATTTAACGCCTGTAGAGTTACTTTCCACCCCATCGACACATACGCTCACACAGAAATAAAGTTTTGTTAAAGCACATTTATGATGGTCTAACAAGTTTTCGGTGTATTAACGAGATCGATCCATATTTGCATATCAAATATCATTGAAATTTTCATTTTATTAGAATAAAGGGGTGCAACAATAAATTTTGTCACTCCCTGGACACATTTGCGATCTTAAATTCATCTCGATCAAAACAGAGCAGCGTTCATTCCAATGTAGGTCAACGGTGATGACCTAAAAAGTTACTAACAAGTTTTTGGGGTATTTTCAAATTAAGCTCAACATACTCTGTTATTTAAATATGCATCAAAATTCCATTTCAGGGAATTAATGATGTTGTGATTTGATATTTATAGAGCCTTTATTTCGTCTGAGATGCTGATTTGGTTATTTTTTTCTGATTGACATCCATGGTCGGAAAAAAAGTTGCAACATATCCGGGAAAACTGCTGACCTTACACCCACCCCCTTCGACGATCATTTTTTCATTTTAAACTTAATGACAGTTACCATTGATGGCACATATGGATAATTAAAACATTTTTACACATATTCATCACAAAAAAAAGCTTCTCGCACAAGCTATTTTCCAAGCCCTTAAAATTCATAACAAATATCCACCATTTTTTTTTAATTCAAATTAAGCCATCATGTGACTTATTATCCGGGTAATTGATAACATTTAGTTTGCTGTCTGCGCAACATACTAAACCAGTAAGTTGTATTTACTTAAATAAAAAATATAAACGGATTTTTGTTTGAAAATATGTCAGTTTAAATAATTCAAGATTCAAGATTTTATTATGGTAAGGCCTCCAGCCCATACACAAAAATATAAATACACATCATTTGCACATGCAAAGCAACGTATGTATTGTGACAGGTAGTCATATTTATCAACATATTTAAACTATTTAACAAAGACACATCCTAAAGACAATACATAATATTATAAGTCATAGTGTAGTAAAACTTTATTTGCCTAAATATTCATTTCTTACATTAGTTGCATGGAATATAAACATTGCTAATTTCTTAATGACATCTTCATTTTTACATGCTATAAGATTGTAAAATTTTTCAACAGAGGGGTTTTCATAGTAAATAACTGGTATATATATTGAACGAATATTCTTATATAATGAACAAATGCATATAAAATGATATTCATCCTCTAGATAACTTTCACAATATGGACAATCTCTATATTCCCTAGGTATATTATAATAACGACATGTTTCTATCATAAGGCTATGTGAAGAACTTCTAAAATTTGCTAAACAACTCCTAAACTTATCAATATTTAACAATTTGATGTAACTTTCCACATTGTAATCTCTTTTAAATTTTACATAATAGGACAATTTCACATTTTTACAACATTCATACCAATTTTGCACATACTGATCTTTTAATCTAGTAACATATGTGGTGAGAAATAACTTTTGATTTGATACATATTGATGTTCCCATACATATCCAAAACCGTTTGAATAAAGATGTTGCCTAACACTGCTTACCCAATTATTATATCCTAAAGAATCAAAGTGTACTTGCATATCATAACATATTCTAATATATTTATATTTAGGCATATTGAGAATTCCTAACCAATAACTAATGCATCTTTTGGCAGCATATATGTATAAAGCGAATCTTCCTAAGTCACCTAACACTGCATCATTACAAGCTGATTGTTTTACATTTAAAAAGCGTTAAAAAGCAAAAATTTGAATACTTTCAAGACAAACAAAATTATTAAGTCCCCAAATTTCCGATCAATATAATAAAATTGGCTGGATTTTTGCATCAAATATTTTAAAATATATACTATATGGCAAACATTTGCATCAGTCAAGAGATTTTATAACAGCTATCAGGGCTTTTTTCGACTTCACCACATATTTTCAGTCATCTTGTAGAGGGAAAGTCTATTTGAAAAATAAATGCCTACATAAGTAAAACCATTTACAATACTTAGCTTTGAGTTTCCATAATACCATTGTTCTAATCTAGATAAAGTGCCTCCTCTTTTAAATACTAAAATTTTGTGGGTTTTTTTTCTACATTTACATTGAGCTTATATTAAATACAAAAAGTATGTAACAGTTTGAGTTGCTTTTGCAATCCAGCTACAGTGTCTGAAATACATGCTTAGTCATCTGCGAACATAAGTAAAAATATTTCCGTTAAATCTGGATAAAGCTGTATACCACGAACATTGTTATCACACAAAATATTATAAAATTCATCAATAACAAGAGGGCCATGATGGCCCTGGATCGCTCACCTGATATCATTAGGCTATGTAAAATCAAGTGACCCTGGGGCAGAGCCAATTTTCCCCGGGATGATTTGAACAAACTGGGTAGAGGTCTATTAGCCATGTTACATACCAAATATCTAAACTCCAGACCTTGTGGTTTTTGAGAAGAAATTTTTCTAGCTTTTTTCCAAAATAAGTCTATGTAAAATCAAGTGATCCCTGGGGCGGGGCCAATTTTCACCAAATATCTAAACGCCAGGCCATGTGTTTTCTAGTTTCCTAAAAAGAAGAATTTTCAAGTTATTTCTATATTAGCCTATGTAAAATCAGGTGACCCCAATGGCGGGGCCAAATTTGACCCCAGGGCTATGATTTCAACAAACTAAATATAGATCCAGTAGACAATGCATGATTCATGATTTGAACAAACTTGGTAGAGGTCTATTAGCCCATGTTACATACCAAATATCTAAACTCCAGGCTTTGTGATTTCTGAGAAGTTTTTTCAGGTTTCTCCTATATTAGTCTATGTTAAATCAAGTGACCCCTGGGGTGGGGCCAATTTTGACCCCAGGGCCATGATTTGAACAAACGTAGAAGAGATCCACTAGACAATGCTACACACCAAATATCCAAACACCAGGCCATGTGTTTCTGAGAAGAGGATTTTCCAAGTTTTTTCCTATATTAGCCTATGTAAAATCAGGGACCCCTTCGGTGGGCCAAATTTGACCCAATGGTCATGATTTGTAAAAACATTGTAGAGACCCAGTAGACAATGCTACATACCAAATATCTAAACTCCAGGCCTTGTGGTTTCTGAGAAGAAGATTTTTCAAGGTTTTCCTATATTAGCCTATGTTAAATCAAGTGACCCCTGGGGCGGGGCCAATTTTGACCCCAGGGTCATGATTTGAACAAACTTGGTAGAGAGTCATAAGATCATGCTACATACCAAATATCTAAACCCAGGCCTTGTGGTTTCTGAGAAGAAGATTTTTCAAGTTTTTCCTATATTAGCCTATGTTAAATAAAGTGACCCCTGGGGTGGGCCAATTTTGACCCCAGGGTCATGATTTGAACAAACTTGGTAGGATCATAAGATCATGCTAATACCAAATATCTAAACCCAGGCCTTTGGTTTTGAGAAGAAGATTTTTCAAGTTTTTTTCTATATTGCCTATTTGACCCGGGCCATTTTAAAAACTTAGACAATCTGAACACCAAATATCTAAACCCCAGGCCTTGTGGTTTCTGAGAAGAAGATTTTTCAAGTTTTTCCTATATTAGCCTATGTTAAATCAAGTGACCCCTGGGGTGGGGCCAATTTTGACCCCAGGGTCATAATTTGAAAATCTTGGTAGAGAGTCATAAGATCATGCTACATACCAAATATCTAAACTTCAGGCCTTGTGTTTCTGAGAAGAAGATTTTTTCAAGTTTTTCCTATATTAGCCTATGTAAAAACAGGTGACCCCTGGGGCGGGGCCAAATTTGACCCCAGGGCCATGATTTGAACAAACATGGTAATGATCTACTAGACAATGCTGCACACCAAATATCTAAACCACAGGCCTTGTAGTTTCTGAGAAGAAGATTTTTCAAGTTTTTCCTATATTAGCCTATGTTAAATCAAGTGACCCCTGGGGCGGGGCCAATTTTGAACCCAGGGTCATAATTTGAAAAATCTTGGTAGAGAGTCATAAGATCATGCTACACACCAAAAATCAAAAGGCTAGGCCTTGTGGTTTCTGAGAAGAAGATTTTTTCAAGTTTTTCCTATATTAGCCTATGTTAAATCAAGTGACCCCTGGGGCGGGGCCAATTTTGAACCCAGGGTCATAATTTGAAAAATCTTGGTAGAGAGTCATAAGATCATGCTACATACCAAAAATCAAAAGGCTAGGCCTTGTGGTTTCTGAGAAGAAGATTTTTTCAAGTTTTTCCTATATTAGCCTATGTTAAATCAAGTGACCCCTGGGGCGGGGCCAATTTTGAACCCAGGGTCATAATTTGAACAATCTTGGTAGAGAGTCATAAGATCATGCTACATACTAAAAATCAAAAGGCTAGGCCTTGTGGTTTCGGAGAAGAAGATTTTTAAAATTTTCATTTTTAAAATCTAATTTTAGCTCCTGTGACCTAGATTTTTGACCAATCAAAATAATTTTAACAAATTTGGTAAAGGGCCCCATAATGAACATTCCTGTGAAGTTTTATCAAAATCCAGTGAGTAGTTTAGAAGGAGATGTTGTTTAAAGAAATTGTTGACGACGGACGGACGGACGCACGCACGCACGGACGACGGACAAAAGGCGATCACAAAAGCTCACCATGAGCAAATAAAATCGGACTGATACAACAGCCTTGCCTAAGGCCAAGTGGACAATCAAATAAATCTGAGCAACCCTTACTTGTCCTTACATATGCTTTTACCGAAACATATATGGATTTAATAGATGAGTATAAGTGGCCTTTTATGTTCTTGCGCTTTAATACATCAAACAGAATAGGTCTGCTTATCGAGTCAAATGCCTTTTGAAAATCAATAAATGCTACATATACAGGCTTACCCCTTCTTTGGAAATATTTATTAACAATAGAATATAAGATAAATGCATTGTCCACAGGACAATAATCTGAACGAAAACCTGCTTGACACTCATTTATTTTATTATATGCCTCAACATAAAAAGTTAATCTTCTGTTTAAAATAGATGTTTATATCTTACATAGGATATCTAAGAGAGATATACCCCTGTAATAACTTGTATTATTTCTGTTACCTTTCTTATGTATAGGTATAATTTTACTTTTTGTCCACTTTTCTGGAAAAGTGGATGATACAAATATTTTGTTAAATAACTTATTGATATATGGTAGAAGAATATCAATACCATGTAATATATGTTGAGGTATAAGGATCCCGCCACATGCTTTATTTTTATTTATAATTTTTACACATAAGAGGATTTCTTCCTCAGAAATCAAATCATTAAAAAGAGCATTTCAACATCATCAATGTTATTCATATTTTCTTCATCGCCGTTCTCTTCAATATTTTCATATATTGTTGTTGTAAACAAATTTTTAAAATGATCAAGCCAACAGTTAATACTAATATTTGGTTCATTCCTAACTGTTTCTGACAACTTTTTTAATTCTTGCCAAAATATTTTTGAATTTTTTATATTTTTATTTAATGTATTCATAGAATTGTTGTTATATTGTACCTTTTTACTTTTACATATGTTCTTGTATGCATATTTTTTATTTATATAATTACTTAAGTTCTCTTCATTTCTAAAAGAGAGAAAAGATCTAAGAGCCTTTTTTGCCTCCGTCTTTGCCTTTCGACACTCTTTGTCAAACCATGCTTTTCCTTTTTGCTTACAGATATGTTTACGTACTTTACTATGTTTGAAAGTTTGGCTACAATTGATTAGTATAGACTCAAACTTATCTAAAATGACATTTACATCAGTTTCATTCATATACATGTTTTGTAAAGTTAATAAGCTCTTTTCAGTTTCATTTTTTAGAAATGCATTATAATCTTCTTTTGTTTTTTCATTCATTACATAATACTCATGGTTATAAGAAGTGTCTTCCATACTGTTTTCTTCTTGTACATGTAATGTTAAAGTTAGTGATAAAGGCATATGAGTACTTTCAGTTCTGTCCAATACCTCAAAGGTTAGCGCTAAATTTAATAAACCTTCTGCAAGTATAAAATAGTCAATAACACTTGCTCCGTTTTGATTGACAAATGTGAAATCTGCACTGTGTTGTTGAGCAGAATCATTCAATTTTCTCCCATTTACTATATAGCATGAGAAAATTTGGCAGAATCTTAGGATTTCTCGTCCAAATTTGTTTACTGTAAGATCTTTTGTTTGGCGTGGACTATCAATAACATTATCAAATACCTCTCTGTATTCCTCAAATTCTGGTATATGATCAAATGCTGTAAAATCAGATAAGTCTCCTGTTCTTGCATTTAAATCACCAAATAGCAAAAAATCATAACCTGCCCATTGGTTGCTGCTTAGTAACTCCTCGACCCTCTGAATGCAGGAGACAGAAGTATCGTTATAAAAAGGTGAATTTTCTGGAGGTGCATACAACGCAACATATAAAATGTTTTTCTCATGTTCAAATAATGATTTATCTATGGCAAGGACAATACCAAATTCAAAACTTTCGGCAACTCTATTTACACAATGTACAATACTACTTTTAACCAAAACTACAACTCCCCCCATTGACCTTCCACCAAGTAATGATTTTTTGGCATTTTGACTAAATATCTTAAGGTATCACAAAAAGCACAGTTAGTTGTGTCCCATGTTTCCTGTATACTTATTATGTCATAACTGTTTATGAAACAATTTATGTTAAATAAGTTCAGTTTATTTTTAAAACCTTCAATATTCCATGACAGCAACTTCACTGAACATTCAGGGCTTTGGCCACATCCCTATTGAAGATTCAAGGTTATATTCGTGTCAGTTTCATTTGTAACAGTCGCATCCATATCTTCACTAACCGGTTCATTTATACCATTTTGACGAACAGCTCTTCGATATACTCTAGCCTCTTGGTTTCTTGGGCCTTTATTTTTTGATTTTTGGTATGTTACAAGTTTTCCTCCTTTGAAATATCCATGCAAACCCAACCTGTTGACCTCTTTCAATTTTTGTCGCTTAAGGTAGGATAGGTCATTGGCAATGCGAATACCTGCATTCCTCAAAGCATTCCGATATTTAAATAATTTAAACTTATCATCTGCTTTTTTGAACACCATCACAATCATTCTGGGGGCATTTCCTCTTTTACCGACACGTTTAGCCTGGCTAATTGAACCCTCATTTAAACCATCATCAGAAGCTGTCACTGAAAAGACTTTTTCATTGATAATTTTTTTCTAGACTTTTTGACTCATTTTCAGACTCAGCAACACCAAACACCCTCAGAGACGTCTTTAACCTTTCAGATTCGCTAATGAAAAGCTGCTGTTCAATATTATCAACAAGTTCCCTTGTTGATTCGTCATGGTATGAGAGGCTGCCGATATCACTGTTGATTG
>CM037781.1:19410504-19444817 GCA_021229015.1 Solen grandis
TTTGCCCACGTCTGGTCCACAATTGGCCCCGATTGGTCAACGTCTGGCCCCGATTGATCCATGTCAGGTACACGATTAGTCCCGATTGGTCAACGTCTGGTCTACCATTGGCTCCGATTAGTCCACGTCTGGATCACGATTGGCTCACGTCTGGTCCACGATTAGCCTTGATTAGTCAACGTCTGACCAACGATTGGTCCTGAATGGTCCACGTCTGACCCATCACGTCTGGTCCACGATTGACACCGATTGGCCACACATTTAATTTCCTCGAATGCTTGAAATAAAAAAGTAAGAGAAACGAATAGCTCTCAGACACATTGTTGCAAATATCTAGTTCATAAAACTTTTTAGGTTAATTGTCTTTCTTAGTGGTGCGCTAAAATCGTATGTTTTTCAGTTCTGATTAATCATGCAGAACAAAGATTGGAATTTAATGATATTAGAACACACATAATTGTTTTCTTCTTTTCAGTTTTCAGAACATTTATGCCACAGTGACACGCAATCAGCACTCCACAAACATGCTTCAGCCACCTATTGATTTTTGTAATCAATTTAGCGCTAAATATAAATTTGTCGTTGTTTATTTAGCGAAAAACATGTCTGGAAAGTTCCGGTGAGAGGAAAGTTTATATTTTATAAACAAAGAGTGGCAATCAATTTTAAAGATCTAAGCCCTGCCTTTTCCATGCATGGCTAGGTCAAAAGCTTACAAATAGTATCACAAACGGATTAGATCTGTGTGCTACTTTGAACAACCCAGGTCAGTCATTAACTAACTATTATTCCATTGTAATTGGTTAGCCCGGATGCAAATTTGAATACATCTGCAAACACTGGAAAGGTCATTTACACTCACTTTAAAGAAAGGTTGTCTTAACAAATTTGCTTCTGTCCTACCACAATTCACTTCATAAGATGTCAGAAATGCGAAAATCTACATGAAACTAAACGAAATTATTTCACAAGTCCGCAACTCAGAATCAGTGATGAACAACGGACAGGATTGTTTCAAATGTATCAAACTGTGTGTCATATTCGATATCATGTGGAAACCTTTAATAAAACAACTTAAATTCAGTATCTCTTCTGGTGACCTTGAATTTGAAGAATTTCGGTATAATGTCCAAATAATGTGGGGCTCTCATTATGTTATAGTTTTAGAATTACCATGTTGTTGGAACACCAACGCCTACGCAGACGGCTATAATACATGTTATCAATCGTGTAATTTCGCCTATCTTCGGAATCGCCAGTTTGATTTCCGAGAGAATCGTGATGACGCCAGAATGACCTGGTATATGTAAATGTCAGTGTGTTCAAAAGAAAGTACCCATGACATGTTCATAAAGATAAATGGTCCTGTTAACTATATATCAATTATGCTTCAGATCAAAATCAATGAATTATCAAAGAACTGAGAGTCCTAATGTTGCGTTAAAGCAGCACGTTCACAGTTCTAAGATCTGTTGAAAGCTTTCTAATTTTCAGGTCTGGGAATCTTACCCTTCCTTTTTTTGCAAACAAAATCCACTATCTTGGAAAGCAAAATGTGTATTTCTGTCCATTATTGTTTCTGCCAGATACATATATTATTATGCTCCGAATTTTTCCGCTTCATTTTTTACATTATCCCCCCCCCCTTTCCCCGTCGGTTTCAATATTTGTCCTGTGATACATAGAACCGCCTAATCAGTGTGATAATACTACATGGAATGTGAATAGCTTATTTTGTCTAGATTCGAAGGAGAAACTAATGTATTTTTTTTATTTCTTCACCAACTTTAATGGGATATAGCGCATGCGAAGCGGATAATTAAACCCAACACATAAGATCTAGAATGATATTACTTGTCAGATGTACAGTATTTCCGTACATTCGGGAAAACCTTCAGAGTTAGTGAAATTGTGTTTGTTATCCCGAAAGGCACATCATTTTGATTGTTTTTCCGAAGGTTAGAAAATACTACATACATCTGACAAAGTAATAGCAAATTATCCGCCTCGCATGCGTTATACCCCATTTGATGAAGAAATGAAATGAAAAAACGATGTAATTTTCCAAGATTCCAAAATTAGCAACCAGTGAAATGGTCGTTGATACAAATATGTTATTTTGATATTCTGATTTATAGCTCATTGTGTAGTTTTAAACGCAAATATAACTATAAGATTTTCACTTCATGTTAGTTAAATCCTTAAAAGAAACCATTTTTTTGTTTGTTCATTTTTGTATCAACCGTCTGTCTGTCCGTCACACTTCAGGAGATGACACATGTGTTCCAAAGGGCACTCTTGTTTAAATGTATACAAGTAAAAGTCTCGCGAAATCGCGGGAATGTTTTTTGACTGTTGGGATATGAGTTATATCATGTCCCAGTGTCTAACCACAGGATAGGGACCATGGGTTTCACATAAATAACCGGCATAGGTGGCGTTTGGCTGTGAAGCCGAGGGTTGTGGGTTCGATCCCCATGCACTGGGGTCGGGCACGGTATCCATAATGAATGAATTACAATTTCTTTCTAATGGTAATCCGTATTCCATCGCTGTACTTAGTTAACTACAGAGATGCGCGCTAAAGTTTCAATACTGTCAGAAACCCAGAAAAAAAATGTAAGTTGAACTGGCAATGTGTTAGTCTTTGATGGTATAAAATGACGTTCAAAAATTCAAATATATTCAAATAAATCAAATTTAACTCACAAAATGAAGAACATCAAATTAAAAAGAACTCATTGCTGTCAAATGTTTAAAGGTGTGTGTTTTTTAATTTCACAGGGGAAGGATAATAGTTGCAGCATTGGAATACAATGCAGAATGGACTAGTTAATGAAAACTTTAAATCTGTGTGAACAAATATAGTTTTATTGCGACCTGCATAGCAGAATTAAACGAATTCTACTGGAATGATAAACGAATTGAAAAAAGGGATCACAATTCTAAGACCTATGATATAGTGCTAACAAAATGCGCAGATTAAACTTTGGCTGCATACATTTGTTTATACGTACTTCAGGCAGCAGTATCTTCCTTCTGAGTGTTTCTATGAACGCCACACAACATAAATTCGAAAGATAAATCGGATAACTCTCAAATATTAATAATGAGTCCCATGTAGTTAAAATGGGGACACAAAAACGATTTAGTTGCTTTGTAACACTCTTTTCACGTGGCTGCGAGGCTAGCAGAGTTTCCCCACTTAATTTATCTATGTGTTAGACTATATGTACATGTATTTCATACCTATTTCAAGAATCATGCAATAGATTGAAATTCAGGCGTATTGGATTTCTCTATTGCTTCTAGATTTAAACTTACCTGTGACACTGGCCAACTTCTTTCCACTTAATAAGCAAGAAATGTATCCAGTTTGTTTTAGTTGCTGCAATAGCTGTTTCCAGTATTCCTTTATGAGTCCTGGGTATATTTGCTAGGGTCTTGACTTTTTTATTGAATCTTTCAAAATTTCCCCTTTCTTTCATCCACTTATTTTGCACTTATTGTTATTTTAGGGGTTTTTTACATCTTAAATTTAGGAATGTTGCTACAGTATCTTCACTCATTTGCTATTTTTTCGACACGAAACCCATTAAAAGGCTGCAATTAAAGACATATGCGTATAAACATATTTAATATTCAACTGCGTCTTAATGACAAACAATTTTCTTTTTCAAATAACAGTTTGACTTAAGACATGAAAATGTATTTCAATACAATTTAAGGATAAGCACGCTGGAAAGCGTAATTGCAACTGCGTCTTATCTGTCACATTTCCGCAAGTTCTTGTCCACCTCGAAATTCTAAACGTGTTCATATACATGCTATATCTTGTTATCAGGCATTCCCAAAAGAAACAAAAACAGACAAAAATAAACTTTTGCTTTCAAAGATGGCGGTTTTTGTTTACGAATATAAATTGTAAGACGTAGTTCTGATTCCCAGCCCTGCTTTCTTTCGTCTAAGTCTTTGTTTCCTGACAAATAAACTAGGTAAGTGTAGGTCACTTCACGGGAAAACGCTTATTTTCGAAATCGGCTAAATATAGAATACAGTATCTCCAAAGTGATTTTGGTATCATTTGACACGTTTCGCAATCTGACATCTTCACCAGTTTCAAATAGCTAATTCGAAAGTCCAGACTATAAATGACTGCATGTTAATGTGATCTGTTATTAAACAGCACACGAAAGAAAAAATCTTAATTCCAAATATATGTTCAATACCGTTCGTAACGCAATTTATTGTGATGCAGAAACCATCATATAACAATCACGGATTTTAAAAACACAATGTAAATAGTAACAAACAAATTAAAGGTAATTGAATATTTTTTCAAAGAGATCGATTGCAAACAATATCGAAGCATGACGTAAGTTTTTACTGTTTGTTTTGAACGGACACGTAAGTCATGTGCTCCGACTTCAAAAGTGCCGCTGTGACCTACATGACAAAAATGAGACAAATGGTAAGCCACTTATAATTCAGAAATTCTTCTTTTATAAAATATTGTACTTAACCGCCTCGCTTGGGATAAATTCCATAATATTAAGCAATGAACTATAAGTAATACATGTATATAAAGTCCCTTTGCTGACTGTAGACGTCATACATTCAACAGAAGTTTTCTATTTCGCACCATTGTTTTAGTAGCAATGAAAAGTCACGAAAATGGGAGTGTTTGTCTATACATACACCAAGTTCAATAAGTGTTACAGAACATCATTAAATATTTTGCTCAACAGGACAATATTTTATTACAGACCCCTACTTGTGTAAACCTTTAAGCAGAAAAAATAACCGATTTCAGGATGTTCACATGTTCAGGAAGGATGGCTTTCATTTAGAACTATTTTGTATACTGAATAGTTCACATTAAATGGATCGCGTGGCGCTTAAATAGTTCAAATCAAATGGATTTTGTTACGAACAGAATTTTACTGCGAGGGCCGAATATATATCAATGAATGAAATACTCTTATTTGTCATATACCCTATTAGATTAACCAAGGACACATAACATGTCAGAGGCGCGTGAGCTGCTGCAACTCAATATCATGTATAGCAATTTTCGATTACGCGCCGCTGGCTTACGTCACACAATTTCATTCATAGTATTTTGCTTCATTGATAATTTTGCCACTAATGCATCAATGCAGTATTATATTTCGTTTTGTGCCGTGACAACGTCAATTGTAAAATTGATAAATACACAATATAAAGAAGATTGTTGCTCAATATAAATAAGATTGTTGTTCATTTTATACATGCAAAATGTGTAAAAATGTCACACACCTTAACAGAACTCATCATGCAAGCATATGTATCTATTGTATAACGAAAATATTAGCAATACAGGTGCAAGTATAGCTTGCCCGCCGAAGGACATTGCATTTGGACATCCGGTATTGAAATTCCTACGATCAGTGCTTATATGTTGCATTGTAAACAACGCAAACTAAAAACTATCTGTAAGTGAATCGATTTGTGTATACTGGTCAAACTGTCTAGTGTTTGTTCCGGAAAAATGATCGCAAATGAATTTTGCCAGAAAATACAAATTTTAAATCAAATTTTACTCCACTAAAGTATATTAATAGTTTCAACATTATTTTCTTGAAATAACGTGTTTCAGCAGACATCAAAACAATTCGTCAATTTATTATCTTAAGTTGAAGTCAGCCCAGTATGGAGACACTATATTAAGATGAATGTATCTAACGTTGAATAAGACCCGCGGAGAATTACAATTCTAAGAAAAAATGAGAGAATAAAGTAATACGACTTTACTGTTTGTTGATGCCTTCTTGTAACAAATAACGAACAAAAAATCTAAATAATAATCAAGAATGCCGCGAGTATTTTTTTCTATTTTTGACTGAATCCATTTTAAAGGCAAATAGTTTGTAATTGTAACAGTCGCATTAAACTACCCCTCTGACAATTAGTTATTTAACCGTGAATGTTAAAGCTACGGTATCATTAACCCTTTCCCTCATATAGATTCATTTTGACGCACTCAATAGCTACCACATAAAGCCTGATCTGCAGAAAACCACAGTTAAACCTTACTAAATTTAATTGTAAAATCCTCATTTCCAGACCACTGAGGAGCAGCGAACAGCATAAAACCTGATCAGCCTGCGAGTTACTCGCAGGCTGATCTGGTTTTATGCTGTTCGCATAGGTATTTTCATGGTGTCCTCTATGAGGGAAAGGGTTAAAGGGAACATGGAAGATAACTATATCAAGGTCTACAAATGTAAAGATTAGACATTCAGTTTCACATCCCTTTCGAACACCACAAAGACAAGGGACCTCCTGAAACATACAGCAACTGGTTTAGCATATTGTTGGATATAGCTTTTGATTTTTCCACCAAGATGTATAGGTTCCGTGTGATATCTTCGCAATGCATCGTTTTACTGTGAAATCATTAATTTTCGTGGGATACTTATTTTCGTCGATTTCGTGGAAGGTTTTATCCATGAAAATTAATCGTGACGAAAACTCATCTTTTATATAGACCTCGCGTTTTATGGAACATAGATCCACGAATAAATTAACCCATGATTTTCCTTAGGTTCATAATCAACGAAATTTAATGTCAACAAAAATTAATGATTTTACAGTATATTAACCATAAAATTGCAACTTAAGGGCTAATTTACATGATAAATATATTGCATGCTACCAGATTATGAAACACTGAACAAAATATCAATACCATACTACATAGGACAATTAAATGTAACATACATACAATTTGAGGTATCGTGCTTACTGTCTGCTATGCGGGAGAAGTATTAAAGTGTTCGTAAACCTAATATTTTATATTTGTTTGAAATATGTATTTACTAATGATAATGTGAACAATATAAAATGTTTAAACCTTAAAATGGATGAATTGACGTGTGACTTTGACTTCAGCTCGGAAGTAAAGAAAGCAAAAAGATGGGTGGGCTAAAACAGAGACAGATCAGATGACTGGACCCTGCCCACCCCTCCCTCCACTCCGCCTTTCTAGGGGGTCCTAGTCTTGACATAGTCTCCATTATTCAACTATTCCAATGTAAGCATTATACTCTCGATATGATTTTTGTTCTCCCTTAAATGTGTATGCATAACAATACATGTGAATTTTACTTTGAGATATTTTGGATGGCTAGGTTTACATATATGAAATACGTGCTCCTCTTGCATTTGTTTAATTTTCTTCGATGATCTGACATTGACAGAGCTTATTATGTTATGGCCCTGTGAGACGTCTGAACTATTCATTAATGGCCGAGCTTTGATTCACAATCACACAGCCTCTTACCGCTGTAGATACGATTGCTTATCTATTTTGAAGCCTTCCAGCTGGCTTGTTGTTTGTTAGTGAATCTATAGGGTACCTCTGTGCACCCATCCCCCACCCCCCTATTTGAATTAGCCCAGCGTCGCTTTAAGGTAATCCATCAATAATAAAATTACAGTCATGATCCTTATGCTTATATAGACTTGCAGGCATCCGCTGACTTTGACTTGGAGTTGTAGGCTCTTTTGCTCAAAGTTTATAAAGATTTGCATTTACTAATGATGGATGGGTTACATTTAGACTAAATACTACTGCAGCGACAAATGCAATAAATTTTGGACGGTGCAGAGCTATGAAATGAATATTCGGCTGCGTGTATATATCTCTTACACTCATTAAACTATGTAGCAATAAATCAAAAGTTTAAAAAGATCCTGTTGTTTTTAGTTGTTTCCATGACAACTATTTCATGACTTCTTGAGTAGACCGATGAGGCTTCTGTTATTCAAAATTAACTTGCAGAGATTGTTAAAATTTAGAAACATAGACATCTTTTAAATTTCAAGCCTTGACCTGTTCACATCTTCCTCTGGTAAATGATGCAATTCAGTTGTTTTTTCTTGCATGCATCATTAGAAAATAAAGCTCAATTTAGAGTTAATACAACAAAGCATGTCTTGATTTCTTTTACAGAAGATCTGAGAATGATTTCACGTTAGAGATCTATTAAATTAATATTCACCAAGTCATAAATTTAAATAGGTAAGGGGTTAAAACTGTATTACGTGTGTATAACATGTATTTAATTTGAGTTTCGGTTAATTTATACCTTTTTACAAGGGCCTGGTCCGGTGAGGAAGCAGTTAGAACGTTCACCCTTAAAGGGTGGTACCGACACATTCATGTCTTGGCGCATAGTGTATGACGATAGTTCAAGGTCTTGTTTAGGGAAAGCCGGGGCTATATTATATGCATTAGTCCGAATAAATATCATTATATGTTTTTCATTTTGGTGTAATATTACATGAAGATTCCTTCCTATGTCTCCAGTCGAACCACGTGTGGAAGCAGCTGTCATTATATCACGCCAATTTAACAATATATTGAACCAAAAAAAGCAATATATATTCTACTTCTTTTTCTATCATTTTCTGATTATTATGGCCATATTTTAGGGTCCTGTCTTTTTTCTTTTGCTGAAGGGATAGCATCGGAAGAGACAGTGGTACGATTCAAGGGAGTCCGGGTGTGATTCCTTAGCTCAGTAGCTCATATTACGAAAAGACCCCTTGGTTCTTTTACGTGCCCGTTGTTTAGCACCGATACACGGGAGACAAGTCCCTGGGTAGAACAAGTACTGAGTACTCCGAGTTTTCCCATAGCTATCCGATTTTTCCGAGTTCAATGGCAAGGCTGCATCTCATACCAACTTTATACGTCTTTGGTTTTGACACGGTCACCGGAGGAAAGTACCCCGGCTATATAACACGGATTCGTCATTATGTCAATCGACAATTTCACTATTTCAATCTGCAATAGCATTATATGATTTTAAGGTTCCTGAAAATTCATGTCAAAAATAAATTTCATTTATTCTGAAGAATTTAAGGTATAAGAACTTGCATAATCATGGCTCCCATAAAGGTGTGCTATTTTTCTACGTGTGATCGCCATACCATTTATATAGCTTTACCTGCCACCCAATCACGGATTGAGGAGTGCGATCAGTTAGACAAGGTAACTAGACCATAGATGTACTAGCACGGATCTTATCATCAACCATTGTTTTTTTTTTCGTTTTTTTTTTATACTACCTGCGGCTAAATTAGGGTAATAAAAATGGGGTGGGGGGGAATATAATGAAATATTTTGAATTAACAATACAAATCTAAGTATTGGTGGTATATGTCAAAGAAAGTTTTATATCAACATTTAAATTATAAGAACAACACAAATTTCATTGAAATTATTTCTTTTTGAAAAAAACAAAAACAAAAAAAAAACAAAAAAAAAACTATTTTATTTGGAAAATAGGTAGTAGCTTCGGGAAAAATATCAGTTTTTGGCTAGAAGAAAACACCTGTAAAAGTGTAAAAGATGATAATTAACAACAAAAAAATCACTGTCAACAAAAGCTACAAAAGTAAGTTAAATTAAAAAAACTGACGGTAAACGATTTTAAACCCCCAACCCCCCCCCCCCCCCCGGGAAAAAATTTTTCAAATCCCAAGGGCATTTGAAAACGTTAAACGTGTTAATATTCCCGGGTAGGACAAAACGTTTTCAGATCCTCGCCCCATTTTCAATTGCCCTATCCGGGAAAATAAAAATGTTTTAAATTTCCGCTTGGGTGACATGAACATGTTTTTAGATTCCCGGCGGAACTTGAAAAAGGGGTAGTTTGAAACGTTACTACTAATTAAAGGGCTTCAAGTGACCCCCGATTCAAGCCGCCCCCCCGGAAGATAAAAACGTTTTTAGATTCCCCCATTCGGAAATTTGAAAGCGTTTTATATTTCCAGTTGGGGCATATTGAAAACGTATTAGATCCCTACCACCCCATTTTCAAATGTCCTACCCAGGTATCTACATGTTACCTCGGGTGAATTTGAAACGTTTTCAAATTCCCTTAATTAGACCACATAAATTCAGTTCAGGAACATCAAATACTAATAAATATGTAAATGTGCTAACGACACATTTAAGTATAAGTTATAAAATAAGATATAAACTTTCCTAACGAAGAAACATAATATGGGATGGGGTCATTTGAACACGTTTTCAAGTTTCAGGGGTTGGGGAGTTTCACCGGCCTTATCTTAACCTCATATAAATTTCATTTATGAAAACTGAATACCAATAAAAATATCAATAATACATTATTATATATTACATATATTATAAGTGTTTAAGATTTACCTTTTTTCACGACATAACGGGGGTGGAAACGTTACACCGGGCGCAGGGTGACCGACCACTCTTCTATTCTAAAGTCGGGATATGCATAAATAAAAAAATATCCTCGCCCTACACACTTCCATAGCGGGAAATGACCGCTGAAGAGTATTATCCCCTGAATACAATCTATAAATAGAGACTGTGACGTCACTAGCTTGCACTAGTCTCTATACTTGACCGTAGGATTCACCCAAAAACTGGGAATTGTGCTTCCACGCAAAAAGACAAAAAGTATAACCAAACGTCAGACACATGAACATGCTTAAATACTACTAAATGAGCTTTTATCATTCTCGACACATTATGTTGTAATTTAAAGACTTCTGGTGTAGACTGAGCAATACATTAAATAAGAATTACTATCCCACTTTCACTTTCACGTGGATTTTGGAAAACGCTGTCGTGTGTGTGTAATTTGCAGATAAGTATTTTTTCTTTTAAAATGTCATATACAATTCAAAAAATACTTTACAGTGGCATAATAAATTGACAATAACTTAATACCATGATAAAATATTGTATTTACGATACTTGTCCATTTCAATGCAATCTCCAACGCAGGCAATCTTAGTGGCGCAGCCATGATTTCCCCATGATTCTTTGAGCGCTTTTACACAGGTCATTCAGACTGGTGTTGACACATTGCCCTGAATATGGTTTTGATCGACTGAAAAATACTACTCCTATATGTATTACTCGATAAATAGCTGTGCTCAGACAGTATCATTTTCAGCCTTGGAAAGAGAAAAAAGTCACAAGGACATACATGTAGATCTGGTGAAAAAGCGAAGTGACTGACTTACACCACTTTTTTGTCACTCAAAAACTCTTGAACGATGTCACTTTTGTGAGCCGCAGCGTCGTCAACTGGAGACCGTAAAGATCAATCATAAGACGAAATTTTCCGTAATTTCGTTTAACAGCTTTCCGTATTTCATATCTATGCAACGTTTCAGTGACACACTTTGATGACGGAGTAGGAATTTGAACAACAGTATCCCTTGAGCTTAAGGAGATGGAATCCAAAACCATTTTGGCACTCAAAGTTCTGTTTGTAATTAATTGTAACGTTATTGGCTTACGGTCATTTTTTTTTGCAACAACTGTCTGTTGTTAACGCGACGCTGTATCTCATAAAAAGTGAATCCAGATTTCGTCCCCTGTTACGGCGACAGATTCTGCTGTCAAGACTATCAATGCAGTTTTTTCGCTGTGTATTTTACCATATATATGCCCTTATTGGTCAGATGTAAAACTGAAGATGTAAGATTTGTAATATTTGAAATTTGAAAACAACAACAACAACAAAAACAACAAAACAACAACAAAAACAAAACATGAGCATAGATATTTTGGAAATCATTTGAACTCGAGACTGTTTCAGCATCAAAATACATGAAAAAAAATGAGGAAAGCTCTGCTTATGTAGCACATTTTCAGATATTATTAAAAAAGTTATCCTTAGAGGCTGACCTATTTTTGAATCTGTTAAAAATAGTTCAAATTAGTTAAATCCCTATGCGATTTGTTTCCTGTTTTCTTGCTTGAATGTTCGATGTTGAATTCAAATTTAAATTGTCGTCAACTGATTTAAACTCTCCATAGCAACTCATATTTTCCATTTAGAAAATTACATGTTTTCAAAACTACTATCAAAACGCCGGCACGAATCTTTGCTCTAATATTGTATTTAAGAAAGGAGAAATGAATCTTTGATATGGAAGGCGTCTAATTTTTACGACTCACAAAATATTCACTTCATTTTCTGAGAACTACGGTGGCATAAAGGGGACACGGAAGATAATTTTTATATTACGTGCGCACTTAGTAGCTATTACGTGCGAACGTAGTAGCTATTACGTTCGAACGTAGTAGCTATTACGTGCGCACGTTACGTAGTAGCTATTTCGTGCGCACGTAGTAGCTCTACGTGCGAACGTAGAAGCTATTACTTGCGCACGTAGTAGTTATCGCGTCCCATCACTTGGTTTTGATTCATTACCATCAATCACGTTCTTGCATGGGGAGATATATCCCAAAGCAAATACCTGCGGCATGCTTTTGCAGTTGCCTGTTTTTAAAGAATATGAACAGTTCAAATGCCATATGGCGTTTGGGATTTCAAATTCACCAGGATTTCGATTAGCATGATTATTTTATCAAGATGATAAGTAATTTAAAATAATATTTCTGAATCAAATGTCTGGATATCAAAGTGAAACATCAACTGAGTTTGAAGCACTCAAACCCATCGTCAACACTTTATTTTTTTCACTCTAGCATCTTTATTTCTTTAACAATTCTATATTTAACTTCAAGGCAATGTTAATGTCCATGAGATAAAATATTTGAAATCAGTATTTATGGCTGTAATATTTAAATGAATATGGGTATATATGATCTGTAAGTCTTAGAATTATTTCCTTTGAATTATTGAAGCTAAATTTTCACTTTATATTCTCTCCTCGGTCATTCATATCATTTTAACTCACTTAATTTGAAGCAATGTTTATGGCTACAAGCCCTCAGCCAAATTTAATTATATTTAAAATGCCAATTCTACAGTTTTAGACTCCATCAATTGCATTTATCAAGCATAAGGGCAGTGAGGTCCAGTCGTAGGTTACCATTATATGACAATGGAACTGAATTTTGTGGGTTCAAACACCATTTGGGGCAAGAATCTGTGACAGCCTTACACGTTTCAAGTGATGGCCAAATCCAAGAACCACTGACAAAGAACGTTTTTTAATTAAAAAGATGCTTTAACTAATAAGCAACCTTTTTGGAACTTCAAACTTTGGTGGCATAAAATGGATATATATATATATATAACTATTGTGTGCAAACTTGATTAGCTTCTGGACGCACACGCAGTAGCTATCACTTGCACAAGTGATAACTATGTCTAAGCATACGATGACCTTATTTACCACGTGCAAACGCATTAACAACTGCATGTGAACATTTTAGCTACTGCATGCACATGCGAAAGCTACTGCATGCGAACACAGTGGTTATTGCATGGTACGTGATATAAAAATGATCTTCCATGTCTCCCTTGATGCCACTATTTTATATTATTTTAATGGTGCAAGGTATACCAGGAAAATATATGATAAAAAAAGGGGGGGGGGGGGGGCACATTTTTACTACTTCACCAGTCCCACTCCACCAGTATATTATTTTTGCTAACAACAGTGTAATAGTCACCCATTTAATTTTATAAGTTGATTGTAGGTTGTGTAAAATCTAGTTTACAAAAACTGCTATTTACTATTTCTCTTCTTCGAGCATTTGTGAAAAGTGCTTTAACATGTATAGATGGATAGTTTCTCATGCAGCTTGTTGCTTATGAAGATGTATCAACACGCAAAACGCAAAATTACAACAATATGCAAGTCATTTCCTTTTGTAAAATTTATTAAAAGTTTCATTTTACTAGTATTTACTTCATCAGATGTTAGTATTGTTTTAATAATCTTACAACCTTTAACATCCCTAATGACACACAGAGCCGGATCCAGGAGTTCGGGTGATGGGGCATATTTAAAAAAAAATGTAAGCAGTAACAATGCAATCGGCTTTCCGCTTTGCTAGGGCCGTGATAAAGGTGTAGTTCCGGTTGGACTAGGCATGTTGGGAAATTCCTGTACGATTTTTTTAATTTAAAGCTGTAAAATAGTGCAAAATTAGTCTAAAGCTACTACGTGCGCACGTAAAGCTACTACGTGCGTACAAACTCGTCGCACGTAATATACGTGCGCACGTAATAGCTATTACGTGCGCACGTGGTAGCTACTAGTGCACACGTAATTGCTACTACGTGCGCGCGTAATAAAAAAAAAAATCTTCCATGTCACCTTTTGCCACCGTGGAGAACCACTTTCACCTTGCTTTATAGATATTCCCTGACTGAAACATATATATTGGAACACATGTGTCACCCGCTGAAGCATGATTGAAATAGTGTGTTAGACAGACAGAAAAAGGTGACAACTAAACAAGAAAATGTGTCTTTGAGACACTAATGCCACGCCAAGATATGGTCAGAACTAAAGTTTTGTTTATATTTAAAAAAATATATATAATGATGTACATTGTACAAAGTTTCATAATGATGTGAAGCTTAAACGTAAAGGTAAACCTGAGGCAGAGTAACCAATTGAACAATGTTCATTCATCCGTGATATATATGTCACAGCCATAAAGCATACGTATTAAATAGACCATATCATGATGTACATGTGTACATAGTTTCATACAAATGTAAAGGTATTTTCATAGGAAAAATATCTGAAACGCAAAGGTAAACCTGAGACAGAACAAGCTATTTTCCCATATTCATACAACCGTGAAATAATGATCATAGGAATACATTTGCTTATATATTAATAATATCATATCATGACAGCAGGTGACACAAAAATTAATCACTTTGACTGCACAAAACTTACAGAAGTCTGCTTATTTGTAAGGTTTGTCTTTAAATCGGATCACTGCCCGCTGGTATTTCTAAAAGCTAATTGTGAAAGCTTAGATTTGTTTAAAAAGAAATGTATTCAGCACTCCTATTTTACGAATATTCAAGTACACGTCTATATAGGCAGGCTTCCATATTTACGTCATTTCATGTGTGTTGAAGCCGTTTGAAAGAAGAAATAGGGCGTTGTTTTATTGTTTATAATGTTATTTAAGTCACAAGCTCTCTATGATCTGAAAAGAAATATGCTACAGGCTATCGTGATTTTGTCGTTCAAAAGCACTTTGTACAAAAACATGGTGCTTTCAGTTGCAGGGGTTAAGTCGAGGCAGTGAAAGGGCAATGTTGAAGCTTATCTAAGATAAAATGAATGATGTTTTAGCTCAACACGAAATGACGAATAACGCTCGCCCATTTATCAGTATCAGAATACGCTCGTACTTCCATTAGATAGATACAATGCTATGTTTGGTATACGTATTTGATTGACATCTTAAAGCTTCTCTCTGCCAGATTTTTTCTGCGCTTCTCAGCTACATGCAATTTTGTCATTGTTTTAATAGCTTTACTGGGGATGATATATACACAAAGACACAACAATACAATTGAAATCGTTACATGTCTGATCTATGTCTTTTTTTCTCGTTCAGCCTTCAATCAAAAACGTAATGCAATTCTCACAAAAAAGTTTTTTTTTTTAATATTATTATTGGAAAGACTTGCAAAAGAAGACTGCAATCCTGCAATGTATAATAAAAAACTACATTGCATTGCGCGATCACATTTTTACACAAAGAAATTGATAATGAGATTATTTCAGTTCCTAATTTCTAAATTGAACGCAAAGACTGTGATTGTGAAAAACTATGTAAAACGTCTGGAGGCGGAGTAGTTTTAAATATCCAATAATTTTTACATTACACCCGTAGACTTGACTTGGATACTGGTGATGTTGAGTGTATATAGGTAGAGGTAAGAAATACAACTCTCTCTCTATACACTCGTAATATGTATTTGTGATAGTGATTATGTTGTTGAATGTGTTGTAGCTTCTGTTGGAATAAGCGATCACTATTCTATTTGTTTTACTAATGCTTGCAAAATACTACTTTAACAAACAAGAGGGCCACATGGCCCTAGATCGCTCACCAGAGAACATCATCTTATTTAAAACGATTCAAGTCGTTTCTATAAGGTAACTACACAACCCCCTAGTGGCCTCAATTTTCAAGAGATCAACTTAATTTTAGCAATTATAGTAGACATTCATGGGGTGACTATTTCTGAAAAAAAATAAAAAAAAATAAAAAATTCTGATCACTGGTTTCACAGAAGAATTTTGAAATTTTATATATAGTGTATATGAGGAAAGTAGCTGACCGCCTCCATAGGGGCCTAATTTTTCAAGGGATCATATTTATTTTAGTAATTGTCGTCGACATTCATGAGGTGTCATGAAATTAGGTTCTGAGCACTGGTTTCATAGAAGAAGAATTTAAAAAAATTATATATGTATATAGAGTAAATAAGGAAACTATCTGACACCCTAGGGACCTCATTTTTCAAGGGATCTCAACTTTATTTTAGCAAATATGGTCATTTATGAAGTGGCCATTTGTGCCAAAGGAAATAAAATTATGACCATTTACTTCATGTAAGAAGAATTTTGAAATTTTCTATATAGAGTATACAATAAAATTAGCAAACCCTCTAGGGGCTTCAATTTTAAAATGATCAACTTTATTTTAGCACTTATTGTAGACATTCATAAGGTGACCATTTAAAAAATTAGCCTACCCCTTGGGGCCTTTTTAAGGGAATTTTTTAAAATTGGAATTGGACCTTTGCCTTTGTTCAAAAGGAAATTAAATTCTGACCATTGGTTTCAGAGAAGATGATTTTTTAAGTTTTCATTTTTTTTCTTTCCGTTGCCATGGCAACCAGAGTTTTACATGGATCAAGTTTATTTTAGCAACTTTTGTGAAGGTTCACCTAAGGACCATCCCTGCCAATTTTAATTAAATTCTATTCTGCGGTTTCAGAGAAGATGTTGTTTAAAGCAAATTGTTGACGACGCACGTCGACGGACGACGGACGCAGGGTGATCCTCATAGCTCATAGCTAACAATAGACAGAATAAAATAACTTAGAGATCCTTTTGTAACTTTTCTTAGACAAACATTTTAAACGACTTACACTGCGTTCTGTCGACCCCCTCCCCCTTTCAAACGACCCTGAGAATGATTTTAAAGTTTGGACATAATGATTCTATATCAGAATTAAATTGCCGTTCTTCTTTAAAAACTAAAGGAGACAAAATATGTAGACCTGACTGGATAAATGAAGATATTATAAAGGCATGCAGGGCATAATAGAGACTATTACCATAAAAGTAAGCGATGACTATATGGCTATTGGAGTAAACAGCGATCTTTTTATGCCCTCGAGATCTGTGATCGGGGGCATATTGTTTTTGCCCTGTCTGTTTGTTTGTTGGTTTGTCAGCAACTTTCACATTGGCCATAACATGAAAACTATCAAAAGTATTGACCTTAAACTTCACATATGAATAGAATGCGACTGGAAGAAGTGCAGTGACTAAGAACCATAATTCTACCTGGCCCATTTTTGAAAAAAAAATCTCCCTTTTAAGTTTTCAATTTTTGTTGGAAGCATAACTTATAAACTATTCTAAGTTGATGACAACTAGGGAAGTACAGTAACCAAGAACCATAATTCTACCAAGTTTGTTTTTTGGATTATCTCCCTTTTTAATATCATTTTGTTGGGAGCAAACCTCATAAACAAAACAAAACAATGACTTGAAACTGGAAACGTAATATGATAGCAAGTTGGAGCAGTGCAGTTACTAAGAACCATAACTCTGCCTGGTCCAATATTTGTATTATCTCCCTTTATTTATTTTATTCATTACTATATTAAATCTATATATTTGACATACTTACTTCACGAATGAATGACATTCAGTTGGTACAAATATTTGACATCTGACCTGCTCAGACGAAAGAATAGTGTTTTTCGAACACATCTTGTTGAGACTGCAATTCACGAAGATAATCAAAGCGCTGATAGCGCTGAGAGAACTCTGAGGGAACAGGGTTTTTATTGTGATGATGTTTAAATTTTAAAGCGATGCCAATAAACCCAATGTTGTAAACCCGCTTTAACCTTGCATGAACACAGTCGTTAAAAGAAAGATGAAGACATCATTTGTCTAAATGGACTGCTTACAATAAGCATACCACCACTCTTACTCTCCCCTTTCTCTTGCCTACAGTTTATAGGATTATATGTGGAAGCAAATCTAAAACAACAAATATATGTATCTTGTATTGCAATTATAATAATAAAAATATTGTAAAAAAAAATATCTTCACCCGCTGGGACTCTTTAGCAATACTCACAGTATTATCAAAACTATTTGAACGACATGTAGCAAAATGTTTTAGCTTAATTCATGAAGGCCATTCTGGTTTTAGGCATTTTCAATCATGCCAGACAGCTCTTGTTAATATTATTGATAGCTGGCTATGAAATATGAGAATAACCGGAGCAATTTGTACGACCTCAGAATTTTTTTTTTTTGATCTCGTAGATTTTCAGTTACTTTTTGAAAAACTCGGAATCTACAAATTCTCTGACAAGAAGATTGAATTTTCATTCCTACATAGAAGATTGTTGTCAGTAATAATATTATTTCAGAACCGCGGCCTTTTACAACGGAAGCTCCACGGAGTTCTGTGTTGGGTCCAATACTATTTTTGATGTTCACCAATGATTTACCATTATATATTAATTATTGTTCGACTGATCATTTTGAGGATGGCACAACAGTGTATATGATGCAGTTTTGTAATAATGATATGTTTCTTAATGCAGAAAAATCATCAATGATGCTGATTTGAAGACGTATTTAATAGACTTAAACAGGTTTCAGATATAATAAGCTTACATGGAGACAATGCACGAATGTTAAACAAAAGTTACCAGGGGTTTTTATCGATAATAAACTAACCTGGAACTCACAAAATGACCAAATGGTTATACAGATTTCCCGTAAACTTACCCCCATGCAGTTAATATCACCATACGTGACACATGAATATTTGATGAAGAATTACAATGCTCATTAGTCCCCTTGTTTGATTATGGATGTAATGTAAAGTAAAACAGGGGGTGGGGGAGGGGGTGGCTTAGACGTTAGGGGTCAAGATCATTTGAAAGACATGAAATAAGCGTGCTTCAATCCAAAGCATTATTACTTCACGTATATGCACCTTCATGAGCTCTGCCCGCAGTACATATTCAAAGTAAGAAGGCTTTGGATGGAAACACTTTCAATTTATGACTAAAGTTTATATTTGCTATTTTGGGTCACGGTGACCTTGACCTTTGACCCCATGACTCCAAAGTTCTTTTTGAGGACAGAGAACAACAAAGTGTACATATTTGTGAAGTTTGAAGGCTGTAGATGAAATGATCTCTGTTTTATGACCCCGTGGCAGGCAGAGCTCATGAAGGTGCATATCATGTGAATTTATTATGTTTTGGATGGAAGCGTGTTTATTTCATGACCAAAGTAAATATTTGCTATTTGGGGTCACGGTGACCTTAACTTTTGACCCCGTGACCCTCAAAGTGCTTCTTGTGGACAGAGCGCATCAAGGTGCACACATTTGTGATGTTTGGATGCTGTCAAAGAACTTCTATTTTATGGCCACGGTAAATATTTGATACGTGGGGTCACATTGACCTTGACCTTTGACACTGTGACCTGTTAGTGGGTCTTCACATCTGTGAAGTTTAAAGACTGTGGATGGAAGGACATCTGTTTTATGGCCACGGTTAATTTTTTTGGGGCCAATTGGCCTTGGGTCTGTGTCTTGAAGTGTTGCGGGTAGAGTTCATCAAGGTGCATCCATCTGTGAAGTTTGGAGGCTGTAGGTTGAAGGGTTTCTGTGTTACGGTCAAGGTTAAAGTTTTGTGACAAACAAACAAACAAACAGACAGACCAAAAACAGTATGCCCTAATCTATCGATCCGAGGACATGGATATGCGTTTTGCCCACAGTTTTCCGCGCAAGACAGAAACATTGTTTATTTTGAATTTCTTTGTAATGTGTATAGGCAGATATATTTATGGTGGGTTGAAAAAATTACTTCCCTTGTATTATCTGTTCTGTTTGTTTATAGGGTTGAAATTAGTTGTTTTTATGCCCCCGCATCGGAGGCATGTCTGCTAGTCTGTCTGTTTGTTTGTCAAAAAACTTTAACCTTGACCTCCATAACACGGTTCCAAGTCCCTCCACCTACAGCCCCCAAACTCACAGGTGCATGCACCTTGATGAGGTCTACCCATCATGTGACCTTGACCTTCAAATAACATGACCCCCCCACACACACACGGTCTAGGGCCCCCGTCGGGGCATGGCGTTCATTCGAAAGTAGCTTGTTTCTTTTAAGACTTATTGGAGAGTCATGATTTATGATATTAATAAAAGTTTATCGGTAGTTTCCGTATATTTCGGGAAACTTTGGATACCGCTGGGGAAGCTGGGACAAGTAGTATAAAAGCGCAGCAGATTTCAGCCAAAACCTATTAAACAAAGACTGGCAACAAGTCTAAATCTAACTAAAGCACGTAACAAATTGCCTATTTCTCGTAAAAAAAAACAACATATATCTTCTTTTCTACTGAAGGATAGTGAAAGTAAAATGTATCTTAAAAAAATCAATATGTTTTATGTATTAAAATTAGTCAAGAAATAAAAATGTTGTGTTGTTTTTCTGCTAAACTAGTTGAATTTAAATCTTGATTTAAAATAATTTTGAAAATGAATCAAACTGAAAATAATTCCTTGCATAGTGTAAGATTGATATTTTTCATTATGTTTCCTATCTCTGCGTTATGTTGTCTTTGCTTTCATATTGTCAGTTTTTGATTCTCGAAGGAGGAGTATGGAGGCTATTCGTTGCCAAAAATCCAGCCTTGTTGATTTGAGTTGAACAGTTTATTTTCCGACAAAATACACAATTCATTTGAATTTCTTAGTACATGTATTTAAACTCCAGAGATACATTCTTGGACTGAATTTGTCGATGCAACATTGTAAATACGTATTTCAACAAAATGCATTTTGATGAACTACAAAATGCCTTCTTACTTTAACGCTCGTCCGACCATCATGATTCGGCTCAGCTTAATCCAGGTTTACACGTTTGCAATGTTGATAAATAAGCTCCGACCATTTCCCCGCCAACTACATAATCGTAAATAAACGTAATTGTCCGCTCACTTTCGGTATTTTCCGACAACGACTGGCAAATCTCCACGCAGTTATCTCCAATGTACGAATAAGGGAAGTGTTGCAGCGTGTAGGTCTACACATTCAAGGTAATTGCATTATGAGAATTAAACAGTATCACAATTATTTACTAAGCATTATGTGTTTCAGTTGCATGAGTGCCATTGTATGCAGGTATTGAATCAACATCAGAAGATATGAAAAAGATTAGTTTTTAAAATGTACCCCACCTACATTGTAAAGCCAGCAATATAAGCGCAGCATGGCGTAAATTTATATTTAGATTTTTATATCCCTGGCCAGGATTTTAACTTTGATGTTTATTTAGTCGAGCCACCAAAGCCACATGATATGAGAACCCACTTCACCACAATTGAGCTTTTTTCTAAATTTAATATCTAGCCACTGCCATTACTGGTGTTGTGAATTCGCGCTCAATGCCACTTTCATAAAAAAAGTCGATTTTTTTATTTACAATTTTCAGAAAAACAATGCATAATTTTCACAAACAGAGCTGAGGTATACCGGACTCAATTATTTTTAATAACAATTCAAGAACACTTCCAAAATTAAGGTGCCTTAAGTAGTCAGTATTGACTTTTGGCAGTATAAAGTTCAAGTTGAAGTATTCATTATGTCTTTAATCAGGAGATGTTCTATAAAGATATAAGATATCTCCTGCTTTAATAAAGATTGGTCCTTTGCTTGTCACCTAGTATATTAATGTTTTAAATGCAAAAAAAAGTGTCTGACTTCCAATATTAATTTGAATCTCTGTGTTTGTTCATATATATACCTGCAGATTGATTAATTTCTTTAAGAAAATACACAAAAGGTTACATGCCATCAACAGTCTGTGTCTTAATCCAACTCTTAATGTTTTTTTTTCCAGACAGTAAAAATTACTGCTTGACTTTAAATCAAGATTTTTTGTGCAAAACAAATATATTTATAGAAGGAATAAGTCAAATTGATATTTAAGGTTCAGTTAAGTTGCTGCTTTACTATTGTTCTATTTTCAAGTCAAAACAGATGGAAGATTTGCTACAGATAGATCTATACAATAACTTTTACAGGCCCAATTCTGGCTGCTGCCTTTCCCAGTAATATTAAGTAACATTTAATTACTATATCAGAAATATAACCTTAATACTAGGGTATGACTGGATAAAAAAAAAGAAAAAAATCTATGCAATTTCTAATGTAAAGCTTTCATTTCTTAATATTCACTTATAATGTTAGTAAAATTAAAACCAAAATTATGAGGCTTAAATGTCTGTACATAGCAACTTCCCTTTCATATATCTACATAACATTTTTTCAACCATATATTTTTTTCGTTTTCATTTTACCATATATATATTAAAAGAGTCCAAAGGTAAGTATAATGATTAACAATTGATGTATATAAAATTATTGTATTTACAAAGTATCATTTTCAGACTCAGGTAAATACGAAATCTTTCTGTACTTACCGATTTATCATGGTGTAAGAGTTACCTCTCTTGATTTTCCGCTCGTGAAATTTGGCTCCGCCTTTAAATCTTCGCCTATTTCCGTGATACTGCCATATATAGAAGTTGCAAAATCGTCTACAAATGTTAATCGCGTAGAAATGTAAAAGTCAAGTATGCAGTTGTAAACCTGAGAGTGTTATCTGATGCGGCTCCATTCTCGAACGTCGTGATGTACGGCGTAAAACGTGTCGTGTATGTCGTTGTACATTTCGTAAATTTGAGTTTGAAAATTAAAAATATTATTTGCATTTTGTCTTAGCTGCATGTTACCAAATTACATTCTAGAAGTAAAAACGTTACTAGCTAAATCGAGATAATCAAAACGCACAATACGAACTCAATATGTACCTCTCGGATAAACGTTTATACTTTTACAAATCTGTTTAGTTGAACCGAAGTATAAATTGTCATGATTACAAGGCTGGATTTTTGGCAACGAATAGCCTCCATAGAGGAGGTCGACTGTTTTAGTTATTACACTTTATAAGAGAATAAGTAGTGGGACTTAGGGCCAAAATACGAGAGTTGAATGGATTGATGTTATAATCATTGTATAATTCCTTGAGGTTTCATACTAATACATATTGATATTAATTAATTCATAGTGATCATACAATAATTATTTCTGGGCTTTATTATTTTGGAAATCATTAAAAATTGATATAGTCTAATTATAAGGCAGGTTGCCCCAAGTAAAATCAAGTACATCTTTGTTTTTTTATAGTTTCGGCTGCTTGTTTAGCTGTTCAGTTTAGCTGATTCATACAATCCGCTCTGTGTCATTTGTTGCTGTTTTGAGGTAGTGTCATCACTCCGGTGTCGTTGTCGTGATAATATTAACCTTGACCACAACTTAAAACCTATTAAACCGTCTGACGAGCGTTGGCATCCGTATGCGGTGCTCTTGTATATAGATATAGTAAAGCAATGCTTAGCTTTGGCATAAACGCATTTCCAAGGTTATCGCTCGCTGCATTTTTTTTATGCTTTTAGCATCCCGGAGGAACCGAACTTCGATTCGAACATTAGATTTCAGTGTTGTCTCTATAGACCAAGAATGAGCATTTTTTAAAGGAAGCTGCATTAATGCAAACAAATTACTGTTGGCAAAATATCCATTTCGTCTTCATTCACATTTTGTTATAGGTAAAAAGAAAACAAGTATGTCCGAAGTGGCGTTTTACCTCACCCTGAAATCCGTACCCCAAAGCCTGCGATTCTGATTGGCTGGTGTATAGCGGCAGCTGAGGTACATCAGTATGGTGGACAATACGTGTCATAGAACAGAACTAAATTTATAATTAGTTTATAGCTAATGAATGAAGAAACTGGTGAAATTTAACTTTTTAACGTTTTTACAAGGACAATAATAGTTTTTCAAGTTTATGATTTGGTGTTGGTGGGGCACAGAAAAGTGTCACTACGCCTTACTACTCTCACTAGGAAGCAAAATGTAAAGTGGATCCATTTTGGACATGTTTCACACTGTCCCTACTGGACAATTTTGATGTAATCAAAACCCTCTTCGTTAGGATAGAACACCCCACAGACATAACATTTCTCATCATCTGTAGTGTCACTATCTGAATCTGAGAAATCCTCTTGCGGAGTTTTAGACTTATTAGAGGGTTATTGCTTGGGGTTGTTTTCCCTTTCATGGGTTTGAGGTTGACGAACCTTTCAGAAGTTGAACAAATTTTCTCTTCCTTGAAGAGGACTGTCCTTCAGTGTGACTCCGAATCATACTGACAACAAAATCATCTGTAATATATTTACCCCCAACAAATTTCAATTTTTTTAAAAACTTCACTACCTTTACATTCAAGAAATTTATCAGGATTTTTAGATTTTTGTTCTGTTGCTACTGTGGATTTGTCATTTGTAGAAGAAGAACCCTGGCTATCTTCTGATAAGCTGGGAAAGCTTAAGGAGGGAGCTATTTCAGAGTCTTTCACAACATTTGAATGAAAGGGATAAATTTCACTTTTCTTAAAAACTGTTTGTACATTTGAGGGAGTTAATATGAGGGTTGAAGAATACACCTTACAAGCTAGTTTGCACACGTCATAGTGACTGATAACCCTACCGCCATTTTCCCTCTTATATGTGTGGCATGCAGAATTTCAAGATATTTCAAAGGGCCCAAAAACAACTGAGGCCAAGAGGCTGAAGCAAGTTGCTGCAATGAGAGGGGATTACAAACAACACAGTGTTGTTTTCCTAAGCACAGTCTATCAGAGTAAGAAATATATGGCTTTTATGACCATAATAAAGGATGAGAACTGGAGAAATTGCATCATGAAGTGGTAGGTATTTTACAAGATGCTCTTGCTTATATTTCTTAAAAATGTTTGTGTTTGACAACCCAGTCTCAGAAACAGTGCCTGTAGCACCGGCAGAAGCACCCTCAAGCAACTCTGACAACATCCTTTTGCCCGGGAATACAAAAATGGCGGTATTTGGCTTCTTATAGCATTTACCCAACCAATTATTGTAACCGTTTGCGACTTCCCAGGTGTGACCGCTTGTGTTTTTTGGTGGCTTGTGGTCAGTAAATAGGCCCCTTTCGTCAACATTAAAAATTGCCCCTGGTCGGTTCTTCAAGTTGTTAGTGGAAATAACTTTTTCAAGCTCATTGAAATAATTTGTGATAGCACTTTTCATCGCGTATTTTGCTCTTTCACTTTCAAGACTTCTTGGTTTCTTAACGGTCAGTTCTGGTTATTGACCAAGGAATTTGTACAACCAGCGTAATTTTATCTCTCAGTCCGAGATGTGAAGCGAAGTCAGAGGCAAGATTTAAAGTCTCTGTTCTAGAGTACCCATTGTCTCTTTATACCATGGTATTGAGGTGATTGGCTAGTAATTTCTCCTGTTCATAAGGTTGACCTACCAGGCTTAGCATTTTCTACAGGGACAATGCTATACATCCTGTCTTTAAATGTTGAAACTTGGACACCATATTGGACCACTTTTTCCATAAATCAGTTGTCTAGTTATTTGCTTGCTTTGTCTTTTTTTGGGACCCCTTCCTGTTGTTGAAACTTGGTGTCTTGACACGAAACAGGCTGCGAAAAACCTACATTTCTAGAAGTCGCGTCACTGCGAACAAGGTCTTGTGTGGCAATACTCATATGTTGACTCAAAGAGCCGTTTTCTGATTCTGAAGTCTCTTCAAAATCATTTTGAAATAGGAAATTCAAATCACCCACATCAAACTGTGCCTCCGTGTTAAATATGCTCGAAAGCACGATATTGAAATAAACATTACATATTTAGAAAGTCGCATGGTGCGCATGTCGTCCAATCAAAATATAGGTTATATCCTAAGTAAGTTAGAACATATATAATGGAATCTTAATGGTAAAGAAGGAGCTCGCTTGCTCCGCCCCTTCTTAACCATTAAGATTTCCCTTAATATGTTTTAACTATAACATAAAGCCAGATCACTTAAATAGATATAGCTATAGCGCTTTATTTGAACACTATCTCACATCTGAAGTTCCTTTGAGGTTTCCGTACATACTATCTGTAATCGGATTGCTCATTAACACGTGACGTGTATCATTAGTACGAGTACATCGCGAGGTTAATCAAGGGCGACAACTCATACCGACATATTCACATACGCTGCTTAACGTTAAAAGAAGACGCATTGGCTTTGATAAATGAACTTTCTTACAGGCGCCGGTACACTTTATGATTTTAGTGTATCTAATATGGGTTCATAATGAGCATCATTATAGATTGTAGTAATTATTCAGGTGAATTATAAACTATTCTGTCACTTAAAAGTGATTCAAAAGAAATACATAAATTGAAGAGCTTAATTTCCCGTTAGACAGATATGAGATAAAAGCATGTGGTATAAGTTCTCCATCAGCTGTTAACAAGATGTTTAAAAATAAGCTGCTGGTATACAGACTAGAGGAATGGATACACTGTGTTTGGCATGCTGCGTATGTCTGTGTTCTTTATGAAGAAGACAATTAAAGATTAATTATATACTAAACATTACTGTTTAGCAATTTATAAGAATATACGAGGAACTGGTACTACTCTCTCTTTCTTTCTCTCTCTCTCTCTCTCTCTGTTGTAGGTTCCATGAAATTATTTCTTCATGGTCCATAATGAAAATGCGCATTGGACATACCTATCTCTTTTTCAGCTGAAGCAGTTTTTTTTCCATCCTCGGGATGAAGTAATGTGTATATTGGTTTCAGAAGGTCATGATAATAAGCTGTATATGTTTATCTATCTATTGCAGAAGGTAAAGGTGTAAATCAGGAATGCATTCTACCATCGTAATTATAACAAAGCATCCCATCTCAAAATGTTGCCAGACTATAATGCTTTGTACTCAGACGTATGTAATATTCCACATTATTGAAACTCATTTCATTGTCTTACCTACGTAGGTGTAACCATACCTGTTTAATCTTAACTATTTTTACGTCAATAGGAAAATGTGCTCTTGCATCTTATAATAATCCATCTTGGCAGTTCATATGTTGGACCTGTACTTGTCTTTATCTATTTTTACGTCAATATGGTAACGTGTTCGGCGTGCATCTGATATTAATCCCTCTCGGCAGTTCATAAGTTGAGCCTGTACTTTGCGCCTGGGGTGTCATGAAAGAGTCTTACACTAATGGGGATTTAAACCCGCAACCCTAGGATATTTAAATGTTTAAGTGATAGTTAAATATGCTGATATTCTTCAGACATTGGTTGTATTCATATGGACAACCGGCACACGCCGTTTTGAGCCGTTTGACCTATATGACCTTTTGGTTCAGGCCTAGCCGGCGCACACTGAATGCGCCGCTCAGATTAGACCAGCGCGTAATGGCTGATGCTGTTAAGAAAGTTTTTTCCCGAAGCAAATTATAATGAAAGTGTTAATATGTAATGCTAAATGGCGATAATATTTAACCAAATGTTAATTACAAATATATTCTATATCCAGGAATTTTCAGAGATTGCCATGGTCATTTTAACCTAATGAAAAGTATTTTATGGCGTACTTGAGTGCTTTCATCCCTATATTCTTTCTTGCTTCCAAGACAAGAGCTAAATCTGGTCATAGGGATGATATATTTGTGTCGCCGACTCTCAGCCCGGTCAGGCCGTCATGTGGCCGGCGTATCCCCGTTTTACGCAGATTTTTGTCCAGACGAATATGGCCATTCTCTTGCTTTCATCCTCAGTATTTCAAGGTACTTAAAATATAACAAATAAAAACAAATCAATTTTGCTGAGGACAAGTACCAGTCGATAATTCATCGCTGAAATCTATTGATAATGCCATTTTGTACACAGAAACACATTTCAATGCATTCTTTTACTGTTTCTGACGCATAAAACACAACCACTGAAGTCAATCCTGTATGCCACAGTATCACGATTGTCTAGACAACATTGAAGTAGACAGCGCGTTGAAAGATATGCAAAAACTTAGTTTGTATGTATTGTACCGATCTCATCAAGTGTTCAGACGCACTCAGTCAACAGTGAATGGTGCATTTCATCGTAAAATCTAGATCATGATACGTCTTGAGGTTTTATTTCTCTCCTTTTCCTATGTGACAGATTTGTCATGTTTCATTTGGAATTCTGATGAGGTTATCACGTGGCTGCGGTAGGTCCTCGCATTGAAAAAACAGTTTGCTCTGTAAACAACTCTATTCAATGACGTCATATTTCAAAGTTTCATAATCCTCATTGTTATTATCATTGTTGTCATCATCAACACCTATATTTTACTATCTAGATTACTGTCAGTGTTTTTATCTTTTATACTTGGACCGATTATAATCTGTCACTCACGTGACCGGAGAGTCGGTATATTTCAGTGCGTTTGCATATTTATTTACAGAACCGAAGATAACGGCACAGATGCGCAAGACTTAATTCCATCTTTAATTATAAATATTTTCCTATAATGAGAAGAAATGAAAAAAGAAACAAAGTAATACTATGGTGGCATATTTCTGCCAACCATATATCCACTTAAATGGATATTGTGATAACAGTTAATAAATCACGGAAAACAGTGGTTCCAAAATGGCCGCTAAGAACTTATTAGTCGGCGGGTTTTTGTTAGGTAGGGTCTAGTTGTTTTGCTACAGGTGGTAGGACTACAATTGGACGCAGTTTGCCTTTTTATTTTGTAAATCTAAATCAATGGAAAGAATAAGAGATTGGTAATTCATTTTAATGTAAATTGCATTTTTGCCGATGTTTCCGGTTTAACATAATGTTCCAATTTTGCATAGCCGTATTTCAAAGGTACTGTACTTTAAAACCTATATATCTATATTATATAAAAGCGTCCAGTACTGTTTTCTGGATTTTCATAATGCTTTCTGTGGTAATGATTGCTTTTCTTTTGATAATTGATGTTGTATTTAAGGTAATACATCCATCACCAAATAATAACCATGGTCCTTCAAATGCTTATAAAGACTTTAGTACAGATGCAAGCATCCATTGACTGTATGGGCTCTTTTGCTCAAAGTGTATAAAGGTTTGCATTTACTATAAAATACCCATGATCCCTTGTGGACCATGTTCACATTTTAATGATGGATGGATGACCTTAAGCGGAATGAAGAACGTTGTATACGTATCAAAAAAGGTAAACTACTGCAGTAAATCGTTATAAATTCTTACCTCGTCACAACCGTCTGTGCACTGCTCACTTTTATTTTTTTATTCCTGTATAATTCATGTATTATAGCAAAACTACATAATAACTTGTTGTCTTTTTTAATTTTATATATATATATACATACATATTTAAAAATATATACATTCGATGCTTAATTAATGTTGGAATATATATGAAAAATAACGTACATTTAGACGCCATTACAAAATAAATTTACAACATTTACGCTACATTATTCAAGTACCAAAAAAAAATGTGGTTATCCTTATTGTGAATTTTAAGTGCATGTTATAAAAATTAAGACTAACATCTGTTGTGTTTGACAGTATGTGTGTATTTTTATATATATAACTACATTCCCGTTTTTAACACTGTTAATTGTTACTTCAACAATGATACAACCCACTGCATTATTATGTTCCAGTTTCACAACTGGAAGCTGCTCGGTCTCACTAATTCCATGTCATTTGCATTAGTTTGATCAAGTAATTTAGATATACATGTATATCAACCATTCGTCTCTACCGATGGCCGTCTCCAAACCAGCAGGTTAGTCCGAATTGCTGATAAGCATATGCTCAGCTTCAAACATGGAAAGTGATATATCTGAACCGTTTGCGGCAACCTTGTTCGACGGTCTGTTGTAATGGACATTCAAATAGGACTTGTTGGAGGTAAAATTTTGGCCCCGGTCACGCACTGGGAAGTTGACAGTATATTTAGCCGCACTTCTGCTTTTATACTTCATGGCGCCCTGTCGTGAGGCAGCAGACGACCGGACAGGAAGTAAACAAAACAGGAGAGCTTTGAGGTCCGCCTGAAAAACAGTTCATAAACAAAATAATAGATTAGAGGTAAAAGATCAAATAAACATACACAATGCACAGTAACACAGTCGTGTCGATTAATTTAAAACAATAATAGATTGTTGTGAAATGCTTGAGTATACTGGATTTCTTTCGAGTAAATATTTTACGTTAATACAAACAGCTGTATATTACAACTTAAAATGGAGATCTGAATATTAGAATTCAAGCACTTGACCCTCCTTTTTCTAAGGATTTCCCCCCGTTTCCTTCTACGGAGAAGGCATAATAAATTCGATATCTTTTGAGTCACTAAATATAAGAAAAAAAAAACGTATTCTCTCTTCATTGTACTTTTATTATTATTTGCGCTCTAAGTATTTAAGAAAACCCTAAATTCTCTGTAGGAACCTTTTATGTATTGAAAAAAAAATAACATCAATATAAATGACTTTTTTCTGTCTAGCCGATATGCAACGGTGAAACAGACAGTCTCTACTGAGGGTCAGATAAAACACATAAAACAACGCCATAGTAATTGGTGCTGTCAATTTCTCTGTTGTTATGATATGTTGCTCTCATATTTTTAACATGAGCACAAAATAGCGATAACTTGCTTTCAATATGAACTTTCCTACAGCGATAACCCACTTCTATCTATCGAAAAACAAAATTATATTTTTAATGAGTTGGGAATCATTGTCATTTCACAGATATTGTGCACGTTGAAAAAGTATATACTACGTTGGCGGTTACATGCAGTGTATGGTTTGTTCGCTGTAAGCAGTACCACCGTTCAGTAAAACAATTCTGCATGAAAACAACATCGTCGGAAACCCACGCCCAAACGATATACATGTATATCGGTCGTGTCTTTTGTCGTTTAGGGGATGTCGAATCTCGGCTTTATTTTGGTTCCAGAATTTTCTAACCAGTTATAGAGGTCATTTTATACAGCTGTTCACCGCAACGTTTTTAATAGTTTACATGAATTTCTAGCCTCTACGTCGAGGAGTGCTTAATTTCAAGGCGCGTTTTCATAAATGGACACATATTAGTCAACGTCTACAGAAAAACGACGTTTGCTTGCCAATTTCTCAACGGTACAATGTGATGAAAGTCTACCGGGGATTTCCAAAAATGGAAAACAGTGGAATAGTAATTCATAGACTCCCAATGTCTCCCAAATAGTGAATATTTTACTCATCTAATCGAACAAATAATTAAATCATATAATCATACCCTAAAGCTGTCATTTAATAGCCCATATACTATTGGGTTCACGAAACTGTTAGACATGGCGACGTAGTGACAGAAGAAGTAGACCAGTCCTAGTGATTGGTGGTCAAGGTCCTGCTTGAAGTTCAGCACCAGGAAGAACGTGTGTAGCGGCAGCCAGCAGAGGGCGAACAAAACCACTATAGTGACCAACATCTTCACGATCTGCAGTGAACAATAAACATCATTAAAAAAAAAAAAAAAAAAAAAAAAAAAAAAAAAAAAAAAAAGAGTAGGGCCATGATGGCCATAAATAGCTCATCTGAAAAATCCTTCAGTATGATAAAATTTCATTTTATATAAAGTAATTAAGGCACAAAAGGGCCAAAATTTGGCAATAAATCTTCCCATTTAAATATGTTCATGTAGAAAAATAGATTTGATACTGATTAAAAGCGTTTTAGCATTGTTTTTTTTTCTTACAGATTTGTTTTAAATTTTGCGCATAAGTACTTTAGACTATAACTAAAAGATATTTGAATTGAAAATATGGGACCACCATGCTCGTTTTAGAGATTTAGCTTATGGTAAAACATCACTGATCGTTAAAATTTGTTGAAACAAGATGGCCAAGATGGCCCTGTGTCGCTCGAACTCATCCGATATGTCATATAGTTTAATCGGATTAAGTTCTATGAAGATTTCCAAATGTCACATCTAGTGTGTTCACAAGGTTTTTCTAACATTTTCTAAGATTTGACCTGGTGACCTAGTTTTTGACTCATCAAAGATGTCATATAGACAAACATCCTGACCAAATTTTATGATGATTGGGATAAAACTGTGGCCTCTAGAGTGTTCACAAGGTTTTTCTAAAGTTTTCTAAGATTTGACCTCGTGACCTAGCTTTAAGCACTTGTTGACGACGGATGACACACGAAGGACGGCGGACAAAAGTCGATTCCAAAAGCTCATCCAGAGCACAACTGCTCAGGTGAGCTAAAAATCAAGGTATATAAGGAATTAGAGAGATTACATTCTAAATACTCTAAGAATATATCAACATAATATTTCAGAATATTTTATCACAGTTTGTAACTTTTGATGTGTTTTATAAGTTATAGGATAAAACACTGTCATACATGCATGGAAAATACAAAACTAGCAAAAATCGCCATTTAGTTGAGATCAATATGTATTAAAAACTACCCAAACTCTACGACACACACACACACACACACACACACACATATATATTTTAAAGAAAAATCGAAGGTCAAATTTTCTTTATTATTTCAAATTCAATCCTCTGATATAAAGGCATTCTTAAAATGTAGAAATGTATACCTCACCACGTTTGTCTGACTTTTTTTATTGAAATTTTAGGCACATTTGCATAAAACACTAAAATGTGACTTTTAATCATTTTTTAATACAGGAATCTTTTTAGTTGTATTCTACTAAAAATAAATGAGAAATTCAAAGAATAATAAAAAAAATAAAAATCAAATCAAATCAGTGGTAACATTTTGAAACGTCCTTCACCATGTTGTATTGAGTTTTATCTGATCTGACCATTGGTCAAGGAGAAGATGTCATTTGAAGATATTCCTATTTTTAACCTTGGCGACCATCTTGTTCAGAGGACTGGAAACATTTTAGATATTTTGTACAGTACTACCAAATGATAATTTGTATTCAGTTTCAACAAAATCTTAACAGGGATAAAGGAAAACATGTCGTTTACAGGACTTTCTATATACTTTTAAGCTCTGGTGGGTCATCTTGTTCAGCAGAACCGAACCGTTTTTGCTACTTATGCACAGTACCACCAATGACATTTTAATCTGCTCAGCGGTATTTACAGTAAAAACTGACGGACAAAATCTTGTATTTTTTAATCCAAGGGCTTTACTCCTGAACATATATGGCGATAGCAGTCATAATTGAACTTGCCCGAGAGATTATGGCCATAAATACTATTACCAGAAATGATGGTGCTAGGGTGTTATGACTTATTGTGGATTTTTAAATCTGATGAACCGGAGCCACCCAATGATAATTCATTTTAGTTTCATTAAAAATGTGACGCATTTGGTCATCTATCAGTAATAATTGAACATGACCGAATTGACCGGGATATTACATAGTTATACAGTACAAAAATCCTGAACATTGATCAAGATTGCTTGTGAAATGCGGATGCTCGAGTCCAACACAAAATATGCCTTTTTTGATATTGCAAGGACCTGCTCCTGACTAAATTGTGTGAAATCCGCCATTTTCAAACTTGGCCAGGTATTATTTTCATAATCACTGTCTCGATAACTGATCAATATATGATAATAAAAACAGTTCCTAGACTGTTGACATCTCTCTATCTATCATCATATCAGGGTGTCTGGATAGCGTAGTGGTAACACGCCTCGTTTCTCACCAATGCGTGCAGAGTTAAATTCCCGGTCACATACGTCATAGGGTACAGTGGTCGCCCGTCCAGTCACGTGGGTCTTCTCCAGAATCTCCGGTTTCCTCCCACAATAATAACCACATACGCCGCCACCAGAGCCATCGAGAGTGATTAATATAAGTTTTGAGAACTTGTTTCGTAATCGATGTAAGATAAATAAAGTTTAAGCTAAACTATCTACTAGTATCATGACTGGACATTATGGTCCAATATCAACCGTAATCAAATGAAGCTAAAAACAGAAAAGAATGATACTGACAACGCTTCAATTTTGGAAGAGAAATTAAAACATGAATATGATATGAATGAATTTCAAATAACATGTTTTTCACAATATGGGTCCTCTCTCTCCTTCACACAAGCATACACTCACATACAGATGCTTTAAAACAGAGCATGTCAAAATTATCAATTTTAATTTAGACGTGAGCTATGGCATTTTTCCCGATACATGCAAATTTTATCCAATTTCAAAGCTTTGTTGCAACAGTAGTGATCACTGACACTCGTTCAGTTTTAGACATCTGATTTGAAGAAAAAATCCATGAGAGGAATTTTT
>CM037781.1:19444917-19462897 GCA_021229015.1 Solen grandis
TACATTATTATTAATACGTTTTTATAATGATTTTTAACATATTATTAGTTTACCAATTCATATCATTTACATGTTACAATATTTAAGCACTAGATTTCCCAACTTCTTTTTTCCCCATTTTTCGTTTCGATGGATAGACTTGCGTTTTTTTGTCCCGGGTTTTTTTCTACGGTTATTGTATTCATTTTGGGGTGGAAAGTGTATGTATTTTATATATATTATTTTTATATAGTGGGGAATTCTTCCACCCTGGCTTGCGGTAGGTCGGTGGTTCTAACCCGGGTGCCTCCGTGAAATTGGGGGTCTTCCCCCACCTGTAATTAGCTGACGTCGCAATTTTACTAAAATTTCTGTCAACGAGGGAAAACTAAAATACAAGTCAATCACACACACACACCCCACACACACACACACACCCCTATATAAAATTATATTATGTGGAAACATATATACTCAAACTATTTATAATGATTTTATCGTAGTTTTAGTTTTACATATGGTCATTCATTTATCTTGTTATTTATTTTTACCAACACCGGGGTTCCCCCATGTTTGGGTGAGATGAATTCTTGGTTTTTTTTTTTTTAGAAACTTTAACAGTGTAAATATAATATTTCTAGGGGGTCGATGTTTGCCCCTCTTTTTCCCCCCAAAATTTTTTTCGTATTTAATTTTGCATTTCTAATTTCTTTTTGTTTTTTTGTAATTTACATGTTGTAATCGCTATATTGGGCAGAAATAAAGAAATCATAATATAATAAAAATACACGCGCGTACGCGGAATTAATTCCCCCAAAAAGTTATATGAAATGTTTTAAAATATAAGAAAAAATTTTTATAGTTATATGAAACATTAAACAGCTGTTTTAGCATAATATCATATAATAAATATATACCCACTTTAATCATATACTTGGAACTGATTTATTTTTTGAATATGATGTTTTTTCCCTTTCCAAAAAAAATATGGCAAAACAATTTTACATCTGAAACAAGAAGTATTTTTAAAAAAAGGGAAACACGGCCCGTGGGTTTTAAATTATTTTTGATGTTTTTTTGGCATCTTAAAGGAGAGGAATTTAAACCAAGTTTTATGAATGTCTTTCACGCAATAAATTTTTAATATAGAGCGGATTTAAAATTGCTGACGATCGGACAGACAAACCCAAAAAAACGTCCCTTCAGGTAATACAACTAGAGGGGTTTTCCCCCTGGGAAACACTTGTGTCCCCTGAAATTCCAGCAGTTTTTTTCAAGAAAGGGTAAAAAATCAAATGATCAAAATTAACTTTTCACTGAAAAAACAAGTTTGAAGTGATCCCCATAAAAAATTTTGGTTTAAAAGATACATCCCGTCTGAACGAATTTTAGATTTCTGGATACAAGGGGTTTCTAAAAAATTTCAAATCCGACATGTGTTTTTCATCCTTAAGATACGTTTTTGTGTACCCAAAATTTAAATTTAAATTTTGAACGTTAAAAACAGGGTATTAATAATTTCTGTATTCACAGCTGTTTAGTAAACCTTCACCTTTAAAACTAAAAACAGGTATTTTCAGGTGAAAACAAAACAGCCAAGGGCCAAAAAAATTTTGAAAAAGATTTTTTTCCAGAAAGAATTTGATAAAATTTCCTAAAACAAATTAAATTTAAATCCCACCCATTTCACAAATCAAATCTGTCGACCTGCGGTCTGTCTCCCTGTCCCCCGGGAAAAGTCGGCCTCCCAAAAAAAAATAACATTGCTAAGTTTCCCCAGGTTATTATACCCCCAAAATCATTTCTCTCAAACGGGATAAAAAGAAAAGACATATATGCCTTTAAAAAAAGGGCTTCAAAGAGGCAATGGCCCCCTGGGATAACAAAAAAAAACTAGCCCCGTAAAAAGGGCTGTCATACACAATGTCTACTAATTTCTTTTTTTGCACAAAAGAAACAAAATAGAAAGGGTTTTTCTTTCCAGTGCATTTTACAAACTCCCCCAAAATAGGGAAAATATCATTAGAATAAATAATTTGTGTAAACGAAGATTTCCTTTTTGTATGAAATTTTCCTCTTTATACAAACACATGATAAGGAACAATTTTCCCCCGAAATGGGTGGATTTGAATGTAAGAGCACCACTAGCAGCTCTCTCCCAAAGGGTTGTCAACGGGGCCCTTTTCCCAAAAACGATTAACGATTTATGCAAATGTGTAGGGCTTCATACAATGTTAAAGGGGTTTAAACAAAAAAAAACAAAAAAGGGGTAAAATTTTGCATCATACGATAACCGACGTTTTCCCCTAAAAATCTGTGATTCATGGGAAAAGGGAAACAACCTCGTAAATATCAAGCAAGCAAGGTGGATATTGGGGATTTTTTTTAAAAAACAGTTGGATTTTTTTTTGTTTTTCCAGCGTCCTTAAGGAAAACAATAAAAGAGGAACTTTTATTGAAATTTTTTTTAAATTTTAAGCAAATGTCCCGTGATAAACGGGACGGACGGTTCAGGGGGGAGTTTGAACTAGTGGAATCGAAAGGGGAAAATTTCTCTTCAATTTCCGGCAAAGAGATCGGAAAAAAGGCTGATACAATTCCCTGACATGCCAAGTCGTCACGATGACGTGTTTATTTTTGCTCCAATGAAAACGGGGAAGCATCCTTTTATTTAATTAAAACTTTTTATACATATTATAACATATTATACATTCTACAGCGTTCACATCAAGGTTTCAAATCCCCTAAAAACAATCCAGGGGACTTCTGATGGGCTGTTAGCAAAATTACATTTTTGTCTGTTTAATTGATTTTGAGAAAAGTGTCTGAACATAGGAATTTTATCAGTTACATGCGTGCATTAAATGTTCTCGGGGTTCAATCAATCTATCTCTAATTAATGAGGAAACGGGGTAAATTTTAAAATACACCGGGCATAAAAAATGTGCTCGGGGTTCAATCAATCACTCTAATTATCCTTTGAACCCAAATTTTGGAAAAAAATTAAAAATCAAGTACACGCGGGCATTAAATGTGCTTGCGGTTCAATCACTCTATCTCTAATTATCTGAACATCGGATAAAATTATGTACATGCGGGAACAAGAAACCTATCTCAATGTATCTTAAAATCAGAAAATGTCAATAAAAGCGGGGGGTTAAAAAAATTTATCACAATGTATCTGAACACCCGAAAATTTAACAATTTACATATGGACGGTAAATCAGCAGTTTATCTCAAAAGAATCTGAAAAAAAAAAGGAAAAAAAAAATTTTAAATCCCATGGGGGGTTTAAAATTTCTATGTAGCACCAACGCTTAATGTCGCACTTGCGTTATATGCCCGAAAAGGGGTGACGCTAAATATCGCAACCAACGCTAAGGGGTCGAAAAACCTCCTGCCGTTATATTTCGCACCCTGGGGCGCCAAATGTCGAAAAAAGTTGCACTTCCGCTATATAAACGCTCAGTGTTTCACCCCTTCATGACACTCTTTTTTTGGGTATTACTGCCCGGGTTTAACCCTCCCGACGTATCCCGTAACAGTGAGCTGGGGTTTTTCCGGGGATGGACCGACCGCCCGTAAATGCCCAGTTTTTTATGTGAAGTAGGAGATAAAGAAACTGTTTGTTTTGAGTAATATGGAGTAATCTCCCCGGGAGAAAAATTTTAAATTTGAAATTATATCACTTTGGGGTTTAATATTTTATATCTAAAAAATAACAACACATTTTACATGGTAAAGGAAGAAAAACGGGGGGTGATGGAATAAATGGGAAAATAAAAGACAATTTTTTAAAATTTCGTTCATAGAAAATGAATACACAAAGGGTTATGTTACTTCACAAACATAAAATTTATCCCGGGTTTAAAAAGGGTTTTCTTTTCTGCTTTTTTTATTGCTCACTGATAATGGGGTGCGATATTAATTTTAGCCATTTCGACAAGATCCCCAAGTCAACGATTTTATTTAAAAAAAAAAGATGTTACAAATAGGGTATATTGGGATTTCCTTTACATTGGGGAAATATAGCCAATTTTCTTTCACCACAGCAGACCGGTGACAGTGGTGATAGAAATATTTTCACTCACTGCAGGGGGCGGTAGATATAAAAGGGAATTTCTTTGGGTTTGCATGAAATAATTGATTTTCCCCCCGGATCGATGATCCAAAATCCGGCGTAAAACCCTAACAGCACCGGGACTACCAAAATTTTTTAAAAAGTACCGAGCCACCAAGAACGATTCCCGGGTTTTTGACATGCAATAATTTAGGATTTCTTGGCATTTAGATAAAAAATTTTGTTGTTTCAGGGAAAATAATTTAAATTTTTGAAATCACAAGTTGTTTATTGCTACTCACCAATTTATGCACTCGTGATTCTTTAAGGGAAACATAGGGAAGTGCCTATGGAAAATTGACGGGGATATGCGGAATAGGCATATTTATTTTATTTTTGTAAACTTTTAAAATTAACTTTAGTAAGAGGTTCTTTTTTTTTATCATTGTAGTACCTTTGGGGGGTCAACGGGTTAAATACAAAATTGCATTTCTAACAAATCTGTAGCACACATTTTTGCTTTTCTGTCCAAAAAATGTTATTTTTGCTGCTTTTGGGAATCAAAAATGACCCTTTATTTTTTTTTGCTGCCCTTTCTCTTTCATGGAAAACCTTTTTAAAGGCCAAAGAATTTTATATTATTTTTTAACCTGTTTACTTTTAAAATTCTTCATCTAGTGAACAAAAGGATGATTTGAAATAATGTGTAACTCAATATCAAAGATTTCTTTCTGTCTCGAAAATTTGGGTGGAAAAAAAGAATAAAATCACAATTTCATTTTTTTTATTTGGGTTTTTTTTTGATACGACGCCCCCTGTATATAAATATATACCCTTATTTCAAAAACCATTGGCCGTTATGGACTTTTTTCCTGTGTCCGTGATTTTAACCGTAATAAAAGTCCCCTTTTGATTTAATTTAAAAATTTAAAGTGGAATGTCTTAGGATTAAAAAAAAAAAATTTGACGATATATAATGTCAGATAAAAAACAAAGCCCCGAAAGTGTTGGGGGGTAAGAAACGCAGTGCCAAAATTGTTGACAGCCTCGTTTGAATTTTCCCCGTCCCAAATCGCTTATTAAATTTTTTGGAAACGAAAGACCATTCATGTTGAATCCCTTTACTCAGTTGGTAGACGACGCTATTCGCTGGACTACTGTGCAAATTTTTCGGATGAGTATAAAATGGTTATGAAAAAGACATGTTAATTAAACCCCTTGTCGGTTTTTTTTTCTGTTCCGTTATTTCCAAAATGACTAAAAAAAGTACTTGTAACGACTTCATTAAACACGTTGCCCTTATATACATATAAAAATGGGTTTTCCATACAAATGGGAAAGTTACATCCCAATGATAATCACTTTTGGAAATTTTTCCGGGTTTTTTTTTAGGCAAACCCCCTGGCTGTTTGGGGAAAACGTCTCCATGATGTACCAGGGGAAAAGGGCCCAGTCGATCCCCCTCAGTAAGGTCTTTTAACATGCTCAGGCTTCCCCCAGGGAGCGGAAACGAGGGAAATTTGAGTCCCCCCGGAAACCCTTTAATTTTTACCTGCACATCCCCACTCCTCCCCCGGCCCCTTTGAAAGAAGTGCAAAATCATATTCCCCTCAGGGAAACCCCAAAAACGTCGCCGTATCCAGTACAATCATATTAAAGGGGGTTCCAAACTATAATTATAACGGGGAAAAGGGGGAAAATTCCTGCCATTATACCTAAAAAGGGGAAAGTAAGAAATCATTATTATTTATAATTTATTAATGGGTTTTGGGTAAATTTTTTCGTTAAAATTTTCAAATTTTTACCCATTCGTGATAACACTTCGTGTTCCTTTGGCATTTGGGCATTTTCTTTTAAAAATTTCCCCCTTAAATTTAGGGGAAAATTTTACCGTCAAATTTTCAGTCCAATCTCGATGAAACTAGAATCTAAGTCCAAACATTAGGGCACGATGGCAGATCCTAGAACTATTATATAATCAGAAGTCTTATTTTGAATAATTTCAGAATATTTGTCTATCCGTGACTTTATATTGTTCACACTTTAACAGTGGGTTTAACCCAACATTATGAATGAATGTATATACATAGTAATGCATGGAGTATGGTAAATATCTCTGCCCTCTGCATAACTCACACTTTTGTAACTAGTAGGACACGTCATTGTGATATAAACGAATTAGAGCACCTGATTGGACGAGAGGAAAGGCATATTTGCAAAATAGGTTTACTTAGTTCATGGTTACTTTGATTACGCAACATAAACGCTGCTCGAGATCCGCCCTCGCAATTAAATCGCATAGTCAAAGCAAACCATGAACTAACCTATACATAGTTCTTTTTGAAGTGGAGCGAAGCGAAGCGCAGCGATAAATTATAAAATCAATAATATAAGCGGTTCTAACATATATACAGATTGTCGCATACGCCCACAAGCTTTGCCTTTGAGGCTGAATTATGGAACCGCCACCCGTTTTGATTAGTTTCACGTGTTGTTTAAGTATGTTCGGAGTCAGTATTGCTGGGTATATTTTATAAACATACATAACAAAATATTTCGTGATAAGTCGCCGCCGCAAAAAGCTCCGCCCATAATACTCTTAGGTCACGCAGGTAACATACATCATATTTTCTCTATATCCTATGTGCATATTTCTGCCAGCCACTTATCCATTAGCTATGTCGAAACTTTTCTGAAAATTGTCACATATTCATTATTATCTGCACGTAGAAAACTTTCGTGTTATCCTCTTAGGTATCATAACAAAATGCTGTTAGTGCCCGCTACTACAGTCATATATTCACTTAAGATAACGGGATACCTCGCCTTTTTTTCCATTAGTCAGTTTAAATTATGTGGATAACAAGCATTTTTTCACATAATTTCTGTGAAAAAGCATGTATCCAGTTAACCTAAGTGAATATGTAAATTTGCAGTAGTGACACTACAACAATTTAGTCCTGTTAAGATAACCAAGTGAAACTTGAAAATGTTATACTTGCCAGATAATAACTGAATATGTGACCATTTTTCAGAAAAGTTTCGACATAGCTAAGGGGATAAGTGGCGGGCAGAAATATGCCACCATAATATCCTTTTTATTCAATATATTTTTCTTCAATTTTTGAACGAAATATAAGCTTTTCATTGGACATGGACGATAAAGTAGGACATATTGTAAAGCTCGTTTAAGATATTTAAATGTGCAGCGGGAAATATAAAATTCATACAATGTTTATTTCATTCATTTCCTTTTTCAGCTGAATATGGTAATTGGTTTGATTATGTCTTGGAATGGAAGGAATTATGGATAAACACAAAGACTACCCGATACATTTAGTCTACTACGAAGATTTGAAAGAAGTGAGTGTCACTGTTGTTATTGATTAATAAATTTATTGAGTGGTTCATTACACAAAGGTTATACATGCATTAATACACAATGCAAGAAAGTATTGTGCTTTTTAATGTTTTTTTTTTTTTTTTTTTTTTTTTTTTTTTTTTTTTTCACCAGACAAACTACACACTTCATGTATTAGATGAATCTTTATCTTTCTGACTTTCTGTTAATATGCATAAATATGTTTACTTGTAGTTTTACTTTCTAGAACTTTCTCGATGAAATTAAGCGTCTCGGCTCATTTCTTGAGGTGGAAAATAAAGACGGCTTGTTCGAAAAGATATACCGAAAAATGTACATTTGGAAACATGAAAAAGGACAAAATTCCAACGATGAAGTATTTGAAAGTTGGTTACTCTATGTACAGGAAAGGTAAAGTTGAAATCCTATTTTATTGCATTTTATAATTCTAGATTTATTAGAAATTAGACGAATATGATTTACCTATATCTAATCTACATCTAAAAACATTTAGGCAACAAATAAAAAGACCTTTTTTTTTTATTTTTAAGCATGCTTTTAACAAAACGGTATATGACGAACTTTTTATATCTATATGTATATGCGTTTTATCAAAACATACATATTTACTTGCAAGAAATTAAGTTGTCGGAATTAAATTGAAATTTACACGTTAAAAAACGTCAAACACAGAATATAATACATGGCAGGAGACACAAGATATCAGTAATTTTAATCTAAAATAAATGAAATATAATGATGTCATAAAACATAAACAGGTGACAATTCATTGCAGCAGACAAACCAAATACATGTTTACTTACAAGTAAATTTAACGGGCAAAATAAAAGAAAATTTAATGACGTCATACATGCCATAAAATGATGCAATATTTACTTTAATGTTAACTGTCAGAAATAGATAAAATTGAATGTCATAAACATAAACAATACATTCAGGAGACATTGGTGATTGGAAAAATTGGTTTTCTGTGGCACAGAATGAACAGTTCGATAAAATGTACGCGAGAAAATGGAACCAGGGGAATTCAACTTCCGCTACACCTATGGCACCACTTCTAAATGAACATATTTCTAGTATGCCTGCGGGAACGTGCGCAGTTGTGATTGGATACTATTTTAAATGCATTATGTGTCAGGATATCGCTTGATATGTCTTGTAATGGTGAATAGGTGTATCTTAACATTCACTGGAGCTGAACCAGTGCAAGTGGCAAATATACCATCTACAGGGAGTTGACAATCTTTCCAAATAAACGGTCAACAAACACTGCACTAATTTAGCCACCGGAAAGCTCTTAAAATAATAATTTAACCCATACAAACTTACTACGTTATTGAAATCAAAAACACTTTGACCTTTTATTGACTATTTACTATGGGATGGATATCTGGTGATTCCAATTAAGTATACATGTCGAATAATCTAATTTGTTTTGACATATTAAGTTAATTTTGGCGGCGTTTAACAGCAAATTGGCAAATAAGCATGTTCGTACAATCGATAATTAAACTGTATAGCATGGATTGTCCTAGTTTCCGTGACCCTAAAGGTAAATTTTCGCGCATGCGCATTGGGATTTTGACACTTTTTAACAAATCATGAAATGAAAACAAAAACAAACTCAAAGTATGTGAACAACATTGAAAATTAAAAAGAAAATATCATTCAGTACTTTTTTAACTGACTTTTAAAGGCTACGTAATGTTATTTTGCATGTTCTGCAGTTTCTCCTAAATTTTCGTTACTTGGGCTGTTCTACGTAGCCTGCAAAAAAAAATGGCCGCCATTGTTTACAATTTCGATTTAAACCGGAAGTGCAGATAATAGTTGATTTAAAACGAAAAATAATGTCAAATCATTGAAAAATAAAACAAATGAACAACCTAATGCACAAAAAATGGATATATTTTTTATATTCATGCTGTTTTCCTTTTTAACCTGCATAATTATTGATATATCACAAATATTTGCATTATTTTTTTTTTCCAAAACAGACGACACAACTATCTTGCATTTCCGTACGTTTCCGAGAATGGCACATGCGGAAATTCGAATCTTGTATAAGGTCACGAAACCAGAGCAAGCGCCGAAACCTGGAGAAAGCACGATACACAATAAAGCGCCCCAAACTACCAAAAATCTGATTGAGCGGTACACCTTTTTGATGATAGGAATACTCTCTCCATTTATCCTTGATAAATGCCAATCGCATCATACAGCAACCACTCAACCTGTTTTATTAGTTAACGGGAAAATACGCCAACCACCGAACCTTACGGAGCAGTACATAACCTGGATAATACGCCAACCACCGAACCTTAGGGAGCAGTACATTAATTGGATAATACGCCAACCACCGAACCTTAGGGAGCAGTACATTAACTGGATAATACGCCAGCCACAAAACCTTAGGGGCGGTACATTAACTGGATAATACGCCAACCACCGAACCTTAGGGAGCAGTACATTAACTGGATAATACGCCAACCACCGAACCTTAGGGAGCAGTACATTAACTGGATAATACGCCAACCACCAAACCTTAGGGAGCAGTACATTAACTGGATAATACGCCAACCACAAAACCTTAGGGGAGCGGTACATAATTTTGATAATACGCCCCATTTTGAATTTGGACTGACAACTTATGAACGTAAGTGACCTGTGGGGAAAGGGAACAAACGAAACCTAGCTGTAACTGGATTTATTTTTACATCACATGTTTAAACCCCCCAGTACGTTTTAGCTGGAAAAAATATTTTTTTATTTCTTATTAGCAAAGCCTCAAATGATGTTTGATAAACCGCTTAATGTTTAATTAAGCCCACATAATGAAATATTCGCCCGGAAGTCTTAGTTGTTCAGACAGGGCAAAATAATGAAAAGATGGGCGGAGCTTGTTCTGAAACGCGCTGTTCAGTAAAACTACGGGTGTCTCGGTGTACATGGGGTGTTTCAGAAGTTCGTGGACTTTTTTTTATAGACTGAGTAAATATTGATACATGGTATAGAGGAGATAGGAAAAAAATCCATGAACTTTTCAAAAAACCCTTTTATGTTTAATTTTTTGCTGTCATTGTTCTGAGCTAAATATAGAACAAGACAGCCACAATTTGCATTTTTTTCTAATAGAATCTTTTCCCGTAAATTAGGGATTTCTCAAGGTATTTCAGTGATAAAATTAAAACTGGGGGTTTTAAATGTTGTAAGTGCATTCGGGTTTAGGTCTAACATCTATAAGATATGGGACTTTAAATTTCTTAATAATTATGTAAGGTTAATTCAAGAAAGTACGATACAAAGCTGCATATGAAAGTGTTGTATAGTCAAAAATTTTTTGTGTGAAAACAAATGTTAGTATCTCACTTAAGTCTTCCAATCTATGAAATTTCTGGCTTCCACTCTATACTAAGTTTGGGTTTGTTGAACTGCTGTCCTTATGTATTCTTTCATACATCGGGGTCAAATTCTACCAGCACCACCTTTAACAGGATGACACTAAGGTATAAAACTAATGAACCGGACAGGTATTGCGACCAAGCAATTTTTAATCGTGGGGTCAGCGCACTAGGGTCGTATTTTATATGTATTAAAGGACAAAGTTAAGACCCTTTTGCGCTGAGCCCTCAATATGTGAAAAGTTTTTCAGGTTTTTTTAATGAAACACTTGGAAAAATTAAGAATTAATTTAGACGCACTGAGACATCAAAGATAATTTAATACTTAGCTTAATACTTAGCAGAGAAACAAGTTACAACCAAACAAGAGTGTAGTGATGAACTTAACAAAGGATAGAGGAAGGAGGAAGAGATAGACTATTGTTCATTTAAACCCTTTCCCTCATAGAGGAAACCATGAAAAGACCTATGCGAACAGCATAAAACCAGATCAGCCTCGCAGGCTGATCAGGTTTTATGCAGTTTCGCTGCTCCTCAGTGGTCTGGAAAAGAGGATTTTATAATTAAATTTGGTAAGGTTTAACTGGAGTGCGTCAAAATGAGTCTATATGAGGAAAGGGTTAAGATGAAAAAAAATCACATTATGGAACATATTTGGGATTACAACATTGTATTTTAATGAGCGATACTATAAGTAAAACTGTTGAAAATCTTAAAAATGCAATAGAACTGTTTACAGCCTTTAATCTTGTTGATTTTCGAGAATGGACTTGATTTACAACGTCGCAACATCTGGTGAGGAATATGTGCTGTCTGTCATTATCTATAGCCTTGATATCATTCCACCACATCATAAGCAAACAACTAAATTTGAAATATTCCAAAACAACAACAAAAACAACAAACAAAACAACAACAGAAAAACAACAACTTTTAAGCAAATACTCTCAATACCAAAAGTAGACTCAGCAACATATATTCTCTCTGGTTTCTCCCAGTTCAAGCACAAATCCATATAAAGACAGTATGAATGTTTGGCAACATATGCAGAATGGATGAAGAGACAGTGGGAAAAAAGCAAGCAAGGAGACATCTTACAGTGAAAAAACAGAAAAAGTTGTTAGTTTATTGCTGTGAAATACTATGCTGTAAATACAAAATTGGAGAAAATGACGAAATTCTGAATAATCCACCAGTAAATATTAAGTTAAGGATTCCTTATTGTTACTAAACAAACGATGAAAACATTGCTTCAAACGGCTGCAACTTATATAACTCTTTAAAAAATAACTTAATAAGAAAATCACAGCATGGAAAACACATCCACATATTCATACCTCCACATTAGAGGAACCAATAGAATACCAGTGAAAATAAAGTTTGTCACAGGCACCTACATTCTGCAATCCACAAGAGTGGCATGTAATCAAATTTAAGTTGATCCAACATGTCAAATATGGAATCTGGAACAATATACTGGAGAATAGTAGAAAAACAATTCTCTGCAGCATAACATCAATACTAAAAGAAGAACTAAATATAGAGACTGTAATTTTTTTTTTTTCATATTCCATGGTTTCCAATGTTAACTTAAATATGGGTCATCTCCCCTAACTCTAATAGATCATAAAAAAAAAACTCTCAGTGAAACGTTTTTATTATTTTTATTTGTCTTAAAAGTAACAAAGACTCATAGAAATACCAGATATGAAATATGGCTATTTTAAAAGCCAAGTAAGGATGTATTAGAAAGAGCACTGTTGAACCCTATTTGTTGTAGTGATGAAATATCTAACAAATATTTTGTTTGACAGAATATTATGCGTTTTAAGCTTCCACCGTGACATTTGATTAGTTTTAGTTTTATGTGTTTACTAAGTTATACTATTTTCATACAAAGGGAAATTATAACAACCTTCCTTTAAAATTTATTTTTAGTTCTTTTTAATACAAGTACCTTAACGCAGCTTGTGGACAGATAGTCATTGAATAAGAAGTTAATTTTCAACAATATGTGTAATACGTCTATCAACACCCTATCTACAGACGCATGGTCACCCAATGCAGTCATTCGTGATTGTAAAAAATAAATGGATGATTTACTCATGTCAAGCAATACTGTCTGCGAAATTAGGTTTATAAAACCTATATTTAGATTTTCTATTTTTTTTTGCCGTCACTATGCTGATTACATGCACTCTTCGGGTATGCGCTAATTTTATAGGCTGAACCCCTGAAGTGGTGAAGAATCCATTTGCGGAACGTGTCACGTGGTACCGTAAACACTTGTTTGAGGAAACCGCATTCCATATTTAAGCGATTTCGCCGAAGTTGCTTTTACGAAAATAGCGTTTTCCAGTGTAATGTGACCGAGTTTATATATCAGGAAACAATGACTTCACTAACATTAACAAGGGAAGTTAGAATCTTTTTAGACTTCTACCGATCATCTGTGAACGAGCTGCTTTAAATAAAACACCTACATCATACAAAACTAAAATTTATAAAAATGATAGGAAATAAACTGATAAAAAATATTTTTGTTGTGACAGCAGTTGCTAGTTTACCATCATCACGTGACATTTGTGACGGCACTGATTTTTTTGCTTGCAAGGGAGATCACTGTGTGGAGTTTGCAGATAAAGATGACTATATATAGCCCCGAATTGTTGTCCGATTCAAAATGTGTGCTGCCACTGAACAGCTTTGCAAGCAACCCTAGTATTCAAAAACCATTTAAGGTATACATAAATTTTTGTTATATATTTTCATTTTTTAAATTCATTTTTTACTTCCTTTAATAAAAAAATGGGTTTGCTTCAAAATTTTCAGCATTTAATAGTTGAGACGTAAAAAATATGTAAAAAATAGCTTTTACCTTGATGTTTCGAATTGATAATCAGTAAATAAAGCAAGTCCTAAAAATGTACTTTGGTACATAAATACTTTAACATCTAAACAAAACATAAAAATAAACAACTTTTCCTTTCTAAATCAGATTTGAGTTATACAGCAATAATGTAGAGAGAGAGAGAGAGAGAGAGAGAGAGAGAGAAGAAACAGTTTGACGCTACAGATAGTCGCATGCGCGTATTCAGAAAGGCGCCATGACCCCTCTTGGGAAATTGCTATTATACAAAGAGTAAAGAAGGCAAGAACCCCCTCCCCAATCCTCCCTGTAAAATCTCAAAAGAAGCACGGACACCCTCTATAGTTTCCATAGATGGCTCGAGTACCCCGCTACCCCCCCCCCCCCCCCCACACACACCTACACACACGTACAGTGAATTTTATAGTCGGCTATGTATGGTAATTTCATAGTGTTTGCAACCATACCTCTGTTTGACCCCCTGGGGAACATGGCTGGACCCGCGCATAATTCAAAACCCACGACCATTTGCAGCAATATTAGCCTATTTATGAATACTCTTCAATTGGGGTAATGCATTAGAGTTCCAGAAATTTAAGCTCTGTTTAAACATAAAAAGTAGAAAGCGACATGGGTAGATAATTTGAGCAACATAAAATAAATTCAAACAATCAGTTTCGGATAAGAATTATTTTGATATAATTGAATTTGCCCACCCTCTAGGAGTCAGTGGATCAACTTTGTTTAAGCAATTATGTTAGAGGGTCTTAAGGTGATTGATTGTGCAGACATGATGATAAATTCTGAAGAAAAAAAACAGAATTCAGAGAAAAGTAATTCTTAATTGTTCAATGTAAATTAAATATGGAAATTTACCGACACCCTAGATGCCTCATTTTTTAATCTTTCAAAGTGGTTTAAGCAATTATTTTAGAGGACCCTGAATTGCAAATAAAATTAACTTCTGACCATTTGTTTAAAGAGAAAATTATTTTGAAATTTTCTATATAGACCATATATGGGAAGTAGCCGGGTATTTAATTCTCGTTTATTATATATCAACTTTTTTTATGGAGGAAGCTAGCATACAGGGGGGGGGGGGGGGGGGGGGGGTTTCACATGGGAATTATGCATACCAAGTTTCGCCAATTTCTGCCCAGTAGTTGACGTCGCACGGAGGACGGTGGGTAATCATTTTTGATGGATTTGAAAAGTTTTAGTGAAACGACATGTAACTATATCAAAATAACAGGACACCAAATACAAACTGACAACATACATACGATGACACAAGCACTAATTTGTCTGGTGGTTTTCAAAACGCAACAGACCTACAGAACTAAGAAGCTTCCAAGTATCATCAAACCAAAGAAGAATTGGCGTCCATACTTTCGATATAGGTAGGGACAACCACGACAGCTCCGTTTTGACGTGATCTGGTAAATATGAAAGGTCGACAGGTTTTGAAGGAAACAGAGTGAGCCATAAGACAAAATATTTTATGTTCCAGGCTTTGAAGATATGTTGACACCTTCAAAAAAAAGTCGTAGACCTGGCTAAGCGGACAAGGCACTGGTCGGCAGCTTTTGTCTTCTTCCTAAAATTAATGTTTAATAATTCGTTATTTCTGTAATCGATCATTATTATATTACTTAAAATTTGTACTTGATTTATAATTTGTTAAACACGTGTTTTAAAATAAGGCGAAAAAAATTAATTAAAAGCCATACATTTGTCAAATTATTACAAGCGAAAAAGCGCGATGACGAAAAATAAATAAATGTTATATAATTATTGAAATTCAGTGTCTGAACAGTAAATATCAATTTTGTAAATTTTTGGTATTCAGGAAAAAACTGCCTTTATCTGATCAACCTTTATTACTTTTAAGATTATTTAACAAAGTGAAATGATATTACCGCGACCTGGACTTGAACTCAAAACCCTCATTGCAAGTCACGCCGCACCCTCTACAACGTTGCTGCAAAAGCTCCGTCGCATGGTTTTATACATTTGTTTTACTCTTCAAATTATATATACGTACATTCATGAATTTCCTGCAGACAATACATTGGGGAACCTTTGAGCTTGTTTTCTGGAAGTCGTCCTTCCGTCTATTAACATCGACATATCATGATCTCTGCTTCTGTGTATACCTTCGAAACAGAGTTAGTCTTCGTTCAAGACTCTTTCGTTACAGTCATTACAACATACGTTGGCATACATGGCATCGAAACCTTGATATAGAGAAAACAATCGGCAATCGCATGCTTCTGATGGGTTTTTATATGTCATGTTCAGTCCGGGAACTTTCTCTTGCAGTCCAGACGGACAAGAGTCAATCATATCCAGAAAACACTCCTCAGAAATCGCCCGGTTGGGCAGAGGATGGGTAAATTCTAAATGACACGCGTAGGTATGGTCTAGAAAATCCAACGTACTCAAAATAACTATGAGGCGACTTTCATCCCTGAGTGGACACGCGAGTGAAGCTGCCCGCGGTATGACATCTGTGGCATTGTGTCACACTCGGCACAGAACTTGTTTTTGAACGTGACACCACTTTAGACCGAGTATACATGAGACAGACTTTTACCTTTTTCCATTCTTACACGTTTACTAGATTGCGAAGTTTTAAAAGTGATATAATTGTGCCGGATGATCTGAATACGCTTTACATTAGAACTCCTCTGTCGTCATATATGTTATGTTATTTTTCGTCCGTGCATATCCTGGAAAATAACGCACGCCTTCTATGTTTATATGGCATGTTTTTGATCATATTAGAAGTAATACTGTGGAAGAGGGGAAAGTGGACTAGCATTTGATATCCCAACGAAATAATACTTGTGGATGAGAGGAAGGGAAGGGGGGACTAGCATTTGATATCCCAACAAAATAATACTGTGGGAGAGGGGTGGGGGCACTAGCATTTGAATATCCCCGCAAAATAATACTGTGGATGAGAGGTAGGGGGGGGGGGGGGCACTAGCATTTAGATATCCTCACAAAATAATACTGTTAAGGAGAAATTTATACTTTTGTGTGAGGGAAGTTAGGGGGCACTAGCATTTAGTTAAAACATATTTATTTAAAAGTATATTGACAAACAATCAAATATGGATTAGAACAGAAGATGAATCTTAGTGTGTTCTTCTCAATGTATAACATATTGTTAACAATTATATGGTCGAGTTAGTTATATATGTGATAATATATGATATATAGGGTGACTTAAAAGTCACCTTAATATGTAGGATACGTGATCGATCTACAGATCATCTACACTTAGCGATATTTTAAGGACGATAAGTGGGATGATATACCCTTCATTTATTTACTAGTTACCTCCCTTTTGTTTGTCATTTTATTTTCCAAATCATAATAAAGACAAATATTGACTGGCAATATTAACCTGAGACAGTTATATATTCAGTGGCCTTCTTCGGCAAATGTTGGTTTCCGAAGAAGATCATATAGACTTTAAAGTTCAGCACGTACCTGTGTATCACACGTCCTGCTAGCCTCAATGTGCTAGAGTTCGAAGCTGAAGGTTATAGGTTCGAATCTAGTTCAGATCATATATTATTTCTTTTTTTTTTTTTTAATGAATTTTGTGTTTAATAATATACTACATGCTAATCACACACGGCGCAATTTTATTATCGAGCTATTATTTTTTAAAAACTTTATATGATTTATTAAATGCTCGACTGCACATAGGATTAAACAATTAATAATTAAATAAAATCAAATCTATCCACTCATACTGCAGTTTGCATTAGCACTATGCATGAGAAAAAATGTTTGTCTGCATCAGGGATTCGAACCTACCACTCCGTAATTACAAGACCGCTGTCCAGATCTATTTGAAGTATAAAGCATTGCAAACCATACTAACATGAAAAAGAAATGTTTGTATCGTAATATTTCACGGAAACTAACGAAGCACATCACGGAGATTATTTAGTCTCAGGTCACAGTTGCTAGACAATGAAGGTGAAACACTTGAGATTAAGATGGATCAAACCAAAATATTGCTTTGGAAGAAAATGACAAAGAGACTGTAGATTCAATTTAAAATTTTGGAAACTCAGACACAAGGGGTCATAACACTTGTATTCCAAAAGGCAATAAAGACAAAATCTTTCTTGAAAAGCTGGAGACCGATCTCTTTATTAACTGTTGCATATAAGAAGCAATAGCCTTCCGTTTTAAAAAATTTTTTTAGTTAAAATAATAAATGACCCCAAAATTGGTTTTCTGCCGGAACAAATATAAATTACTCA
>CM037781.1:19462997-19486267 GCA_021229015.1 Solen grandis
TAAGTAATCTATGTGAAACTCCCGATATATTCCATAAGCTTTAAAATATATACTTATACTTACATTTCCATTTGATCTGAAGAGTCAATAGAGTAGGACAGTTACAACCTGGATTTCTTTTTTCGATAAGCAGTAAGTATATAATTTATAATTCATCTGAACAGTCTTTGAATTATTTTTGTATGAAAAAACATCTATACGCACGGTAGTTAAAAATTCTATCAATTAATAAGTAATCTATGTGAAAAAATAAGCCCTGTATAAAAGTAAAATGAAGTTTGAAGTTCTATCAAAGATAAGTAAAAAATAAATTACTTATTCATTGATAGATCTTAAAACTCCTGTGTTATATTACAGAAGACAATGACTCTTTCATCATCAATATCAAAATATGTCCTTTATTTAGGATCTGATTGAAGAAAATCACACAAACTTGCAATTCTTCAGTTTTAACACCAATTAAACGCACATGTATAGACATAGAGTATTTTTCATTCATTCAGTTTTCAAACTTTGCATGTCAACCATGTGTCAAACAAAATGTGTGTTTCTTTCATATTCTATTTGGAATATTCAGGACATTCTGATAAAGATTTCACGTCAGTAACAACCGATCAAATCCCATCTGAGTGAGACGTTGTCAAACCAATCAGTCGGGTTTACGCGGACACATCTTGCATATATGGGTTCCGGCAGGATGGCTGTATGGAGATCGTCACCAGTTGAATAGGACGGAAACTCCTGTATAATACAAGTATAATTGGAACAGACTGTAAGGATAAACGACAAAAATGAATTAAAGCCAACAAAACTTAGCTCATTTATAATCTTCGTCTGATGCCTTTTCAATTCCCACATCTTCTTGTCATTATCTTATAGTCATACTTAGCAATTTGTTATCAAAATGACTTCATTTTTGTTTCCAAAATCAAGCTCTATAATGCATGTGTAATGAATGTACAAGGTGTGTATTGTTGTATATTGTGTTCTTTTGTATTGCCTTTATCGGATATATATGTGTTAGATGCCCTGTGACTTGGCTATTTTTATTGTTAAGTGTTGTAATGTTGTAATGTGATGTACCTGTTCTATATTGCTTTTTTAAATAAGTATATTATACACTGTTTTCATAATCCACAAGTTAAAAAGATATTAGCATAATAGGTAAATAATGGTCAATAGATTAATTTAATATATTTACAGGATGTCCAAATTTTCCATCGGCACAAATAAAGAACCTCATTCTTGTCTACACAACCCAAAGTTACAATAGTACTTTAGAGGGAAACCTCTACTTCATGCATATGACAGACAGACACATTTTATTTTGTTTTAACGTGTACATGATCACATAGTTGCATAATTCATATAACCATATATCATTATTGCATATGGTCACACACACACACACACACACACACTGATTACAATGTGCTTTACACATTCTAAACATTTAATTGGATATGTTTGCAAAGAAGCGGTAGCAAGTGCATATATATCTTCAGTAAAAACTTATAATACCGTAAAGACAAACTTAGCTAGAATGTGCATTCAAAATCCTATTTCTAATTTGAAAAGCTTCTTTTATATACTTACAAAGTTCAACTAAAGCATCTTTATTATTTGATCTCATCGATAAACAAATTTAACAAAGCTAGGCCTTGAATAGATATTTTTTTTTTATTTTTAATTTCCGTATTTCATTGTAGGTTTTGCAGACACAAGTAAAATGGAACTCATCTTCAATGTCTCTTTTCTCACACAGCTCACAATACCTTTCAGATCGATCAACCCTGTTATGACCATAACGCCCAGATTCGATTCTAAGTGGATGTGAGGACACCCGTAATTTTGGAATAAAGTGCAAGTATTTCACAAATTCAATTGTGTCTTTGAAATGCCTGTAAGAACATGACGTACCACATTTTTATACACCCCCTCCATTTTTGTTTAAGATAATCGATTTAACCGACCTTTAAAAACAGTTCCAAAGTTTTATGATTAACCGCAAAAGGGTCTAACCATACATAACCAACGCCATATTCATCTAAAAGCCGTTTAACCCCCAAAACCAAGTTTTGGCAACCCCTTGTATTATCCTCTACAAGTTAACATTACATTTATGTTAGCAAAATATTTTCGGTTGTAAAATAAGCCAATTATTAATTATCCTGACGTATCGATTTATAAAAAGTGGGTATCTTCCAAACTCCCCGTCCACTGCCAATGATGATGCAGTTACCGCGAACTTCACATGAATAAATTAATATTGACCCGACAAAAGAATAAAACAAAACTGCAACATAGTACTACACTTTAAATTTAATCATTGGTATTTGTTAATAGCGTGTTCAGTGCTTTTAATGATTTCCCCACAAGAAATTCCTGATTTGGAAAATGGAAATGGAAACAAAAGTTTTTGGTTGTTAAATTTTCGAACACAAGGCTTAACCTTACTGAATATGTCTTTTATGACATTAAGTATTTTACAATTAGACCCATTTTATATTTTTTTATAAATTTAAACCATAATTTATTTTTGTTTACACTATCAAAAGCGTGTTTTAAATCCATAAATGCACAGTATAGCCGCTTATTATCACCTATATACTTTTGAACTATAGAATATAAAAGAAAAAACTGTATCTACTGCTGACTGCCCCGCTTTAAAGCCAAATTGCACATCCGATATAATATCAGTTTCCTCGCACCATTTATTTATCCTATTATTCAATACACCTGTAAATGTTTTAGCTAAACAAGACAATAATGTGATGTCCCTGTAAATGGCTACATTATTCTGATTTCCCTTTTTTAAACCATGACACAATAATACCCCCAGCCCACTCATCAGGATAGCACGCCGACGTAAGAATGGCATTGAATAAGTCACAGAAATGCGGGGCTAAAGTATCTATTGTTTCACTAAAGCATGAATTTCATAAGCAATCTTTCTCTGGCGATTTTGCTCTTTTCAGTTTCTGAACTGTGTTAACTATTTATAAAATGGTAATATTCATATTCAACTACTCAAAATTACATAATGTATCACTAAAATTATGCGAGTCTCAGAATGATTCCGCTTCCTTATTTTTATGTTGCCTCTCTTTTTGTGATAAATCGCGTAAATACTCGAAGAACTCGTCAAGCGTGACATCACCTTCTGACGATTGTCACGTACGAAATAAAGACCAAAATTCCTTTGTTTTTTATGTCTCAAATTTTCAATATTACAAATTTTATTATTCTTAAAAATATAACGTTTCCGGATGATTAACTTTTAATATGCATTCATTTCTCACATAATAATAATCTATTTTCTTGACATTTATTAATATTGAACATTTAAAGTGCTTCTGCATATAGTAAGTTTGCAGCGAAACATTCTTCATTGAACCATCTTTTATGAGCAGCATTAAATGATAAAGGCATCTTGCTCTCTTTCTCTTGCGTTTTCAGTTTCAAATACACTTGTATCTAAAATTTAAGGTACCTATTTAAATGAAACAAGATAAACACAACCCAATGCCGTTAATTGAGTAAATCAGAGGGTGACATTTAAAGGACCGATAGTGAGTTGAAACCGTTTTAAAGTTCTGAACAAAATTCAAGGAAAAAATGGAACGACTTAATCATAAACGAAAAATATATATTTGAGAATCATACCTTATCCTTATTTTTCGTTGTTGTATTTTTTTTTTGAACCCCCCTTGCGTGACAGTAGAAATTTACGCAATCTGTACTGTACAGACAGGGATTTTTTGATGTACGGATGAATCCTTTTCGCCCCTGAATGATAAGGGCGTAATTTTCTTTACATCTAAAGATCGCCTCAAAAAATTTATGGTTTATTCAAATAATTCAAAATAATATCCCACAACATATCGGGCATAACAAAAAAAAAATTTTAAAGGAAAAAGAGTTTCGCTTGATAGGGTTTTGTGCATCTCGAAATACACATAAGTAAATTTGATTTAAGTGTTATATCTTTAAGAAGCATACCACAATTTGGGGGTTGGTCCTCATAAAAATCGAATTCATCATTTAAACTACATTATTAGAAATATAACGATCATTTTAAATTTTGGCCCCACTTTGTTTTTTGCTATAAATAAACCATACGTTACATCCATACATTTAAACCATCAAATTTCCTCAAAAGGGGAAAAAAAGGGACAGGAACTGACTACTTTGGAACGAAAAAGTAAAATTAGTTTTAAGTTTAGAAAACCAGATTTGGTTACTAAAAGCAGACCAAAAGCTTAGCACCCGAAGATGTACTGGATGTATTATTTTGGGTTTTTAAAACCGGGCCGCCCACGCGCCCTTCCCGTATATTTCCCCAGGGCGTTCAGTCGGGAATTTTTGGGGCCAATAACGTTTGGATCTTTTTCCCCAGGAAGATGAGGCTGTTAACTGGTTGTCTGGAATTCCGGCGGGGCCCCCTTAGACAAATCATCGCAAATTTCTGAATAAAAAACAAACATAACAATAATGCATTTTTTCTACGGCAGCTGACTTTTGCTATTGATCCAGACTTTTTACCGGATTTCGACCAAACAAAATGACTGTAATTTTTTTCTAATGCCCTGCTTAAAGCCATGTTTGAATGGTCAATGATCCAAGAAAATTTTTTTCTTCTCAAAATTAACTGGACTTGAAAACCAAATTCAAGAAACTGGTTCTTTGAACGGTACTGGAGTTGAATACAATTTTTTCCCGTACAGCTATGAAAAAGCATATCGCCGAAATATAAAGATATGTCTTTTTTCTAATTCCGAAACCTTATACAACTGCTTTTTATCAATGTTGCATTTTATTCCCGCAATCATGAAAGTTTGAAGTAGCTGAAAACGAACTTTTTTACGGCTTTTCCCCAAACCGCGGAAAAAAGATAGGGTTTGTTATGTTTTTTCTTTTTACTACGGCTTTCCGCAAACCTGCGGGAAAAAGTAAGGGTTTGTTATGTTTAAACGGCTTTTCCCCAAACCTGCGGAAAACGTATAGGTTTTGTTATGTTATTTTTCTTATTATTATTCTTCTTTTTCCAACCTAATTCAAAAGTTAATTTATATAGTTGCCTGGCAAGCAACATGAAAATTAAAATGCTTGACAAAAAAGGAAATTTTTTTAAATCAATATTTTCGATTTTCAATGACTCAAAAGACGTCAGATTTGATTCACTTCAAAAATTTGTTCGCACCTAGAACCTTTAATTTTTGTTCGATTTTCTGGAAATTTTCACAGAAGATGTATTTTAAAAGAGATGTGCACCTTTGCATTCAAATTTCCAAATTCGAAAAGATAATTTTTTTGGCAAAAACCCTTTCGAACTTAGGTCCTAAAATATTTTTTTTTGTTTCAAGGGCCCCCTTATGCTTTGAACTGAAAATTGGCAGCATAGCGGCCAAAGGGCGCTTTCATTTCCTATTTGACGTCAAAAACTCTTTTTAAACATTTCTTTCGCTCTGGTATCACGACTTTTGACTTAACTTTTTTTAAAATTCATTGCAGCGATTAAAAGTTTTATTTTTTAAATTTATTTATTTTAATGTAGATCTGCACCTTGGCATTCTTCACAGAAGATGTATTTTAAGATGTAGATGTGCACCTTGGCATTCAAATTTCTAAATTTGAAAATATTAAGATTTCATGGCGATACCGATTTTCGAACTTTGGTTCTGAAGTTACATTTTAATGTTACAAAGCCTCCTGATATTAATATTAGAGCAGAAAAATACGGATATAATATTGCATTTGTTATCACGGCTTTCTGCAAACCCGAAGAAAATGACAAATACATGTAATTCTACTAATTTTTTATGTTATAAAAAACATTTAAAATCGACTGAATAACGTGAGAAAAAATTCTTGAGGATTGTATTATGTTAAATTTTTCCTGTTTTTTTTTTTTCTGTATGATAGTAAACGGTTGCGTAATCAAATAAGATCCATATATATGCTTTCTCAATATGATGAAATTCTTGATTGAATTATTTTTTAACATAAGAATATATTTATGATAATGATGATTTACGTATTAAATTATACATTATTAATACATTATTAGCCAACATTATTCCATTTATTTGTATTAACATATAAATTCAATACCTTTGAAATAAACAAACGGAAAGCCGCTTTGTTTGTATCTTAAACAAATGACTTCTAGATCTTCTTATTATTATTCTTCTTCTTCCAACCTAATTCAAGAGTTAATTTATATATGTTGCCAATGGCCAAGCAACATGAAAATTAAAATGCTTCGACAAAAATGTATACATTTTTAGCGATACCGATCATGACATGACAGATATTCATGTTTGATGTTTGACTACTTGAAAATATGAAAACAAACCTGTTCACATTCTCAAAGATATTTTTTCTGGATTAATAGAACATTAGCTGAACATGTCCTTCCAAAAAGAATACTTTTCTTTAGTCACTTGATTTTGCCGTCGTTGAAATATAAAAATCATTAATTTCAATTTTTATTCGCGTTCCAGCGTCATGAGTATTAGGGCAATCTTAAGCATACCTTAAGGAATTAATGTTTTGTCTCTTGTTTATGACAACATTGATTTGTAAGCAAAATATATTAAAAAGATCATAAGATGAGACATATTAACTTTAAATAAGTTATATTGCCGTGTCTTAACATGCGAAAAAAGTCCAGAAAATTTCAAGTGATTACGTTATCACACACGACTTATTCATGTTTTTCGTAATATGGCTAATTCATAAAAAAACTCTTTTATTTTGAATAAAGAAATGAAAGCGGTCATTGAGTTGGTTGAGCAAGATCCGATTGTTCTTTTGCAGGAAAGAGTGCCTGCGTTGAATAGTGAATTGTGATACGTTTCTGAGTAAATGAGTCGCATTTTTGATGAATTAGTGTAATAATATATTACCCAGAAAACCTATAAGGATAACTTATTGTATTCGCTATCACGGCTTTCTGCAAACCTGAAGAAAATGACAAATACATATATATCTACCTATTGATTTTTTATGTTTTCTAAATGTTTAACGGTTTCTTTTTCTAAATCTATAATGATAAGCAAATGTATAAAGCAAATGAATTGTTGAAAGTTTCAAGACGTTTATAACGTTAATAACATAGAAATAAGAAATTATTTTCATGAATTTGCTTACACCTCTGCCTTTGTTTTCATCTAATTTTGCGAATGTAAAACTCAATCAATTTAAAGGTTGAAAGTCATGGATTTCAAAGTAATTTTTTTCTTTTTTACAGTTACAATTGTGGGTCAAATTGCAATGAATATTTGTTAAGTAATATGCTTACAAGGAAAAGATATTAAATAAAGAATAAAAAAAAAATAAAATCGATTGAATAACTAAGAAAAAAAAAACTTGGGATTTTTTAAATTTTAAACGGTTGCATAATAAGATCCATTATGTTCTCAATATCTTCCTAAGAAGATAAAAATGAAAAAATAAATAAATAACTAAATAAAAAATAAAGCTTAATTTTGAACATAAGTATATATTTATGATAATGATGATTTACGTATTAAATTAAACATTATTAGCCAACATTATTCCTTTTCTTTTTATTAACTTATATATTCAATACCTTTGAAATAAGCAAACGGAAAGCCGCTTCTTTTGTATCTTAAACAAACGACTTCTAGTTATTCCTCATTTTCAACCAAATCCAAGAGTTAATTTCAATATGTTGCCAGTGTCTGAGCAACATAAAAATTAAATTACCTCGACAAAAAAGTTTAAATTTTTAAATTCAATCATTTTCAATGACGTCAAATGACGTCAAATGACGTCAGATTTGACGTCAGCTTCAAAAGTTTGTTCGCTCTCCAGAGCCTTTATTTTTTGTCGTTTAATCTTGATATTTTCACAGAAGATGTATGTTCTGATGTAGATGTGCACTTTTCTTTCAAATTTTCAAATTCGAAAAAATTAAAAATTTATGGCAAAACCGAGTTTCGAACTTAGGTCCTAAAACTATATTTTAATGTTACAAAGGCTACTAATGAGTTAGAAGCATTAGCATTGGACACCTTATTGGCCCAGAGGTCAACTTTCTTTTCTCTGAAAGGTTTTTTTCTTAAGGCACGTGGTAATGACGTCATTTAAAGGACAAACTCCTATTTTTCAAAGATTTCTCTCACTCTGGCATCATAAATTTTGAGTCAATTATAATGAAATTGAAATTGCAGCGATTAAAATGTATCTTTTTATACATACAATAATTTTTAATTTTCAATGACGTCAAATGTAGTCATATTTGACGTCAACTTCAAAAGATTGTTCGCGCTCTAGAGCCTTCAGTTCTAGTCGGATTATCTTGATATTTTCACGGAAGATGTATGTTATTATGTAGATGTGCACCTTCTCTTTCAAGTTTTTAAATTCGAAAAATCTAAGAATATATGGCAAAACCGAGTTTCGAACTTTGGTCCTAAAACTCTTATTTAATGTTACAAAGGCTACTGATGAGTTAGAAGCATGAAACTGGACAGCTTATTGGCCCCCGAGGTCTACTTTCTTTCCTCTGAAGGATTTTCTCTTAAGTCACGTGGTCATGGCGTCATTTTTAAGGATAAAATCCTATTTTCATAAAATTCTCTCGCTTTGGCATCATACATTTTGAGTCAATAAAAATGAAATTGAAATAGCAGAGATAAAAAAGTATATTTTTATACATTCAATCATTTTCAATTTTTATTGGCGTCATATGACGTCAGATTTGACGTCAGCTTCAAAAGTTTGTTCGCGCTCTAGAGCCTTCAAATTTGGTCCGATTATATTGATATTTTCACAGAAAATGTTCGTTAGGATGTAGATGCACCGTTGCATTCAAATTTCGAAATGATTAAGATTTTATGGCAGTACCGAGTTTCGAACTTCGGTCCTAAAAATATATTTAAATGTAACAAAGCTCCCCGATGCGTTAGAAGCATAAAATTGGACAGCATATCGGCATAGAGGTTAACATTCTATTTTCTGAATTATTTTCTCTTTCGTCAGGTGGTTATGACGTCATAAAAAAGACAAAAAGCATTTTTATAAAGATTTCTCTCGCTCTGGCATTATGAATTTTGAAACAATCTTAAATACATCTTCAGAATCGATAGAGTTCGAATTGAAGCGATGCAAGAAATGTTTGTTTTGTCACGTGGTTATGACGTCATGCATACTAAAGCAAGAATTATTGAAAAATCATATAAGATCTCCAATTAGACCAATGAACATAATTTTTTTAAAAATGTCGAAACTTAGTACGTTCATAAGATATTTCAAGTAATTACGTCATCAAACATGGCAGATATTCATGTTTGATGGATTGCCCAATGCCTACTTGAAAATGTGAAAACAAACCTGTTCGCATTCTCGAAGATATTTTTTCTGGATTTATAGAACGTAAGCTGAGCATGTCCTTGCAAAAAAAATAAAAAAAATCTTAAGTCACTTGATTTTGACGTCGTGGAAATATAAAAAGCTTTCATTTCAATTTGTATTCGCGCTCCAGCGTCATGCGTATTGATGCCAATACTCTGTAAGCAAAATATATTAAAAAAATCATAAGATTGGATATGAGAACTTTAAATAAATAATATTGCCGTACCTAAAAATGCGAAAAAAGTCCAAAAAATGTCAAGTGATTACGTCATCAAACATGTCATATTCATGTTTTTCGTATAAGGGCCTATTCATGAAAGCAGTCATTGGTTTTGGTTGAGCAAGATCTGATTGTTCTTTTGCAGGAAAGCGTGCCCGTGTTGAAAAGTGAATTATGATACGTTTTTGAGTAAATGAGTCGCATTTACGATGAATTAGTATAATTATACTAGAGCCAGAAAACCTATACGGATAACTTGCATTTGCCATCTCGCCTTACCGCAAACCCGAAGAAAATGACAAATACATGTATATCTACCTATCTATCTATTTTTTTTATGTTTTCTAAATGTTTAAAGGTTTCTTTTTCTAAATCTATAAAGAAAACAATATATAAAGTAAAAAAAAGTTTTGAAAGTTTCAAGACGTTTATAACGTCAATTACATAGAAATAAGATTTTGCTTACGCCTCTGCCTTTGTTTCCATTTATTTTTGCAAATATAAAACTCAATCAATTTAAAGGTTGAAAGTCATGGATTTGACGTCATTTAAAGATCAAAATCCTATTTTTTCAAAGATTTCTCTCCTCTGGCATCATACATTTTGAGTCAATTTTAATGTGATTGAAATTACAGCGATAAAAATGTATCTTTTTATACATTCTATCATTTTCAATTTTCATTGACGTGATATGACGTCAGATTTGACGTCAGCTTCACAAGTTTATTCGCGCTCTAGAGCCTTTAATTTTGGTCCGAATATCTTAATATTTTTACAGAGGATGTATTTTTTGATGTAGATGACCTTTGTTGTTCTCTTAAGTCCCCTGATGCGTTGGAAAAATGAAAATTGGACAGCATATCGGAATAGAGGTTTACATGAATGTTTTTCTCTTAAGTCACGTGGTTATGACGTCATTAAAAATACAAAAAAAACAACATTTTTTTGTAACGTTTTGAATCGGTTGCGTTATGGCAGGAAAACAAAAAGTGTACTTTAAACAAAATTGAAACGCTGTAGCTTCATGAACTTTGAGTCATTATGAATTTTTCAGGATTAACACATGAAAAAGTGTAGTGATGTATACTGCAAAGAATATTTGTTTGGTCACGTGATTATATCGTCATGATTATTTTAGCAACAATAATTAAAAAATTCATACAAAATCGGCAAGTCAATGTATGAAGTTCAAATTTGCAGAACTGTCGAAGCCTAAGATGTGCAAAAAGTCCTAAAATTTCAAGTGATTCCGTCAACAAACATTGCCAGATATTTTATGTTTTTCGGAAAGGGCTTGTATACGAAAATCTAGCAATTTGAAATAAGAAAAGAAGGCGGTTATTTGGTTGGTTACCCTAGATCCGAACGTTCCTACGCAGGAAACGATAAATAAGTATAACTATACTATAACGAGAAATACCCGATAAGGATAACTTATTGCATTTGCTATCATGGCTTTCTGCAAACCTGAAGAAAATGACACCTCTACCTTTGTTACCATCTATTTTTGCAAATGTAAACTCATTCAATTTAAAGGTTGAAAGTCATGGATTTCAAAGTATTTTTTTTTCTTTTTTACAATTTCAATTATGTGGATCAAATTTCAATGAATATTTGTTAAATCATATGCTTACGAAGAAACAGATAAAAAATAAAGAATAAAATACTTTTAAAATCGATTGAAAAAACTGAAAAACCTAAGAAAAAAATTCTTGACGAAAGTATTATCTTAACATTTCCCTTTTTTCTGCATGATAGAAAACGGTTGCGTAATCAAATAAGATTCATATTTATGCTTTCTCAATATCTTCTTAAAAAGATAAAAATGATAAAAAAAGAAAAAAAAAAGATTTAACGCTGATTTTTTGAACATAAGTATATATTTATGATAATGATGATTTACGAATTAAATCTTTCATTATTAAGCATCTTATATATTCAATACCTTTGAAATAAGCAAACGGAAAGCCGCTTCGTTTGTATCTTAAACAAACCGACATCTAGTAATATGTAATATTGAACCTTTCGATTTTAAGAAAGATAATGTATGTATTAAAAGTAGGGCTTTACATGCCAGATAAAACTTATTTTAAAAAAATGGCTATAGAAAGAACATGCACTTTTATGCTGAATCGGTAGGAGGTCTCAAGTTTCTTCTCTCCCAGCTATGACATATCAAAATCGTAAGAAAGGCTTGTTAGGCGCTCAGCACATAAGGGTAGTTGCAGGACTGGTTGGTCCGGTGTCATGATAATGTGACTGGGTTGGTCTCATGACTCACGTCAGTGCAGTGTGGCAGCACTTTCTTTTTCTCATTTAGACCGAGTCCCCTATTGACCGAAATACTTTGGGTGGGAAGTTAACCCAAAATATAAACAAACATACATACACAAATAAATGTAAACTTAATTTTCTGATACGATAACATGTAAATGCGGCAGTGAAAAGCTGATAATATAGTCATGTATGTTATTAACGTTGCTGCTATAAATTTCCGGTGGCTGTAATCGATTATTAGTTTATTATAGTTTTCGATTTTGATTCTCTGCAAGCTAGGTTATAAACATTAAAATCGTAATAATGTTTAAAAATTAAAATATTTTAAGGCTACTTATACGCACTAGTATATTTTCATTTTTCCCCAAGGAACATCCATTCCTCTTTACTGTCGGGATTCACATACTTATCTATGAAGTAAACTTTCAAAGTGTTTGAAATGAGGAGCGTCGTTTTCACATCGTCTACATGATGTTGTAGAGCATATTTTCATGACTTTTACAAGATGTAGTTAGATTGCCATTATTATATGTAAAGAATAGTTATAAAATATTTATCTTTTTGTTTATTTATTTATCAATCTACTTTTTATTTATCTAATTATTTATAAAAAAAAAGCGATAAGAAATAGTAGATTTTCATTATAATAAATGCATATATTCCGGTCATATCGAACATCACATAATACATTCATATGTACAATAATACATTTCATATATGATATTATCAAATTGTCTGATTTTCTACCCAAATATATATTCTACCACCTGCTTCAATTGAGTTTAACTGTTTTGAGTCATGAGAAAAGTTATGAGTCATAAATTATATATTTTTTTTCATTTTAAATCATTATGTTGTTCCAATACTCGTCAGCAGACTTTCAGCGGCATTACGGAGGAAAAAGATATTTGACAGAAAGACATTAAAAAACACGTATTCCGCCATAAAATGCATATTTGGAGGGGTTCACACATCATTGGATGAAAACTAAGATTTCTTTTTTTTTATCAATATTTAGTACTACGCAGCCTTTCAGTTGCATTACGGTTGAAATATTTCGAAAAAGTGCTATTTTACCGTTATTCAACACTGAAATGCGGATTTGAACATTTTCTCATATTCTTCACCAGTATATGGTTATAAACAAGTTATATCCTGAAAGGCTGCCATGCCTTCAACCAGTCTTTCTGTCGGTTTACAAATATAAAGTTATTCCGAAAAAAAATTAAAAATAATTTCAGTATGAACTATAAAATTAGTCTCATTTAGTTTTTTCCCACTTAAATGAAATGCGAGAAAATACATAAAAATATTTCGTTCCATAGTCTGAAACATTATTTGTGTAAATATTACAACATGCATACATCTGAATGCTTTATGAAAATAGACATGTGAAGCATATATGTATACTTTTCAATGATGCCTTATTGCATTTCTGTTAGACGGCTTTTTAAATTTTCAAGCGTGTAATGCTAAAATGTTTTGTTCTTAATGACTAATACTATGCCAGTATGTTAAAACCCGGGTGCTAACTACCCAATAATACATACAGTTATGTAATGCTTACTGCCCAGTGCTATTGAATATGGTTTTAACTCTTTGCGTTTACGTACAAGTCATTTTAAGAAATTCAATCATTTTAAAAATTATCAATTGCCATTAATCTACAAATTTTATAAACATATATTCTTGTACTTCTTATGTGGTAGTAAACCGAAAGCATTCAGCACTATACACTTCTCAAAAGAAATGAGACAAGGCTACACGTATGCTTGCACTTCTCATTTGCTATGTATGTCTTAACATAATGCCATATTATAAGTCATTAAGCACAAAGCATTTAGCATCACAAACCGTCTTACAGAAATGCGATAAGGCATCATTGAAAAGTATACATACATGCAAGCACATGTCATTTTTATCAAAACGGACTTCGGACTTGCTCAACAGTTGCTGACGGCTGGGCATCTGGACCGGGTCAGCGATATATTGGAGCGATATATTGGTTTACCAACGTTGGATTACCGAACTTTGAACTCTGCTGGGTGGCCACTTTAAATTTTCATCAGTGCACTTAAGTTTTCTCAGAGCTGAGAAACGAAAACGACAGTCTTCGCAATCAGTTATTGGATGTCAAGAGTCAATGCGAAGAAATGAGTAAACAAAATCAAACGTTGGTGGAAAACAACCAAAGGCTCCAGGAAAGATGGAAAGAGACGAACTACAACATAAAAATAAAAGAGCGTGAAATCAATGACATTGAACAGTATACAAGGAGGAACTCGGTACGTATATTTGGTATACACGATCAGAACAAACGAGAAACAACTGAATAGACCGCCGAAAAAGTTTTAAACATGCTTAAAAAGTAGCTAGATGTCAACATGAACCAACACCAGATTGACATAGCACATAGACTTGGACAATTCAGGGAAGACTGAAATCGAGTAATTTGCAAATTTGGACATGGACAAAACAAAAATGAGGGGTTTGAAAGGCAAAAACATAGTGATCAGGGAGGATCTTACGATCAAAAATTCAAAATTGCTTGAGAAGGTCTCGACAATGAATGATGTTAGATCAGCCTGGTCTGAAAATGGCGAGATTCTGGCCCAGTTGGAGAACGGGAGAAAGGTTACGATCAACATTCACACGGATCTGACGGCAATGTGATACCTGCGCTCTCTTTATGTCAAAATGTTCAGGGTACATCCCTGTTTCTAAAATATATATCTATATACATATATTTTCAAAACATCTTGACTTGTTACAAAATAAAAAATCAATAAAGTTTTATGCATGCCATTATAGAGTTCGGCAGATGTCTAACTAAACAGGGTTTATCCCTGTTTCTAAAAATAGATTCGGTTTTATTTATCTTAAGTTAAAAATAGAAATCAGCTAATCAAGTGCCCGGCTTTGTCACCAGGAGTCTAGGCACTTTGCTCCAGGTGGAAAGGCGGGTACCAGACTGGCGTGTATTGACGATACGTGCTAAAAATAGCAGCTCAGTCTCATTTATTGTGTATTATGTTAATTTATAAAAAGTTCACATGTGACCCAGTGCTACCTAAAAGGTAATGGCAAATTAAAGGTTACTTCTTTTGTGTCCCCCGAGGTCACTCGGAGGTCAGGCCCCTCCCTCTCAATTTTCTTTTTGACCTAATATTCTTAAAGTTGTCCAAGGGTCTGACTTCGCCCCGTCAATCTTTTCTGGTGACTTTATTTTCATTTTTCTTAATTATTTAATTAGTTATTTATTTGTATTAAAAGCATTTGGAGATGATTGTCTAGGCAGTTGCTTCGTTTGGAAGACTTAGGAACTGTTCATTGTCATGATTTTTTCTTGTTAATGAAATGTTATACAAAATATGAGTAGCATATGCAGTTTTTTGCTCTGGGTTTATTCTATATAAATTTGCCTGTAAAATTGTATTCCTGTAAATATGAGAAAAAGTATACATTTATGAAGAAACCAATTTTGAAAATTATGAATTAGTTTATGACCTATAAACATGTATACAAAGAGTGTGCCTCAGTATAATATGTCTGCTAAATGGTCCTCTCAAAATGGTAATGTTCTCTTTACTTATTTTTCCTATTTTTTTATTTCCTAATTACACAGGAATTTTGATCAATGTTTTATTCACTTCAAAATACATTTTTCTATTTTATACTATTCTTGGAAACATAAAAAGTGTTAATACCCACATTTTAGACTTGTACACAGTATGGTTATTCACATACAAAATCATAAGGTGCCATAATGTAATACAACTTTATTATGTCCAGTATCTTGAAACACTATAATCTCACATGAAATAACTAATGTCTAATAAAATAACATTTTATTCTATGAATGTCCAAGGACTAGGGGACAGAAATAAAAGGTTAGATGTTTTTGATTTTCTGAAGGAAAAGAAAGGTGCTATTTACTTCCTCCAAGACACTCATTTTACAGATGAAATAAGTAATAGAGTATACTCTGAATTTGATTTTGAATGTTGTTTTAATAATTTCAATAGTCAGTCAAGAGGAGTGGCTATTTTCATAAGTAAAAAAAAAGATTTTCATTGTCAGTCTGTTTATAGAGACCCCACAGGTAACATGCTGATTTTGGATTACTCTATTTGTAACAAGAAACTAACCCTTATTAACATTTATGGTCCAAATCAGGATAAACCTGAATTTTAATAGTTATTATCTGAGAAAATTAAGACTTTTGATAATCCTTGTATTATTGCAGGGGTCTTTAATATTGTGTTAAATCCTGATATGGATACTTTTGACTATGTTAATTTAAACAATCCAAAGGCACGTGATGTACTGTTAGATACTAATTTAGAACATGATTTGATAGATTGTTGGAGAGAATTAAATCAAGATAAAAAAGAATTTACATGGTTTAAAAAAATACCCAAAAGAAGAGTAGATTAGACTTCTTTTTGTCTTCAAATAATTTATTTATGGATGTGTGTGATGTAAAGATTTTATCAGGATATAGAACAGATCACTCTCTTATTAAATTACAAATAGATATTGATAAGTTTCAAAAAGGCAAGTCTTTCTGGAAGTTTAATAATTCACTGCTTAAAGACCATGAATATATTAAACACATTAAGAGTATCATTCTTCAAAATAAAAAGAGATATATATTAAATGATCAACTATCCGTTACAGACATTGCAGATATAAGTAATAAATGATCAATTGTTGTTTTTTTTGAAGCTCTACTGTGTGACATAAGAGGTGAAACAATATGCTATAGCTCTAGACTTAAGAAACAAATGATTAAAAGAGAGGATGCCTTAATAAAAGAAATACATAATTTAGAACAAGAATTTATAACGGATAACATAAATTTGGAATCAAGAAAAAAAGAGCTTAGGGAAATAAGGAACAAAAAGATGGAGGGAGTAAAAATAAGATCAAGAGCCAAGTGGATTGAAGAGGGAGAAAAACCTACAAAATATTTCAGCAATCTTGAAAATCAAAACATTGTCTCTAAAAATATGAACAGGCTTTTCACAAAAAATAATTGACACACAATCAGAAATAATTAAAGAAGTTCAGATTTTTTATAAAACATTTTACAATAGAAAGGAAACTATTGATATTGATTTAGAAAATATTATTATTACTAATAAAATAAATGAATTATCAGAAAAAGATAAAACTGTATTAGAAGGAAAATTAACCCTTGAAGAGTGTTTAGAAAGTTAAAAAAAATGAAAAATAATAAAAGCCCAGGTCCCTCAGGTTATACTGTGGAGTTCTTTAAAAAAATTTTTGGCAGACATTGGATACCTCTTAATAAGGTCTTTAAATTTTGCTTTTGCTAGTGGAGAACTGTCGACATCTCAAAAACAAGGAGTAATAACATGTATTCCTAATGGAAATAAAGATAACAGTTATTTAAAAAATTGGAGACCAATTTCATTGTTAAATGTGTCTTACAAAATTGCTTCAGCAACAATGTCCAATAGACTGAAAAAATACTAGACAAAATAATTCATGAAGATCAGTCTGGCTTTGTACCAAATAGATACATAGGAGAAAATATTTGAACAATATATGACATTTTGTTTTATACCAATAAATATGAGATTCCTGGTTTGCTCTTACTGATAGATTTTGAGAAAGTCTTTGATTCAGTCTCCTGGTCCTTCATAAATAAAGTACTAAATGTGTTTAACTTTGGTCCTGATTTTAAAAAATGGATAAATATATTTTATGAAAATATTGAATCATGTTGTGTAGTCAATGGGCATTTATCTGAATAGTTTTACCCTGGACGAATCTGTCGCCAAGGGGATCCGATATCTCCATACATATTTATTTTATGTGCCGAGATACTGGCAATTATGATCCGTCAAAATTAACTTATAAAGTGAAATAAAAAAATCTCTCAAATACTCTCTGAATACCTTAAAACTATATGCCCAAATCTCCGGCCTGAATATAAATATTGAGAAAACTAAATTAATATGCATTGGTAGTAATAAAAACAATAGTTATAAGCTATTACCCGACTTAAATATGAGTTGGGATAAACATTTTACTTTACTTGGTATAAAATTTAGTAGTAATTTAGAAAACATGGAAGAATTGAACTATAATGCAAAAATCAAGGAAATAAAATCTTTACTTAAATCATCGTCCAGAAGATTACTTACTCCAATTGGAAAAATAATTGTGATAAAGAATCTTGCTTTAGCTAAAATAGTCCACTTGATTTTATCTCTACCAACACCAAAGCAGGAAACATTAACGGAATTAGAAAATATATTTTTTGACTTTTTATGGGATAGAAATCCAGATAAAATAAAAAGAAACATAATATACACAGACTTTTCTCATGGTGGATTAAGATTCATAAATATTTCCTCATTTTGTATCTCACTAAAAACTACATGGATTAGGAAGATGAACATTGAGAATAAGAAATATCTAGAAATTGAGAAATTCTGTAATTCAATACCTGACATGTTGAGATTAGGATCAGAAAACATAGCAAAAAAAATAGAAAAAGTTGAAAACCCATTTTGGAGAGACGTATATAAATCCTATAGTTTATTTTGTTCAAATTTAATACCGAATAACCAAGAAGAATTTAAACGTGAGTTTTTGTGACATAATAAGAATATAAAGGCCGGAGGAAAAACTATTTTTAAGGAAAAACTACTTGAATTAGGCATATATACCATTAATGATATCTTAAATAATGAAGGATCTTTCTTTTCTTTTGAAGGTTTTTGTAAAAAAATATGGTAGGGTTTACCTTTTACTAGAATATGCTACCCTTATCTCAGCAGTTAAAGAATATCTTTTACAAACATACAAACAAATATTAAATTAGATTCACAATTAGAACAACCATCTACACCTTTATCAGTAGCCATTGTTCTAAGTTCAAAAAAAAAAAAGCTGTAGAAAAATCTATGATAGATTGATAAATACAAAACTTTATCTATCTATCTACATCTATTGAAAAATGGCAAAGAGATTTTCAAATGACAATTAAAAAAATTTTTTGTACAAAGGACACAGATCTTCAATGGTTTCAATTTCGTATTAATCAAAGAATTATTGGCACTAATAATTTGCTAAAAAAAATGAAAATTAAAACTTGCAATAAATGTGCTTACTGTAAACAAGAACTAGAAACAATTACATACTTATTCTTTACTTGTCCTATTGTAAAATGTTTCTGGAGAGATTTTGAAATTATGTTAAAAGATAATTGTTTGGATATCTATTTTGAGTTAAACTTAAAAAATATTATTTTTATAAATATTTACTTCCATAAAATTTTAAACACCTTGCTTATCATGGCAAAGCAGTATATTTTCAGAAGTAAAGAAATTAGACTTATACCAAATCTACCATCTTTTAAAAATAAAATTATCAAACAATATAATGTAGATGAATTAAATTCATTAAAGAATATGAAACCCAATGAAAAATTATGGGCCCCTTTTATTAACCTCATCAAACAATAAACTCAAATGTGAATATACCAAAATTACATGTTGAAACTGAAATAATTTATCTGCATTTTTCATGTTTGTTATTGTTGTTTAAAAATATAAAATGTAGCATATAACAAGCTTTAAGTCTCTGCTTCTGTAGTTTATTGAATATTGATGACAACACTATTGTATTACACATTTTTTGTATATTTGAAGTGTACTACTGCAAAAAAAAAAATCTTGATCTTTAAATACTTTTTTTCATTTTTTTTTCTACTCTTAAAAAAGCAACCTTGTTTATTTTCTACCTAAGAAATATTTAGATACTATGTTAAGAACAATACTGATACTATTTTTTGGTTTGTTGATACATACAATACTTATGTAATTGAGAATAATGAAATTAACCAATGGTAAAGTTGTACAATATATCCATCTGTATATCTAAAATCAGAACAGCATCAGTAATTGACACGAATTCAAAACATTGATATTATTTGTCAATGTTTTTTTCTTTTTATCTTGTAAACCCACATCATTTTCTTGATATTCACTATGTATTTACATTTCTTTGTCATAACAAAATATACAGCAAAACTTTAAAAATGATAAATCAAACCTATCTGGCGATATAATATGCATGTTCTTATATGTATTTATAAGAGTTGTGTATGATTATGAAAATAAACGGGTTGCAGTTGCAATTCCGAATAATAAAAAAAGTTTCATGAGAAAACTTGTTAATTAAAGTAGTCAGTATTTATTCATTTATTCTTCCTTTTCATTCATTCATTCATTCATTCATTGTGATTATAATTGTTAATATATTTCTTGTTGTCTTGTAGTTACAAAACCTTATAAATAGTTGAAATCTCTATTTTCTTTCATCCCTCGTCCATCCTGAACGTTACAGTATTATCCTTGCTTGATGATTAACATAACTATATACAATATCATAATTGATTTATTGAAAACAAACCGCCATAAACATTATATTTAATATGTTACTTGTCCAGTGTGATTTAGTGTGTAAATCTTGAAAATAAACTTTTGAATTGAATTGATAAAGATTTACTCTTTATTTTTTTATTTGTGGGTACAAGAAATAATAAGCATAGAAGTTGAGAGTATTTTAGCAAGTCAATGTCTTAAAAACTGTTTAAGCACGAAATCAACAAAACTGTTAGTTTCATCTATTCATAATTCATAAAAATTGCCACTGTAAAAGAGGCTCAGGTTCATGATTCATTTTTTTTGTCTGTCACTTCAACAAATCTGTCTGTTCAGCTATTACATTATTGACAAAGCTGATATTACGCAGTTGGATACAGTTTTACATAATCTTAATTAAAAGTAAATTAATTCAATTGAGTAATACTGCTGCGTGGCAAAACTATATCTGCATAACAAAATAGTATTCCAGTGTGACAGGAAATATGATCTTCGTTCACTAGTAATGCTGATCAAAATCAGTACATATGGATATTCGATTATTAGATACAGGAACCTTGCATAACCCTTAGCAATGTATCATTGATTGAAACATTTTATAACAGGCAAGTGTTAATAATGCAAGAGTCTCGATGCTTCCATGGAAACATTGAAAATCTGTTTAAAAAAACACATGTTTGAATATATGACAAATGCAGGAGTTCAACAAAAGGAAATTTGAATCATTTGGTAATGCGTGTTTGGTGGTTATAATATTTAAATGCATAATGTAAATAATTAAACTATCGCTTGTCTGTTTTGAACTTACAATAATTTTTACAAAATTGATATGCAATATCGCATGGACGTACGTATTAATTCCAAAATATTCAAATAGTTTTTTAATTTGAATATTCGTCGCAATTGTCTGTATAACTGATTTGCATTTCTAGGTTTTTGTTCGTATTGAAAGAAAGCCCCTGTGGCCGAGAGGGTAAAGTCGCTGACTTTAACACATGTGAGAAAACCTTCCAGCTGGCTTGCGGTATGTCCGTGGTTCTTAACCGTATGCCTCAGTGCATTCGGGGACGTTGCTATATGACTGAAATACTGTGTCGCAGCTACGGTAAACTCAAAAGAATCTTTCAATCAATCGTATTGAAAATTAAATTAGCTTGACTGGCCGTCCAATTTAATTCTTTTAACCAGATCCGGAAGACGAGGTCCTCTTCCTGTTATAGTTATACTGTGATTGGTATATCGCTACAGGTTATGTTATTCTGAAGCATATTCCATTTGATGAGGCGATGATTTACAAAACTTGTATAGGTATAAAGGTCATGTCTGAAAATACCCAAGAATATAGCGCATAATAAAGAGAAATGTAACGTATTAAACATACTGGGCTCATTACGGCTTTCCGCAACCTGCGGAAAACGTATAGGGTTTGTTATGTTTATTTCTCCTTCTTCTTATTATTATTACGGAGTTTAATTACATAGAAATAAGAAATTATTTTCTTGATTTGCTTACACCTCTGCCTTTGTTTCCATCTATTTTTTCCAAAGTAAAACTCAATCAATTTAAAAGGTTGAAACTCATGGTTTTCAAAGTATTTTTTTTTTTTTTACAATTTCAATTATGTGGATCAAATTGCAATGATTATTTGTTAAGTCATATGCTTACGAAGAAATATATATTAGTAAGAATAAAAAAACACTTTTAAAAAATCGATTGAATAGCGTAAGAAAAAAAATATTGAGATAGTAATATTTTAAAATTTTTCCTGTTGTTTTTAGTGTATGATATAAACGGATGCGTAATAAAATAAGATCCATATTTTGCTTTCTTAATATCTTCTTAAGAAGATAAAAATGAAAAAAAAAATAAAAAAAAATAAAGCTTATTTTTGAACATAAGTATATATAATGATGATTTACGCATTTAATTTTACTTTTTTTAATCATCATTATTCCATTTCTTTGTAAAAATTTTTCTTATTTTTAGGGCTATCTGCCTCAAGTCCTTTTGGGTTTGTTATTACGGCTTTCCGCAAACTTGCCCTTTCGGCAGAAAGTCCTATTGGGTTTGTTCTGTTTTTTTTTAAAGGTTTTCGCCTTGCAGGCGAAAACCTATTGTTCTTCTTCTGTTGATTTGTTTTTTTTTTTTTTTTTATTATTTTTCCAATTCCACCCATTTTTGTGTCCAGCCTAGCGGCCAGATGAAAAAAGCTACAGCTATGAAATTTTGGGCATGGAGTCATCTTTATCTGAACATGTGCCTAAATGGTCAAACGTTTCACTTTTGTTTCTGTTTTAGCTACTAGGGGCGCAATGCATGTAATCACTGTTTTGCTAATAACTCAAAAATTTGAAACCTGATTTAAAATGCGGCTTTTTACATAATGTTCCTTGTTGACAGCCCAATCAAATATGATGGAAATCTCATCACGAGTACGGGGAAAAAAATTTCTCTAGGGGAGGTTGAATGTTCGAACCCTTGGAAAAAAGTGAAATAATGAGGGTAGGTCTACGAAAAACCTTCCCACTTTTGTTAGAGATCAGATAGAAGAATTCTGTTTGCTGCATACGATTTGCAAGACATATACGCACAAAATATATGGGGTGGCGAAATTTAGGAAATGCGTGGTTTGTCCTCTAGAAAAGGTCAAACTTCACTAAAATTTTTGGAAAAATTAAAAATTTCAAAAAAATGTTTTTGTCGCTCCTGACTTTATTTTCTGTTCATTCTTCATGCAATTTTCACACTATATGTATTGTTATGTTTGAAAGGGCCTCACAATTCAAAAAATTTAAAGAAATTTGAAAAGGTCAAGGTCATATTACGATTATTGTGTTTTAATTCGGCCACAAATAGCTCCAAAACTAAAAATATTTAATTGAGAGTATAAAGAAAAATAGTTTTAGTTCTTAAAGAGCTCTTTCCCAGTGATGTTTAGTTTTTGAAGATCGGACTTGATTTGGTCA
>CM037781.1:19486367-19505539 GCA_021229015.1 Solen grandis
GGGCGCCATTTTGAAATAAATTTATCGGGGGTTTCTGGATTTATGTTAGACAGAGACATAAAGAAAGCTCATAGTCAAATAAAATATTTTTCTTGAAATTGTCCTAATCCATCCATGAATTCGATGTCAAATGTTGTGTTTTTCCACCGAACACCAAATGCAAACGTCAGCCAATGATCCAAGGTATTATTTCAACATAACAGCTAAAAAAATCGAAAGATATGACGAAACATAAACATGTTGATGTTTATTGGTATAAAACAACAAAATATTGTGTAGTTTACATACGTATTCATGTTGTAATATAATATAACGTTATGATACAATTTAGTTTACAGTTTGTATATATGACTTGTTTGCCGGGAATTCCAAAAATATCTATTAAGAGACCATTTCATTAAGCGACCACCTTCTGGCAGTCCCTTGAGCGGTCTCTTAATACAATGTCGACTGTAGCCCCAATCCTGAAAATAATCCTACAGTATTCAATAGACACAGGAGAATTACCAAAAGACTGGAGAGATGCAAACATCTCAAGCATCTTCAAAAAAGGCAACAAATACCTGCCAGAAAACTACAGACCTGTCTCACTAACCTCAGTCATATGCAAAACTCTTGAACATATTATTTGTAGACACATACTTAACCACCTGGAAGAAAACAAAATACTGACAAACTTAAATCATGGATTTAGGTCTGGGTACTCCTGCGAAACACAACTGATCACAACTTTAAATGACTTCCTACTAGATCACGACAAAGGTCAACAAATAGATATTGCCATAATAGACTTTTCAAAAGCCTTCGATACAGTACCACATGACAAACTCCTACACAAACTTGACAGCTATGGAATTAAGGGAAGTCTTCACACTTGGTTAACAAATTTCCTAACAAATAGAACAATGAAAACAATAGTAGAAGGCGAAAAATCAAGCGAAACAACAGTAGACTCAGGAGTACCCCAAGGCACAGTACTAGGGCCAATCCTATTCCTGTGCCACATAAATGACCTGCCAGAATGTGTAAAATCCTCCGTCAGACTATTTGCAGATGACTGCCTACTATATAGAATGATAAAATCAGAACAAGATCACATCCAATTACAACAGGACCTAAATAGCCTAGAAACATGGGCAACAAACTGGGGCATGAAATTCAACGCGAAAAATTGCTATATCATGTCAATCAACAAACAAGAGTGCCAGTGATGCCACAATATACGCCGCCACAAAATATAAAGACCAAGAGGGGTCTTTTAATTATTGCTTTTAACATTTCTGTAAGCATAACCTCATAATGAAGTCTGTAAGACCAATTAATTTAGCTGAACAGAGATAGAACCCTAAAAATGCTTCCAATATGACAGTAGGTCAAATAGCAGTATCAATTTGAATCCTTTTTTCTTTCTCCCCATAACTCTTGCAAAAATCACTGTACCAGAAAATCCTTGCCTTATGCACTTTTACCTGTTTAGAAACGTTTAGAAAGGCATAACTATTGCAAATATTGATGAACATCAAAGCCCCTGCTTTGTGCATATCTACCCAGTATAGTAATGACATTGCCCAAGTTTTGAAAAGATTAGGTCAGAAACATACAAGAAATTGCATTCCCAAAGCTGAAATATCAATCAGCTAAAAAGACTAAGTTTCAGGGGACACAAATCTTGCAAAAATTAATGTACCGGAAAATCACCACTTCATGCACATCTACCCATTATAGTAATGACATTGACCAAGTTATAAAAAGATTCATTCAGAAATGTAGGAGGAGTTGCGTTCACAAGGCTGCAATATCATTCAGCTACAGAGACTAAGTTTCAAGGGACACAAACCTTGTAAAAATCAATGAACCGGAAAATCACCACTTCATGCACATCTACCCATTATAGTAATGATATTGACCAAGTTTTGAAAAGATTCATTCAGAAATGTAGGAGGAGTTACGTTCACAAGGCTGCAATATCATTCAGCTACAGAGACTAAGTTTCAAGGGACACAAACCTTGTAAAAATCAATGAACCGGAAAATCACCACTTCATGCACATCTACCCATTATAGTAATGATATTGACCAAGTTTTGAAAAGATTCATTCAGAAATGTAGGAGGAGTTGCGTTCACAAGGCTGCAATATCAAACAGCTACAGAGACTAAGTTTCAAGGGACACAAATCATGTAAAAATCAATGAACCATAAAATCACCACTTCATGCACATCTACCCATTATAGTAATGATAATGACCAAGTTTTGAAAAGATTCATTCAGAAATGTAGGAGGAGTTGCATTCACAAGGCTGCAATATCATTCAACTACAGAGACTAAGTTTCAAAGGGACACAAATCATGTAAAAATCAATGAACCGGAAAATCGCCACTTCATGCACATCTACCCATTATAGTAATGAATTGACCAAGTTTTGAAAAGATTCATTCAGAAATGTAGGAGGAGTTGCGTTCACAAGGCTGCAATATCATTCAGCTACAGAGACTAAGTTTCAAAGGGACACAAATCTTGTAAAAATCAATGAACCGGAAAATCGCCACTTCATGCACATCTACCCATTATAGTAATGATATTGACCAAGTTTTGAAAAGATTCATTCAGAAATGTAGGAGGAGTTGCATTCACAAGGCTGCAATATCATTCAACTACAGAGACTAAGTTTCAAAGGGACACAAATCATGTAAAAATCAATGAACCAGAAAATCGCCACTTCATGCACATCTACCCATTATAGTAATGACACTGACCAAGTTTTGAAAAGATTCATTCAGAAATGTAGGAGGAGTTGCGTTCACAAGGCTGCAATATCATTCAGCTACAGAGACTAAGTTTCAAAGGGACACAAATCTTGTAAAAATCAATGAACCGGAAAATCGCCACTTCATGCACACTACCCTTATAGTAATGATATTGACCAAGTTTTGAAAAGATTCATTCAGAAATGTAGGAGGAGTTGCATTCACAAGGCTGCAATATCAAACAGCTACAGAGACTAAGTTTCAAGGGACACAAATCATGCCAGACGAGAAACAAAGTGGTAAGAGCCAGAAAGTGTTTTCGTGAAGACTCTATTTTCATAAACGAAGACCTGACAAAATTAACAGAGACTGTGCTGATGGCCGTAAAAAGAAAGATGAAAGATGAAATTCAATCTGTGTGGACGAGAGACTGTAAAATATCATACAGAAACAGGTATGGAGCCGTACACCAGGTGCGAGCCCAGGACTATCAGACATGGCTGGACCTTCCCTGGCCAACAAAATGACTACCCCAAGTAACTGTCACTTAACTTTTGATAAATTATTTTCCTCTTATAGTAAATCCAGCATAATAATATGTTACAAGCCACACAACATTGCTTGTAACATATAGCACTATTAATAGATAGGAACATTATAGTGTTCACTGAGTAGGAAACATAAACTGCATTGGCGTAATCAAGAATGTACATGTAAGTAAAACATGAGAAAATAAATAAATGTGTGTACTGAATACAGAAATAAGCCCTAACATGGATGCATGTAAATGTATGTATATATTGATGCATATGTAGGGATATAACATAAGTATGTATGTATGTATGTATGTATGTATGTATGTGTGTAGGTGAGTATGTGTATATATGTATGATGGTTCATATATGTGCTATGTTTTTGAGGGTATAACCATATAATGCCACTGTACATACGTGTATAAGGGAAATGTCACTAACAATGATATATTCATTTAAAAGTAATTGAATTATGGTTAAAAGCATACAAAAACTGTAAGAGAAATATGTGAGAATTCAAAGAGAAAATATAAGAAACAACATGAATAAAGACTGAACTTTAAATGACTCTTATGGTTATTAAAAGAATGATATACATGTATAGGTTATGTTCTTGCAATGTGTTTATGATTTAGTGACAGAATATATATGAATAGTTATACCTGTCAACCACATGGTTGCTTGGAAAATGGATTTATACAAAGGAAGTTATACATGTTTTGAGTGTATACTAAATGTGTACATGGGTATACATTAAGATAGCAAAGAAAACATCATTACAAAAATATGGAACATTGATATATGTATATATATATGTGTGTGTGTGTGTATGTGTATGTATGTATGTATGTATGTATGTGTATGTATGTATGTGTATGTGAGTATATGTATGTGTATATATGTATGATATGAATGTGTTAACCCAAAAATTAAAAATATAGAAAATCAATATATATGTGTGTATTGCTTGCTCATAACACAAAAAAATAAAAAAATTTATTAGCAATATAACATGAATATAGATGTGAGCAATAGATATATAGACATTTATGTATCATTGTATATTAAAATAAAAAAAATATAATTTTAAAAACTATGTAAAAAAAATTATGAATTATCAAAATGCCTCCTTGTATTTATGAATAGGATAATGTATAAGCCTAAGTTTATTCTTCTTATACCCTACAATTTTAAGCACATTATGATTGAAAAGATATGTGGTTTTTTCTTGAAACAAATAGAAATTAAATTAGTAAATAGATAATGGAAACAAATATATGTTCAATGAATGTTAGGGGTATAGGCAATGATAAGAAAAGAAAACAAATATTTGAGTGGCTGCAAAGCAAGAAATACTCAATTTGCTTCTTACAGGAAACACATACTTCAAATGAAACTAAAACACAATGGATCAAAGAATGGGAAGGTAAATCATTTTTCAGTGGAATAAAATCAAATGCTGAAGGCGTTGCAATACTAATAAATAAAACTACAGATTGTACAATTATTGAATATGAAGAACTTTTCCGGGTTTTAGAGATAAATAATACTGTTGTAACATTAATAAATATATATGGTCCAAATAAAGATGAAACAAAAATATTTGAAAGGCTGCAGAAATATATTGGGGAAAATAATGAAAAAACTTTTATAGTTGGTGGGGACTTTAACACTGTTATCAATATAAATTATGATAAAATAAATAGTACTACTGATAGTCATATCAAATGTAGGAACATCATAACAAATATCATAACAATTTAATTAATTTTCAAATGGAAGGAATTGTATAGGATCAAGATTAGACTATTTTTTAATATCAAAAAATTTGTAATCTTGTAAAACATGTACTATTAAACCTGGTTATAGAACAGACCACTCAATTGTTAATCTACAAATAGATTTTCTTTATCAAAATCGAGGCAAAGGATATTTCAAAATGAATAATAACTTATTAAGAATAAATGAATATCAAGATATAATACAAAAAAGTATTAAAGATATAGTTGACTTGAATGCAAATGCAAAACCAGATACAGGGAAAAAAAAAGGGCCAAAAAAAATCAAGTTTGCTTCAAAAAAAAAAAAAAACTAATAAGAGAAATAGAAAATATGGAACAAACAATAATGAATGAAACAAACGATGCAGATACCATAAATTCATTAAACATAAAAAAAGAACAATTAAATGAGTTATATGAAAAAAAAATTAATGGAATTATTCTAAGATCAAAAGCAAATATCATTGAAAATAATGAAAAAAATAGTAAATATTTTGCGAGCATGGAAAAAAAACAAGCAGAGAAAAAACACATTAGACAACTTAATATCAAGAAAACAATAGTAAATGATTCAAATAGAATTCTTGAAGAAGAAAAATGTTATTTTGAAAAAATATACGAGGTTAAACCACCTTTGAATTCTAATGTAGATTTTTTCAATACTATTTCAAATGAACTTTCAGAAGATGAAAAACAAAAATGCGAAGGACTTTTAACCGAATATGAATGTCTTCAGGCATTAAAAGAAATGGAGAATAACAAAAGTCCAGGATCTGATGGAATTACGACAGAATTTTATAAATTTTTTTGGAAAGACATCAGTAAATATTTAATTGAATCGTTGAATTTTTCATTTCAAAAAGGAATGCTAACTGATTTACAACGTCAAAGCATCATAACATTAATTCCAAAACAAAATAAAGACTTGACAAATTTATCCAACTGGAGACCGCTAAGTTTACTAAATATTGATTACAAAATTGCAACTAAATTAATAGCAAATAGAATGAAAAAAGTACTAAATAAAATTATTTCGCAATCTCAAACAGGATTTATGAAAAATCGATATATTGGAGAGAATGTTCGTTTGATTCTCGAAGTATTAGACTATTTAAACAATGAAAATAAACCAGGATTATTATTTTTCGCTGATTTCGAAAAAGCATTTGATACTGTTAACCATGAATTCATTTCCGATGCCTAAAACATTTTAATTTTGGAGATACTTTAATAAAATGGGTAAGAGTATTTATAACAATACTAACAGTATAATTATAAATAATGGACACTTAAGTGAAAGTTTTTCAGTACAAAGAGGAGTAAGACAAGGATGACCTCTGTCATCGACATTATTTTTAATTTGCATAGAAATACTAGCAAATTATATAGAAAAGGATAAAGAAATAATTGGAATTAAAATAAATAATACTGAAATCAAACAAACACTTTTTGCTGATGATGCAACCTTTTTTAATAATGGATCTGAACAGTCATTAAAGAGACTTGTTCACAAATTTCGGATATTTATCTGGTCTAAATCTAAATAATTCAAAATGTACAATACTGAAATCGGGGTCATTGAAAAATAAAAATTTAAACTATTGTAAAGACAAAAAATTTAATTACACATCTACATCTGCAAAAACATTAGGAATAACCTTTTTTAATGAAAAACACAAAAATACAAGATATAATATAGAACAAAAAATCGGAGAATTTCAAAATTGTTTAAAACAATGGCAACACAGAAAACTAACATTGATTGGTAAGATCACTGTTATAAAAACTTTTGCACTCCCAAAACTTATATACCCATTTACAGTGCTACCAAATCCATCATGTAAAACAATTCAAGATATAAATAGGTACATGTTCAACTTTATATGGGATAATAAACCAGATAAAGTAAAACGAGATATTTTATATTTACAACATAAAAATGGGGGATTAAAACTTACTAATATAAACTTTTTTTTAAATTCCATTAAATCATGTTGGGTTCAAAGAATAATGAACAATGATAATAAAGGGCAATGGAAAACATTTTATGAATGTATAATTGATAAATATGGAGGTAAAATGCTATTTGACTGCAACTTGAAAAACTATGACATTGATAGAATACGTAAAAAGAATACATTTTTTAAAGACATTTTATATTCTTGGAATAACATAAAAGAATATTATGAAACTAAGTATGATATCAAACAAAACATCATTTGGAATAATTCTAACATTAGAGTAAATAACAAAACTTTTTTTTATCAAAAATGGTATGATAAAGGAATAGTATACATTGATCACCTAATAGATTTTCGAAAAAAGAAATATTACACATTTGATCAGTTTCAAAATATCTATGGAATTGATAAATCTGATTATCTCAAATACTACACACTAATTAAAAGTATTCCAGTGGGGATGACGGAAATCTTAAAGGAATGTACATTGACAAAACATAGAAAACAAACTTTAAAAGATATTATAGAGAAAAAGAAAAGTCCTAATAAATTTCTATATAATATTCAAATTGAAAGTATAAAGAAGAATACCCTAATATCAGAGACAAAATGGTGCAATATATTAAATGATGATAACATTGATTGGGAAATGGTATATACATTACCTCTAAAAATAACAAATGACACTTATCTTAGAAATTTCCAATACAAATATATAATGCGTAGAATAACAACTAATAAATTTCTGTCAAAAATTAATATAAAACATTATAGTTTGTGTGATTTCTGTAACAGTCAAATAGAAACAATGGAACATCTTTTTTGGGAGTGTCAACACTCACAACAATTATGGAATTCTATAAGCTCCTTCTTACAAACTAAACATATAGAAACAGTATTTAATTATAAAATAATATCATGTGGTATAAAAAGTAATAATGACAAAGATGATATGATAAACTTTATTATACTTGTAAGTGTTTATATATCAGTCAAAAATAAAAAATGAAAAACCTAATATAAATGTGTTTAAAGAAATTTTAAAATCCAGATTGACAGTAGAACAACATATAGCTCAAATGCATAATAATTTGAATATGTTCAATAACAAATGGAAACCTTTTCTCTAATATTCATCTCATCTCATTTTACATAATATAGAATATTATTGGTATATAGAAAAAACCACATACTGTATTATTATTATTTTTTTTTAATATATACTTTTTTTAAACTTTCATTTTTTTTCCTTTTTTTTATTTTTTTTTTTTTTTTTTTATTTCTATAATATAATTTATTTTTTTTCTTAAATTTTTGAAATTCATTACATATATACTAAACTTGTGTATGTTTACTTTGTAATAGATTCATGATATAATTGAAATATGTGTATGTAACTGATTGGAAATAATAAATAAATGAAAAAAAAAAAAGGCTGCAATATCATTCAGCTACAGAGACTAAGTTTCAAAGGGACACAAATCTTGTAAAAATCAATGAACCGGAAAATCGCCACTTCATGCACATCTACCCATTATAGTAATGACATTGACCAAGTTTTGAAAAGTTTCATTCAGAAACGTAGGAGGAGTTGCGTTCACAAGATATGGACGTACGGACGTACGAACGTACGGACGTACGGACGGACGGACGGACAGATGGAGAAGATGACGCCAATATACGACCGCCTCCGGCAGCGTATAAAAAACCAATAGATTTTATCAACTGAATAACCACATAATGCAGGAAGTACAAAATAATCCCCATCTTGGACTACAAATCTCAAATGACTTAAAATGGAATCATATAACATAAATTCAACAAAGGTTCAAATGCCAACAACTTTAGGTTTAAAAAGGAATCTACAGAAATGTACCACAGACTGTAGAAACACCTACATTACACTAGTAGATCATAATGGAATATGGGAAAACACTGAAAACTAGAAAGAATCCAAAACAGGGCAGTAAGATTCATAAAAAGAGATTATACATGCAGAACACCAGGGACAATATCAAAAATGAAACAAGAACTTGAACTAGAAACTTTACAAGACAGACGCCTAAGCCTCAGATTAATATTAATGTACAAGGTGGTTGAGGGGTTAGTTCCAGCACTGCCAACATCAGATTTTGTGAAATTCACCAGACCTAAAAGGACAATAAAAACAAAAAAATTTAATGGCTGCGAAACATCAAATATATTAGAAAAACGCATTTGCAAAAATTCAAAGGGTCTGGAAATACCATCATCAACCTCTAAACGATATGAAAATTCATTCTTTGTGGACACTGTGATTCACTGGAATCATCTCCCTGATTATATAGTGCATGCTGGCTCTGTTGAGGCATTCAAAAATGCATTAAAGAGCCACCGCCAATAGTGCGGAGCTCTTCTTCCGTTGTGTAAAACCCAGTATTGGGATCTACAACGTATTTGTTTCAGATTCAGAACAAACATGACTCAATGCAGGATTCTCGAAGTTCAATTCCAGTCTCGAGAGCTATCTCATGAATTAACAATAAAACCCAGGCAAGTTAACCCGGAATAACGGCATCGTTTGAATACCTAAACACATTAGAATTGATTTAAACCAACAAACCTTTTAAATACAACCTTACCCTACCATAAATCCTCAAATCCAACAAGCAAATTCCGTCTCTCAAAACATTGCAAATGGCGGCCTTAAAACAGCAACATCTGGGTTACTATTACAGTACGCGCATATCAAGGTATGATTCCACCAATTTACATAAACTGAAAGATTATAGTAATAATTCTCAATTAATTAATGTCCGCCTGCATTGAGTCAGAATATCAGAAGCAATGTAAATAGTCTCATAGGGACAAAAACATGTAATATATACATAATTAATAAGAAAAATAAAAAAAAAATAACAAAATTAGATAGTAGCAGACTGATAAGTAATAACAAAAAGGTAGCGTTAGTTTAGAAAGTAGAGTAAACAGTAGTACTAGGATAGAAATAGTAAATCTTAGTTAGAACAACGTAGGGTAGGATTGTAGACTCCTTTTATTAACCTTCAGTTGATTACATACAGACGAAAAGATTACCCCCAAAAACAAATCATAGTCTTCCTCACCCCTCCCCACTCTCAAAACTCTAACTGTCCTAAGTTTATCCTATCTCTTACTATAATATGAGCCTCATATAACAACAGATCTCTCCGTCTGTTGGAGGACAAAAAGCAATAATTCACACAAATTCCAATATGAGCCTCACAAAGAGGACAACCCTACCCCCGTATGAGCCTCACAGAGGACACATCCCAACCCCACAAACACACAGGAAAGGGGCAGTCTGGAATCTGTATGTAAAAAACCACCTTAATAAAATAAATATAGAAAACCATTTATTTTTGGCATTTTCAATAATAAAGCAAATTTGTTTATCCCAAGTACAACATACCTTTTGGCATAAACTTCCGAGGTCATGATACCTCGCTAGCTAAATCAGCTATCCAAATCCTAAAACAATAACTAGCCCCGATTTGGGCCGTTTGATTGTACTGTGAATGATGTTCAATGGCATGCCACAAAACATAAAAACTGCTTCTCCAAATGTCTATCGGACAGCAACCAGAAGGACGGTATCATCGGTCCCAAGGGGTAGATCTGAGGCACCTCAAGTGCGCAGCATCTCCCGGAGGGACAGAAGAAGAAGGAAGGCCAAGTTCCCACCTAACCCACAACGGCTGTCCGATAGACCTAAACACAAGCAGTAGTACTTCTCCACCCTGTTTCACACCAGACATGATTTCATAGGGACATACCCTTTTAGTCAGGGGCTAAATTAGCCACGTTGGTATGTACCTAACCCTTTGGCAAACAAAATTACATCCTTTACATTAAAATACCATGTCATAAAATCTATGACATATTTCAAAATCTGACCCTTTCGGCATTCAAAATTAATCTCTTTTAAGGAGTGCGGGTCACACTCCAGGGTCCGGAATTAAAGTGTGATATCATGCGGATGGACCCTTATTAAGCACTATATGATGATGATCATTCTGCTCACATCATTCTGGCTCGATCATTTGATCAGGGAAGACGTGCTTTGAGCTCTCTCTCTATTGAACTGGTCAGCCACTTAGGATTTCTAAGTTAGGAGTTAGGATAGGAAAAAGAATTGTGTTGTATCATGTGATTAGGCTGGATTAATAATAATAAAAGTGTTTTTTGTGTTTAATGTGTTAAATGTGCTATTGTGTTTGTGTGGATCTCTCTTCTTCTACCTGAAGTCTCAAGACTCGAGTAAAAGGTTATCTTTTCTTCTGATTTATTATTCCTTTTCTCTCTCTTAATCTTATTTTTATTCTGTTGTATTCTTTGTACCCCATTTGTTTCCCTGTATGTATAAGTGTACATTTGTCTATATGTGAATCTATTTGGTCTCTCAAATAGAAGGTTACCATTGTATAATCTCCTCAAATCTGTATTCTGGTATTTGTATATGAACGTTTGTCTATATGTGAATCTATTTGGTCTCTCAAATAGAAGGTTACCATTATATAATCTCCTCAAATCTGTATTCTGTTATTTGTATATGTCTCTGTCTATTGTCTATTTGTCCCCCCACTCCCCCAGTTGGTTACCTAACCAAGAATATCCACTTACATAATTCCTCCATTCATCAAACTATTAACAAAGATAAACACTGCTATCTAGAAGAATTCAGGTCAAACTCTACCAAATTTCTGACTACAATTCCTCTGATAACTCTCATCAAACTGAACAGCAAGCTGCTAGAACTAAGATTTACAATTTAAAAACAGAGGTCACCCCCAGAAAAAGGCAACTTGTAACAAAATGTAGCAAAGAATAGCAAAAACAATCTACCTTCTTCCTTTGTGCCCTATTCTCGAATCAGGGTTTTTTCTCAAGTTCCCTGGGAATCGAACCCTGTTTTCAGCACAAACTGCACTGAAAAAACCAAAAGAACTGTTAAGAGAAATAATTCCCATCAAGAATAGGCAAAATGGAAACCCCCACTAACCCATTGGATAACTCGATGGTTAAAGGGACCCCTGAGAACAAAACAAGAAGGGTACTGTTTATTATCTCTGAAAGGAAAAAGGGCAATAGGCCACCCAGCACCCCGGAAACCCCTACTCAGTCAAATATCACTAATGATTCAAACTCAGATACCCTGACAAACAAATCCCCGGCCCAACATTTGGTCAACACCCCACCCACCAATACTGGTCAAGATGAAATAGAATTTACCACAGTCAGGAAGAAGAAACCCAGACCCCCCAAAACAGGGAAAGGATCTGACTCCGACTCTATCCTCATCACCCGTTCACCTGAAACCAACCCAGTCACCTGGATATCAGTCATTCTGACTGTTAAATCCTATGGTACCATCTCATCAGCGAAACTAAATGAAATAGGCTCTGCCTTTATCAAGAAATTAGGACGTCACTGTGCAAAGGTCACCAATAAAAAAGGAAAATCCATATACTTCAAACTAAGGAAAGACAGGCTCCCAGTAGCCCAAGATTTCAATTTTAAAGACTATCAATTCCAAATCAAGCAAACTCAAGAAACAAACTCCAAAGGAATAATCAATGTACCAGAAAACAGCAACTTTGAATCAGTAAAAGCCACCATATTGAAAAACAAAAATGTCCAAAAAGTAGGTCAAACTAAATCTGGACAATTGGCTGTCACATTCTCTACAACAGTAGCCCCCCTACAAATTGATAATCTACAGGTCAAACCAGCCATGAGGAAAAACATCCGGTGTAACAAATGTCAGAAACATGGTCACTCTACCTCTATCTGTAAAGGAAATCTTATCTGCCCCCACATGGTCACAAAGACTGCACAAATAAAACCAACAAGAAATGTGCAAACTGTAGTGGACGTCACGGGGCAGCCTACAAGGGCTGTCCTGCATACATTAGGTCAGTAGGCAGGTATCCCAAAAAAACAACAGTGTCCAAAAAGAATATGAAAAAGCACTTGAAAATAAAAAATCACCAATGAAACTGGAGGACCTAGCTAAGAAACTAGTGGGGAAATCTGAAACTGAAATCCTCGATAAAAACTTACCAAAGATATAGAAAATTTCCATACCCCAAAACCAACCACTGAAACTGTTATAACGAAAAATAAGGAAAAACCTAACACCCAGAAAAAGAATACAGGTAGCCAACGGGGGGGAGGGAGGAGGAGACAAGCATCCCTCTCAATCACGACATAGGTCCAATAAGCTCACCCTCAGACCCAATGTAACTCAATGCCCACAATTCCTGGGTCACAATGGACCCTACTTTCCCCCCATTCCAAATATTAATGTCCACCCATGGTACAGGTATAATCACAGTAGACCGCTGCCACACCATAGGTTCAACCCATTTAGGAAACAATGGCACTATGGCCCACCCCCAACCTTTGCCCGATAGACTAGTATTCAAATACTTCACTTAACAACATAGCCTAAAATCATGATGGCGGCGAATAGCCAACAACCTCAAACAACCCACAGCCTCGCCGTCATCTCCTGGAATGCAAACTCAATTAAAACTGATAGAACTAACAAAAAAGCTTTTGAGCTACAAAATCTTCTAAGCACTAAAGAATATCCAATAGATGTCATTTGTATTCAGGAAACTAAGCTCAAACAAAATCAAACTGCACCGAAACTGAAAGAATATCAGAATCCAGTCTGCAAAACTAGGTCAAATGGGAATAAGGGGGGGGGGGGGGTATGTATCTACGTCAGGAATGGTCTCCAATACACTGAAATAAACATACCAAATAATAATGAAATTGAAACATGTGGCATCAAACTATATGGCCACAACGACTCAATAGAAATATATGTTTATGTGCCCCATACCAGATTTAACACAAAAACTATCTATGATGAAACTTTCAAAAATATAGGTAAAAACTCAATTTTAATGGGAGACTTTAACCTTAAACACGTTATGTGGAACCCTGTAGGGGATTTCAGATGTGACGGCAAGGCTGAACACCTCCTTAATTTCTCCAACATTAAAAACCTAAGCATAATCAATGATGGTCAAATCACTAGGACAGCAAATACCCATGGTCACCAAGACAGCGCAGTAGATCTGGTGCTAGTCCTCTCGAAACTACAAGCCCAAAGTGAATTTTACACCATAGACAACTCACTAGGCAGTGACCATCTCCCAATTGAAACTAAAATAACATTCAATGCCCAATGTGAAAAGATAAACTCAAATGCAAAATGGAACTTCAACAAGGCTACACATGAAAACTGGTCAAAATTCAAAAAACCAGCAGAAACTCAGCTAAACTATGCAATCAGTTTTAAATGATGTAGAAGCCAATTTTAACAAATTCTACAACATACTCCAATCTATCCTGAATGAAACTATGCCCCATAAGAAACAAGCCAAGAAAGTCAGAAACCCTCCTGTACCATGGTGGACTGAGGAATGTGATAAAGCGATTAGAAAAAGAGAAAGGCTAAGGCACAGGCTAAAAAACAAAAAGAACCCATTAGATTATGAAACCTATAGACAAGCAAGAAATGAAGCTAAACACATTATAAATAAAGCTAAAAAGGAAAAATGGGAAGAATTTTGCTCTGGTATCACTAGTAAAACAAACTCGAAGGAACTATGGCAATTTATTAAGAAAATTAAAGGTAGACCTCCAACAAGCAACTCCCCCTTTGTCGTAAATAACCAGGTCATAACTGAATCTTCTGACAAGGCCAACGCACTAGTACAGCATTTTCAACATGTAAGCAGTGACTCAGACTTCACTCCAGAATTCATACAACAGAAACACCACAGTAAAATTTTTTTAGACAACTACCTGAAACTCACAGAATCTGAAGAAAGATGGGATTTGCCCTATAATACTGACTTTACTATGCTAGAAATGGAAAAAGCCCTAAAAACCACAAAAAAATGGTGCCCCAGGAGAGGATGGCATCCATTACTCAGTTTTAAGAAACTTACCTGCAACGGCTAAACAAACTCTCTTAGCCCTTCTCAATAACTCATGGCGAACAGGCAAAACCCCTGAATCATGGAATGAATCTGTTATAATCCCACTCCTTAAGCCAAAAAAGCCAAAAGAAAGCCCAGGGTCATATAGACCAATATCACTTACCTCGACTTTCACAAAACTTTTACAAAAAATGATTAAACCTAGTCTCTGTCAGTATCTGGAGGAAAACAACTTAATTTCTGATTATCAGTCTGGGTGCAGATCTCACCACTCATGTGAGGACAACCTTGTGAAACTTGAAAATGATATCAGAAAAGCCCAAGCCAAAAACAAATATGTAGTAGCAGTCTTTCTTGATCTTTCCTCTGCTTTCGACAAACTCTGGAGCACAGGAACCATCCTATATCTCAAAAATACAGGCATAGAAGGTAGAATGCTGCATTGGCTAGCGGACTTCCTAAAACAAAGAAAAATAAAAGTTAAATATGGAGGAGCCACGTCTGAAACCGTTGTAACTCAAAACGGATGTCCCCAGGGGAGTGTGCTTTCACCCATTTTATTCTCTCTCATAATGAATACATTTAGAGATCAAATCATTAAGCATAATAAAACTGCAAAAAAAATAAATGAAATCAAACTATCACAATTTGTTGATGATGGGGCAATTTGGACCATGGCATACTACTCTATCAACAAAGGAATACAGAATATCCAGCTAGCCCTAAACGCGATAGAAAAGTGGAGCAAAATATTTGGCTTTATTATTAACCCCCTAAAAACCCAAACAGTCATTTTCCGCAAAGAACGTCACACATTTGATGAAAATCAGGCCAATATCCCAAAACTGAAACTCTGCGGCAAAATCTTAGAATACTCTGACTCTGCCACCGTACTAGGAATGACATTTGACAAGCAACTAACATGGAAAAATCATATACTTAACTTCATCAAAAAAAGTGAAAGAGATTTGAACCTATTAAGATGCATCAACGGTCACAGTTGGGATGCAGCAAAAAAGCCCTAATGACAGTATATAAAGGCCTTATCAAATCAAAAATTGATTACGGCTGCATAGCATACAAATCTGCTAACACCACAGTACTTAATAAACTGCAAATACTCCAAAATAAAGCTCTGAAAATTATTACAGGTTGCAAACGTATTGCTCCTACAATACCCCTTTTAATAGAGTGTGCTGAAATTCCCCTTAACTTGCACAGAGAAAAATGTATGCTCAAATACTGGGCAAGATCCATCACACTAGGAAATAAGTTACCTATAAATAATGAGATTAAAATTGACTCTGGCTATGCAGCAAAAAGTGCCAAATTTAAAACTCTTAGAAGACCATATGCTCAAGAAATAATGGAACTCACAGAAAAATATGGCCTCAAAAGTGAGGATATACAGGAAGTCTCCTATGATGCACTGTGCGGACAAGATTCCCATCAAAGACACCAGCCTGTCAAAAAACATAAATAAACAAGATAAACAATCCATTAATCATGAAACTGCAAAGAAATATATGACAACAATAGATAGACATTGGTCAATATATACTGATGGTAGCAAGGATAAAGATAGAAACTTAGCAGGCGCAGGAATTGTCATAATTGACCAAAACAATACAATCATACATAACAAAGGTCTCAAACTTGACCCCAGACTGTCTATTTTCAGTTGTGAATTGGCAGCAATAAACATTGTATTACAATGGCTCATATTCAAAGCAACTAAAAACTCCATTCCCTCCAAAAGTTACCCAATATTTAGAGAACCCGCTACACGACAAAATCACATCCCAACTCAGAGTCAGAGCAAGCAACTTAGGAGGGGAGAAACACCCAAGACAAAACTGCCCCTGGTGCCCTGAATATGAAACTTTTGAGCATATACTTTTTGCATGCCCCAGATATAAGCAACAAAGAGACAAACTAAAAGAGCAAATTTTCTTATTAGGGTATAATGTAATAAATAGAGAAGTTTTCCTCTTCCCTGACAAAAAACACCAGAGCAACATTCATTACCTTCTTATCCTATTTCTCAAAAACGTAGGAATCATCAGTCGCCTGTGGTAGGGCATGCACGTGGCTCAACAGGAGGGGCAAGTCAGAGATCTTAAATCTCTTTGGGCGTACGCAGGCCCTCCCCTTCTACCTATCCTATCTTTATGCTATAACTCAGAGATATTATACACCCAAAAAATATCCCCCCAACTCAGAAACATAGGAACCATCAGTCGCTTGTGGTAGGGCATACATGTGGTTAGCGGGAGGGGCACATCAGAGATCTTAAATCTCTTTGGGCGTACGCAGGCCCCCTCCCCTTCTACCTATCCTATCTGTATGCTATAACTCAAGCATCTCGACTGAAACTCTAACACCAAAAGATATCCCCCGCAATTCCAAAACTTAATTACAAGCCAAACTCGACAGCCGGTATGGCTAGAGACCTGACAGAGAGGAGAGTCTGCACTCCCCCTGCAGAAATGTAACTGATAGGATCAACCTCGGTTATCCACCCCCATTGGTGTTATATGTATTTGTATTATGGTTGACTACCAGTTTTCGGGTTATAACAAGTTTTCGGGGTATTTTACCTTTAAATCGTTTGCGCGTGAGAACGTTTTATGACGAGTTGTTTTCGCTGTTCCATATGATCAAAACAAATGTCAGCCATGCTCTAATATTCAAATTAAGACATCATGTGACTTCTTGTGTAACTTCTTGACAATGTTTAAGATGCACGTCCATTTCATTAAAATCTTGAATTCGTATTTGGATAGCTATTTGTAGATCAAACTCATCTGAATTATTTAAATTGATATATTTTCAAACAAAAATCCATATATAGTTTTTATTTAAGTTAATACAACTTACAGGTTTAGTATTTTGCGCTGACAGTAGTGTTGGGAATCGGACAGGAAATCACTATCGATAATCGGAAGGCATAAACCGATCGATTATCGATAGTACAATCGGTTCTTGAAACATTCTCAGGTAAAATTGTTGTTCGCTCTTTAGTCTTTATAACTTTTTTTATATGCACAATCCTGTTTATCATTTCCAGTTAAATTGACAATTGTGTTACAAAATCCTTATGACTTTCTTGTATACTTATATAATATGTATTTTAGCTATGTTATTTTATTGGTTAATAAACTTATTCAACTTATCTGCAGACTTGTTATTAATCATGCCTTTGAAGGCTTTGACCCAACAAATACGCAAAAAAAAGACAAAAATATTCATTGCATTATATATTTGATTGAAAAAATAAAACAATATTCAGAATATTAACATCTTTATTCTTTAATACAAAACACTCCATGTACCTCTCTCATGTTTACCCATCATTAAGTTTGTGATGGCTGATCAGCTAGGTCCATACTGAATAGCTAAACAATAACAAAAATAAGTAACTGACTAACTGTTGGCAAAAAGTAGCTTATCAGAAGGATCAAAAACTTGACAAAAAGTGCAAACATATCAAACAGTTCAAACAGCCATTAAAGGCATTAACTAATCACCAAAACTTGTTCATATTTCTGTTTAGAAACACCAGAAGATTCACATTGTCAGGACTTAATCTAGAACGTTTTTTGGACACAAGTGTCCCACAGAGACTGAAAATTCTTTCTGATGGAATTGAGGATGCTGGTATACACAAGAATTTTTTTGCAAGGATGCTTAGTTTGGGGTAAAAGAGTTCATACTTCTTCCACCATTCAAGTATAGATAACACTTTATCTTCCTGAGAAATTACGGAGCCTAAATACCTTGACACCTCTTGTTTCACTAAATCTCCTAAAGGTTGGGTACTCTCACCAACATATATAACATCATTAAGCCAATCGTCAGTTTGTGCAGAACAGCTAGGCTCCTCCCTTTTTATCTTCTTTACGGGAGAAGGTTGGGGGGTCTGTTTTGAGCTGTCGTCCTTGTGCGTCTCATTGACTTCTTCCGGAAGGTCAGGCAGATTTGGTTGCTGAGGCTCTGCTGATGGGTTGCTGATGCCCTCCTGATCCATGGGTTCTTGTTTTACTTTCATACTAATGTTCTGAATTTCACTAGCATTCTGCTCAAGAAGTTGAATGGCTTTTGCCTGGTTTGCAGTGTCTAAAAACTGTAAGTTTTTAGTAAATGGATTGAGAACACATGCCATTAATGCAA
>CM037781.1:19505639-19555639 GCA_021229015.1 Solen grandis
ATCCTGCCAGTATGCCGACAAAGTATGCATGGAAAAGGTTCATTAAAAGACAGGGTGTCATCCTGTCACGACTTTGCCTTTTTCAGAATCCTTTGTCCTACTATATGCCGCGCTGTGATATATGACGTTTGTAAGTATAGCTGCACGAGAACGGTGAGGAGAACAGTGGCAAAGGCGTGGTGTGAACCTGTTCTCAAGGAAGAATCATTGTGTTCCAAATGGTTGAATATGCAACATAATAAACTAGTCCATTTATTAAGTTAATGGGCTGCAATGGAACACGTTAGATCATTATTTATACAGGATATACTACTAGAATACGGAGTTTATATTGTTAGCCAGTTGCTATCATTAGATAATGTAAACTTTTCTCTGCGGGTCCTAGGTGCTCCGATCGTTCCTACTCTGGGGAATATAGACAACAACGAGTTCTTAACCAAATCATTTCGCTTTGTTCACGCCTGTTTGCATGGTTAAGAGTGACGTAATATACATATATCATACGCAGGTGTGTAACTTGACTCAAAGACTGTTTCTCTGTAAGGTTTGATATTATACAGAGCGTATGGGCTGCTCACAATTTATACCAAGATCCATAATATGTATAACTTGACATTGTCCATATGCCATATTAATTATTTCATCATGCATTTTTCTGAATATTTGCGAATGTATTTGTTTTTGTAACTTCTAATTTGTTTTGTATATATGTTCTTTGATTTCACACTGTATATATTCTTCATATCTCCAGAAATGGGGGAAATAAAGAATGACTTACTTTAGAATCGATCTCCCTATGTTTTCCACGGCAGAATCCTGTTGATGTCATGGGTTTTATCCATTTTAGCCAAATTTAATGTAAATCTAGTCAGTATTTCCTTGTCAGAATTGTTTATTTTTTAATTTTTTTGGTTTTTTTTGGAAAGAATCGATTTTTCGTATGTTATTTAGCCTTGTTTTTTTTTATTTTATTTTTTTGACAGTATTTTAATTAACTTGATAATTCGATTATGTGTGCAGTTACCTAGCAACTGCATCGGCGGTTATATTTGATTTTCTTAAAGAATATATACAGAATTAGAACATAAATCAACTGTCAAATTAAAGGAAGCGTTGTTTCGAGGTTATTGTTAGTTTTATATACACATGTACGTAACTTATTTTATCTATACATTAAGTTAAGAGTTATTAATGCCATGTATTATACAGGCTTCCATTTCTGTGAGCTTTAAGCCCACAGTTAACTGCGTGAACTGTGTGTCTACAGATCACAGTTTGGGGTATGAATCTTCTATTTGTGGGATGAGTTGCCCTGTTTAGTATAATTACCGAGTCCACGGGTAGTTCTGGGACTCTGACGCTTCTGAATTCCTCGCTAGGCCGCATCTTGACTTTTTTTACTCATTGAAGCAGTGCATTTTCCCAGTTTAACTTAGGTGCGATGCTTTAGTAGTTTATTTATAAGTGAATATTTGATTGATAAAGCCATTTGGTTGTGATTGTAAGTGAAACTCGAATCTTTATATCTGATGTGATATTGATCAATATAGATTATATTTAAATTTCATTTATTAACTCTGTAAACATTGAGAAATCTTGTATTTACTATTAAGTCCTTTTGAAAATACACGGCCTGTTAGATCTAGTTACTAATTTAAAGCCACTCAGTTATTTAAGTTGGAGTCCACATAACACATATAGTTAAAGACTTGGAGACCTGTCGGGGGCAAAGCAAGAGACAGTCATCTTAGACCTAGGGTAACCGGCAGCAGCGATCCGGCACTGTTCCGTACGGTCCATTTTGACATTGAGTAAAGCAGGCGTACCCGAAGGACGTAACATATTTTTTGGTGTCAAAAGTGGGATCCCCAAATGTTCAAGGAGGATCCAGAGATTCGAACCCATTACACATAGAAATTAAATATTAAGAAATGCAAGGCCCCACCCCTGCTGGAAGCGACAGAGAGGTGTTTTTCAGGCTCCAAGCACCAAGGCCAGAGAACCAAGGTACACTGTCTAGGGCAAGCAGCATGCAAAGCTTAGCAGCCTACGAAACTTCAGCAGAATCGTCAAACCATGTACAATGTGACACAAGGCCCGAACAAAGTAATATGCTACAAAGGGCTGACACACCGACAATAACAACTGTTAATAATCAAGGCCTAGTAAACCAGACAGCGTTCTAAATGACATCTCGGATATTTTGAAGGAGGTCGTGTCCGAGCTTAAGGTACTGAAATAGGCAATGCCTCAAAGTAACGTCAACATTACGCAACATACTGGGTCAATGAACGATGCTAATGCTGTTATAATGAATGGCACAAATGGTGGATCTGAGCTTCAGATGGTCAGACAATCAGACAAAGGGGTTATCAGCTCTATGACAACTCTAACTCAGCCAATCCAAGGGTCTCATCATTTGAACATAAGACAGATGGCTGTGAAGGTTATGGACGGCAGGTTGGTCTTAGAATGAATCCGTTGGAACAAATAGGAGGGAGGATATGTCACTCGAACAAGCAGCAATGTTAAGATACCAGCTTTTACAGGAAAGGAGGAATGGATTCTGTGGATAGCCAGATTTGAGGCAATTGCAGAGAGGCACAATTGAAATGATGAAGATCGTCTGGATCAGCTTCTGCCTCGTGTAGAAGATTAATATGCACAATTTATGTATGGACAACTGCCAAGAGAAGCAGTAAGAAGTTACCGGGAAGTAATCAAGGAGATGCACAATCGGTTCAGAGTGGCGGAAAAAAGCAGGGCATTTGCGGGGAAATTTAGTCAGCGGAATCAGAAGACTTGGGAGACAGCTGAGGAGCCGACCTAAAAATGTTGTACGATAAGGCACATGGGTATAGAGACAAAAGAACTAGAGATGAAGATTTAGTGCAGAAATTTTTGGATGGGCTTAGGGACGATGAGACAAGATTTGAAGGTGAATTTCACAAGGAACCGGAGACAATAGATGAAGCTGTATACCATGTAGTCAACTTTATTCAGAAACGCAATAGCTGGAACACAGACCGGAAGTACAGGACAACGAGACGAACAGTGCCGGATGAAGAGGTTAATGAGGGCAAGGTTTCCAGAGTACCAGAGAGGGGTGCATCACAATGTGGTACCAATACTTGGGGAACGACGCTGAAGGACAATAGCGAAACCGACAATGAGAATGTCTTGATGAAAATCTTGGAGAGGTTAGGAAAATTGGAAGAGGCTTCAAGAGCTGTACAGGCTAGGAAACCAGGAGTACAAAGTAGGAGACCCGTAGAATGCTTTAACTGTCATGGTATAGACCTTTTCAGAAACTAAATTATCTCCCTTGTTAAACGGATCGCATTCGGAACCCCTCGGGCACTGGGTAGTAAAAAAATCAAAATGGCGGACCGTGACAAGGAAAACGAGCGTTATCTGACTGATATCGAGATTGATAAGCTAAATGAGTCAGAATTTATGATTTCACAAGCAATATGTATCCGGCAAAAAACATGAACTTGTTTTGAGGGCTAAAGGTGTGCAGAAATTGGGATTAATCGACCTCAATCGTGAGCAACGGACCGCGGAGGTAAATTTTGAAAGACGAAAAACTGAAAAACTTGTTACGCCGCTTGGTGAAAAATTACCGGATCCTGTGACATTGAAAAATTGGACTTCCGATTTATTGGATATTCCAAACTTCTGTGAAAGTGACATTTATAACTACTTTGTTCTGAAAATGAATACAAAGAAACAGCTCAAATCAAAAGTGTACTACGCAGACAGACATGTGCACAAAACAATGTACCATTCAATCAGTGAAACATGTAAACACTGTTTTGTGAAATTTAAAGTTATGCCCTCTCTGCCAAGTTCCAATGAAAGAGATCGTCCAGATCACAATGTTTGGATTTGTCTATCTAAAGTAACTGGCCAGGTCCATTCTGCAGATTGTGATTGCACAGCAGGGTAAGTGATTAATTCGCAGAATTGTATAACATTTGGCAATTTAAATGTACTTTTATATATATTACCAGTACCATTACAAATTTAAATGAATAGCTTCACCAGTTACTCCACCCATTATTTTACTCACCAGAAAAAAAATCCTGCATGTTGTCTCTGAACATAAAGATTTCTTACTTCATTAGCCAAGAAATTAAATTCATGGATTATAAAAGCAGTCCTTTCCATATCATGTTTAAAACAAACCAAAAAAGGGCTCCCAAATGATACCCTGTTTTCTGGTCATTTCATATCAAGGGAATTGTTTTATTGTTTCTTACTGCATTTCATTAAGTTGTTAATATTTTCATAGAAAAATGCAAAATAGATGCAAAATATTATGAAGTGATTCTTAAAATAATTTAAAAAAAAAATTGTTTTCAGGAGTGGTGAAGCCTGTAATCATGTAGGAGCACTGATGTATGCACTAGCAGACATTACGGCCAAGAAGGAAGATGGAACACTTTCCTCCACTTCAAAGAAGTGCACATGGGATCAATTCAACAATCCAAGAAAAAGGAAGCTGACTCCAAAGAAGTCATGTGAACTGACGTTTAGGAAACATACATTTGATTCTGATTTGGACAGTGTGAAAAAGAAGCCAGCAAAGGAGCTTTTCACGGCCTCTGTCAATGAAGAAAGATTTCGTGCAAAACTTTCGAAGTGCAATCCAATGGCTGGATGGCTTCTCAATTTTGTGGAAGGCAAAAAGGAAGAAAAAGTTCCAAAGTTCATGGACATAGATTTTCAGTTTAGAGACAGTGTGGACTTAAATAGTGGTGTAGTGCAGCAGAAAATGTCAGAACAGATGGATAAATTTGTATTGACTGAGGAAGAGTGTAAGACAGTTGAGAAATTAACAAGGGGACGGGGAAAAAACATCACATGGGAGGATGAAAGAAAAATCCGAATAACTGCTTCGAACTTTGGTGAGGTGATGGCATGTGGATTGTTTGTGCAGGGAGATACACCATATCTTGGAGCCAGCCCTGATGGTATTATCAGCTACATGACACAAGGCCATACTGAAACTGGTGTCCTGGAGATAAAGTGTCTTGCTTCTGACAAATGGAGACAACTTTCACCAGAAGAATGTGCCCGGGACCCAGAATTCTGCAGTTCATTAAATCCAGTGACTGGTTTGTGTACCCTAAAAGAGAATCACAAATGTTTCTACCAGATTCAGGGACAGATGGCACTGACTGGATTGAAGTGGTGTGATTTTGTGATTTGGACTCTAGGTGGCATGTCCATAGAAAGGATCAAATTCAGTGAAGAATGTTGGTCTCGTATGGTGACAAAACTAAAAGATTTCTACCAAGGCGCTGTTCTGCTAGAACTCTTCTCAAGACGCGTTCAGAGGGGATTGAAGTTGTTTTAGGACTGAACAGTGTTAAGATACTTAGAATACAGTGCTAGTCAATCTTAACAATATTAATAACCCAAGATTCATTATAACACTGGACTGATGTCCAGTCCATATGTCATGTCATCATTCATGATTTCTAGGGTTTTGTATTCATACAATTGTAGGCCTGAATAACAGTGACTTGTGTACTAAATAAGAAGAAAACACGCTGATACAAATTTGCTCAGAATCAGTAGTCAGTTACAGTGACTTAGAATAGAAATAAAATTAAAACTCTAAAAAATAACACAAGTTACATATGCATTGTTAGAAATCTATGTATGAAATATGCATGTGATTGAATGAAACATTGATTTGATATTTACTTTGAATCAAATATGCAATGTATTTTATTCATTTGACAAGTGATATGCTAGTATAAAAAAGAAAAATAAATTTATATATTATACTGTTAAATAATTGTGAGTTCTTATTTCTCCCTATGCAAGGTATATATTGGTTAAATTTCTTTTTTTTTAATTTCATGCCCTGCTGAGTGAATGTGTGTGCGATTGTGTGACAGTTTGAGTATATAAACTTTCTCTCTCTCAATACATATACATACATACATACATACATACATTTGGTGAGGTGAATGTGTCAGCCGGAAACAAGCCATTAATTTATTAATACAATTCCATTGTTATGTAATGGTCTTTTTTTCCCCAATGCCTAGGAAGTTGAGAAAAGAATCAACACATCAGATGGTATATATGGTATTTTAATAAAGGGTAATTCATGTATAATAATAATCAACAATCTCTTCATGCATAATTATAAATAATCAACAATCTCATCATGCATAATAAATAATCAATAATCTGCTTCAAGTAAAATTCTTATCAAATATGAAAACAAACACTCATATATTAAGGTAGAATTTTCCTTGCTGAAACACTAATAACACTTTCCAAGTTGCACTTGGTCTATTTTTATTTCATTAAAGTTAAAATAAAAATTGACAAGGTTCAAGTAAACTAAATTTATAGATTACCCTAATATAATAGTTATACATGTTTTAAATCCTTTGTATTTATTTTCAGACCTAAGTTTATGGGGTAGATCTTCATGTTTAATGTAGCACACAATTATTTTCACATAGCATCCAGCACCAGTGGCGGCAAGAGATTTGTAAGCCGAACACAAATTTTCCATATTTTTGTTGCTTGTGAGGACATAGTAATAGGCATTGTGCCTTGTAAAATACGAAAGTTCTTTATCCGTTCCATTTCCCGTTCTACATGGATGCGCAGATTTGCTATACTTTTTGTTGTTTCAACCTCATGAGGCAAAAACTGTCTTTTCTTTGTCTTAAATGGAGGAATGATGGGCTCGACGCCTCTAGGGGTTGTCAAATCCGATATCAAAAACCCCTTGTCCACCATTATTGCGTCCCCTTCTTCACACATGTCGACAAGTCCAGATTTTTTAGTTATCAGTTTATCACTAATGCTACCTGGGTATAAATCTGACACAAAGGTAACAATACCTGATGGACTTATCCCAATCAAAGACTTCCATGTCATGTGAGACTTGTAGTCACTATACAACATAGACTTCAGTTGTAAAGAACACGGAGTCTCAGTTCTTATCTCTGTACAGTCTATTACAACACGACACTTTGGATATTTCCTGCTGAATCTTTGGGGCATAGTGTCATTAGTGTTTTCCCGAGATGGCCATTTCACAAGAAAACTCAAATTTGCATCTAAATAGTTCACCCAACGATTAAACACAGTGTCACACGTTCCCACAGATACATGAAACCTTGCTGCCAAGTCCTCTAGTAAGAGTCCAAGTCTTAGTCTCATTAGCACCATGAAGAACTCATCAATCAGTCTCATGGACTTAGGTCGGCCAGTGTTTTTCTCTTTCATCCCACCTTCAAGTTCTTCAAAAAGACATTTAAAAGTTCCAGCATCCGGTAGCCCAGTGTAAAACAAAACTTTGTTTTTACTGCCAGAAATGTCTTCAAAAGTGAATGAAGGCCTTCTGACTTGGCATCCACTTGAAGTTGTTTCTACTGTCGGTGTCTGAGTTGATGTAGTCCTGGGGATCCTTGTTTCTGTTGTTTGTGTTGAAATGGATCTCATTTCAGGCATTGTCTGCACATACTGGTGGCGGATTTTGGATAGAGTAGGTGTATGTTTGCCATAGTCATGGAGCTGAAATTATGAAAAAGAAATTATTTCATTTACTTACTGTTACGTTTACATTATAGATTATAGTGTTTATTGATCACCTGATCTTCATCAATATATTATATAGCCTTTGAAATTCTAGAGTCATCCTAACAAAAACCTACAACAGCACTGTGGAAGTTTACCTTTCTATATATCAGTGTACATAGGTCACTTTTCAGTCTGTTTTTAAATCATCAAATAGTCACATTGTTAAATGGTTTACCTTCATAGATCTATTGTTCCATTTATTGACGGATTTATCCTTTACCTCATGAATATTCGTGTATAAATTTATAAATACATGAATACTAATTAACTGAACTTTAAATGGTATATGAAATAGTATTTTTTTTCTTTGCTATGCAGACTGTGTAGAATATAAGCTACAATACTGTATATATAAGCAAAAAGGAGGAGACCTGGATCTGCTCTTTTTCTTAATGCATCAAAATGATATGAAGGATTAAAATAGGTTTGACAGTGTATGTCAATGAAAAGATATGCTTACCTTCAACGATATGTCAAGAATGGATTCATTGCAGTGAATTGGTAGTCCTATTTCGTCACTTTCAAAGCTCAAATCTGGTGACCGGATGTCTGATACAGTTTCTTTTTCTGCACTGGTCTCGTCGTTTTCAGTTGGTGGCTCATCCTGGGCATCAGTTTCTACGGTCTGAAAAAAAGAATACCAAGTAAATATCAGTATGTTGTAGGCTTTATAAAAAAACATATAAAATTATCCTAAAAAACTTGAAAAATAATAATGCTTTTCCTTATTAACCCTTTCCCTCATATAGACTCATTTTGACGCACTCAATATATAGGTACCACATAAAGCCTGATCTGCAGAAAACCACAGTTAAACCTTACAAATTTAATTATAAAGTCCTCATTTCCAGACCACTGAGGAGCAGCGAACAGCATAAACCCTGATCAGCCTGCGAGTTACTCGCAGGCTGATCTGGTTTTATGTTGTTCGCATAGGTCTTTTCATGTTTTCCTCCTCTATGAGGGAAAGGGTTAATCACAAGGGACTTCACTTACTGAATGTAGGTCAGTAGATACATGATAAGGACATGAGTCAAATGTGTTACTGTAATAAAAAATACACATAACCCAACCATATTAATACATAAATGTACTTAATCGCATGTCTATATACAAAATGTATTGGTGCATGAATTTATCTTTGGATAAATAATTTTTTCCACCCACTCTTAAACAGACCATTTTATTTTTATTTCTTTTTTTTTTTTAAACTAGTGTGTGTGTGTTTTGTTTTTTGTCATAACTGAATGAAATTAATCCCAGTGATTTCTCTGAAATTTGTTATAACATTTATAAATGAAATGTTAATTTGAAACTTTCAACTGCATGTTACATCAAGTTCTCTTTATGCTGTACATATATTAACAGACCCTGTCTCCATATATATAAATTGTATTTTTCATTTTGTGCATATCATTTATAAGGTTGGCTATAAAAAGCTCAACAGAATATATGGCATTAAACTTTTAACAGTATGTGCGGATAGAAAAGGGTAAGAAACAATTAAGAGTTAAGAGGTGGGTCTTAAATTTCAGATAGACAACTGATATATATTCTTTAATTAAAAATCAACTAATGTAAAGAATAACTTTGATGATCATGCCAGTACTGATAATTTTCTAAGCTTCACTATCAAGCCAATACAAAAATGCCCTGGGGTCATTAAGCATAATTGGTTACATAACATTACACAGGGTCATAAACCGGCCCTCATAAACCACAATTTGTTAGATGCACCTGGCATGTACTACAGGATGGTCACACTACATGTCAGAGACAATATGTCACCATGACAACAGCCATAATGAATACTCAAGTTTAAACTAAGCACATGGTTTGATAAAAAAAATGCAACTTGCCACGATTACACAGCAAATTCAAAATGGTAATATATCAAGGGGGTAAACAACTTTTCTTATATATATTCTTGCATAGTTAATAAACTGTTTAGCTTGATATTGTATATAAAGAAAACAACAGATGTATTTCACCCACACCCACCCCCCGACCTACATTGATATTTTGCATATTTTCCTTTCTTCAATCTGACAGATCTTGCTTAAACCGAAGTCTACTGACCAAATATACAGAGAGGGTGCAAAAAATATATTTCACCCCCCCCCCTTGTGGGAACAATGGTTTCAGTTACTAGCATATAATATACAGAATGTTCATTATTATTAATATAATAAAGATTGATTTAGAGCATTTGTGGCAAATAATGCATAGAAAATTGATTTATTTCCAACTTTATCACCATTGTAAAGAAACGCAACGTTTATTTTTAGCTCACATGAGCACAACGTGCTCAAGGTGAGCTCTTCTGATCGCCTTTTGTCCGGCGTCCGTCGTCCGTGCGTGCGTGCGTCCGTGCGTCCGGCGTCAACAATTGCTTCAAACAACATCTCCTCCTAAACGGCTTGGCCAATTTGAAAAATATTTTGCAGGAATGTTCCTTGGATGAAGCTCTACTAAAGTTGTATAAATGGTTCTGGTCCATCGCATAATTAGGTCACAGGAGCTAAAAATAGATTTTAAAAATGAAAATTTAAAAAATCTTCTTCTCTGAAACCACAAGGCCTAACCTTTTGATTTTTGGTATGTAGCATCATCTTATGGGCCACTACCAAGATTGTACAAATCATAGCCCTATGGTGATAAATGACCCCGCACCAGGGTCACTTGTTTTACATAGAGTTATATAGGAAAATCTTAAAAAATCTTCTTCCATGAATGCATAAGGCCTAGAGCTTAGATATTTGGTATGAAGCATCATCTTATGGGCCACTACCAAGATTGTACAAATCATAGCCCTATGGTGATAAATGACCCCGCACCAGGGTCACTTGTTTTACATAGAGTTATATAGGAAAATCTTAAAAAATCTTCTTCTATGAATCCATAAGGCCTAGAGCTTAGATATTTGGTATGTAGCATCATCTTATGGGCCACTACCAAGATTGTACAAATCATAGCCCTATGGTGATAAATGACCCCGCACCAGGGTCACTTGTTTTACATAGAGTTATATAGGAAAATCTTAAAAAAATCTTCTTCCATGAATGCATAAGGCCTAGAGCTTAGATATTTGGTATGAAGCATCATCTTATGGGCCACTACCAAGATTGTACAAATCATAGCCCTATGGTGATAAATGACCCCGCACCAGGGGTCACTTGTTTTACACAGAGTTATATAGGAAAATCTTAAAAAATCTTCTTCTATGAATCCATAAGGCCTAGAGCTTAGATATTTGGTATGTAGCATCATCTTATGGGCCACTACCAAGATTGTACAAATCATAGCCCAATGGAGATAAATGACCCCACACCAGGGGTCACTTGTTTTACATAGAGTTAAATAGGAAAATCTTAAAAAATCTTCTTCTATGAATCAATAAGGCCTAGAGCTAAGATTTTTGGTATGTAGTAGCATCTAATGGTTCATTACAAAGATTTTCAAAGACTTGGCCCTACGGTGATAAATGACCCTGCGCCCAAGTCTTCTCTGAAACCATATGGCCCATTGCTTAGGTATTTGGTGTGTAGTATTGTCAGGGGTAAAATGTTTTAGATTAAGTTATATCAGAATCCTTGTCTGTTTAAAAACCTTGACATCAGTTGAAGCAATGGTACTCAGGTGAGCGATTCAGGGCCATCATGGCCCTCTTGTTTATTATTTTTAGAGCTCTAGTAGTAGTATTATAGTTCAGTAAACAGAAAAAGGTATACACTTACCGACAGCTTGTAAACTTTCTCAGTGCCATCAGCCTTTGGGAAGTAACAAGGAAGAGGGTTTCCTTTCGTTGGGCCAGATCTTCCAATAAAATGAACACCACAAAGTCTGGTTTGATCACTGTTCACAAACACGAAGTTTGGTCGAGCGTTTCTACACCGTTGTATCCACAACTTTCTCACACGCAAATCGGCAGGGAATCTATGCATTGAAACCTTTCTGTCGTCCACTATCTTACCGCCGAAGTTCTTTCTTACACAACAATATCGCTGATGCGAAGGCATGTCTTGTAATTATTTGAAAATTACTCTGAAATATTCTGTCAATGTACGCTTGTTTACTACCCGGAAGTGGCAGGTGTCCGTTTTACAAGCATTCGTATCTCCTTTGAAGAGTCAGAAAGGGGCAGATAAATCTAGTTTTCGAAAAGGGCTATAGGCCACTATGCGAGGTATTGCCCGGAAAAGAGGAGGCAGGATGCATCAGGAAACAGAAACTAGCGAAGTGATGACTTAAACAGAAAGAGGGGGGTAAATGCACCCAAGAAAAATCAGACTTACTTCAAGGGACCCACTCCAGTGGCCAAGAGCCGGTCCAGTTTGAGGAAAGAGGCCACATAGAGGAAACCAAAGTTGATGAGAATGGACAAGTGCTCATGGAAAATAAAGGACTTTGTGACGAGGATTATGTACAAGGGAAAATAGAGGGGGTCTATTTGTTGGTAACTGCAAACACAGGTGCTGCAAGGTCAGTGTTGTCGACAAGGGTCTATGAGAAGATCGAGAGAAACAGGAGGCCAACGTTAAAAAAAAACATGCAGTCTGCGAGGTGCAAATGGATCACCAATAAAGGAGCTAGGCAAAACAGGGTTGAGGGTCGCTCTAGGGGCGTATTGTAGAGTGCATGAACTGGTAATTGCCGATATAGAAGACGAAGCGCCTTTGTGGTTTGATATATTGATGGATGGTGATAAGGGAGCAGCAGACATATTATTGAGTAAGTGGTTGATAGTTTTAGAGGGTATAGAGATCCCTTGTCTCCAAATGGGTGAGAGGACAAGGTCAAGACGAGTAACAGTTGCAGATGACGTATGTGTGCCAGGTAAGGCTGAGGCGATAGTCGATGTGTATGTAGAAAGGGAAGAGATTGATGACTGTGAGAGAACAGCGGAGTACCTTATCGAAGTAAATGAAAACTTCACTGAGAACTACCAGTTGGTAATGGCTTCAAAGTTGGTAGACATAAACAGAGGACCGACTTGTAAAGTAAGGATACTTAATCCTTTTGCATGGGATGTTGTGCTGCGGCAAGATGCCCGTATAGGCAAAGCAGAGCAGATAGAGAGAATTGTAAGTGTCCTAGCTGACAGGGAGAATGAGAGTGAAGAGGAAAACTTGTGTAGTGTAAGAAGAGTGGGGACACTGAGAAAGAGGTAGTGAGCATTGGTGTGAGGACAGTAAGTCACGATACTGTGACTGTATCGGATCACTTGCAGGGTCTTTTTGAGAAATCAACAGCGAGGTAGAGATATGAAGAGAAAGGTGCAGTTGCAGTTCAGCTTGATAAATACAGCGATTCCTTTCCAAAGAGTGAATGGGACATTGATTTCACCAACCTCTTAGAACACCCTTTGGACACAGGGGGTGCAGCACCCATCAACCAAAGACCTAGGCGTGTTCCGCTTGCATTTACTGCCGAGGAGAAAGCAGCCATAGAAGACCTCTTGAAGAAGGGGTGATACAAAAGTGTATGTCGCAATGGGCCAGCCCAATAGTTTTAGTTCGAAAAGAATCAGGCGCAGTAAAACCCTGTGTAGATTACCGCAAAGTCAATGCCCTTGTAAAACCGGATGGATTTCCTAGGTTACAGGATTGTCTTGATGCTGTGGCAGGAATGAGTCTCTTCAGCTCATTTGATCTTACCTCGGGGTACTTCCAAATTCCTCTAGAGAGTGATGACATTAAAAAAAGTGCATTTACTTGTAAATACGGTCTGTTCGAGATGACCAGAATGCCGTTTGGCTTGAGCAATAGCAGCAGCACCTTCCAGCGAACAATGGAATTAGTCTTAAAAGATCTACAATGGCGCACCTGTCTAGTTTATGTAGATGACATAATTGTGTATGGCGCGGATTTTGAGGAACACATGAGAAGAGTTGATGAAGTTCTCTCTAGAATAAGGGAGCTTGGTTGAAGTTGCGGCCTGACAAATGCAACCTACTCCATTCAGAGGTGTTTTTTCTAGGCCATATAGTGTCTAAACAGGGTGTGCGACCAGACAACACCAATGTATCAAAGGTGGCTGACTGGGCAAAACCAACGACGTCAAAGCAAGTTTGGCAGTTTGTAGCGACAGCATCCTACAACCGGCGATTCATCAAAGACTTCGCAAAAATTGCAAGGTCGCTGACTGATCTCACTAAGAAGGACGCCGCCTTCCATTGTACGTCTGAATGTCAGATGGTATTTGACGGCATGAAGGCCAAACTAATTGGGGCTGATGTAATAGGCTATCCATTAAATGACGGGGGAGACTTCTACCTAGATGTTGATGCCTCGGAGGTGGGGAAGGGTGGAGTCTTATCTCAGATTCAAGCGGGTCGTGAAACAGTTATCTCATACGCAAGCCGATCGTTAAACAAGGCCGAGCGAAATTACTGTGTGACCGGGAGAGAGCTCCTGGCAGTGATATACTATGTGCAGTATTTTAGGCAGTACTTTCTTGGGCGAAAGTTCATAGTTCGAAGTGATCACCAAGCTCTGGTGTGGCTTTTCAGCTTCCAAGAACCTAATGGAAAAGTTGCATGGTTGGTTGAGATCCTCGCTGCGTAACATTACACCATCCAGTTCCGTCCAGGGAAGCTCCAAACACATTGTGACGCTCTTTCTAGGTGTGAAGATCCACGGGATTGTGATTGCGATTATGTTGACAACAGTAAACCCCTGAAGTGCGGGCCATGTAAAAAGTGCTGTAGGCGGGCGGAGCTGATGGCATCATCTTGGCAAATAGGAAAGCTGCTGTCTGATAGTACCGACAGTGCGGTCACAACTCCTGATCAAAGCATAAGTACACCAGTCAGGATAGTTGCTGGTGATCCTGCCGTTAAAGCTAAACCCTGTGTCATCATGCCAAGAATCAGACCCAGATATTGCTGTAGTGTATATAGCGTTAAAGGCCAACAGAAAACCTGAACTTGCCCATATAGTATTAGAGAGCCCTGCAGCAAGGCATTATTTGTTGTTATGGGATTCCTTGTTTCTACAAGATGGAGTAATGTTCAAGACCTTTAAAAAAACAGAATGGGACAGACGTGTACTGTCAGCTGTAGTACCAAAGGACATGAAGGGTGACCTCTTGAAACTTGCACATGACAACATATTGGCAGGTCACCTGGGTACCAAGAAGACGAAGCACATATTACTGAAAAATTACTATTGGTTTCAGCTGAAGGAAGATGTAAGGCTCCATGTGCGTGCCTGTGACGTATGTTCAGCTAACACAGAACCTAGTAAAAAGCCGAAGGCTCCATTGGGTCTCTGGGACACATTGGCTATTGATTTTCTGGGCCCACTCCCCGTAACTGCCAATGGGAACCGTTACATTATGGTACTCACAGACCATTTTACAAAATATGTCGAGGTACTTCCAGCCTCCTCGCAGCACGCAAATACTTGTGCTCTCAATATCGCAAATGAGTTTATTGCACGGTGGGGCTGTCTTTTGTCAATACACACAGACTTGGGAATGACTTTTGAAGGCAAGCTGTATAAAGACCTATGTAAATTGTTTGAAATCCGAAAGACTAGAACTACACCAAGTAACCCAAAAGCAAATTGCCAGTGTGAAAGGTTTAATAGAAGTATAATAAAAATGATAAAGGCTTACATAGTTGAACAGAGTGACTGGAATGGCTATCTAGGTTGCCTAGCTGGAGCTTATAGGGCCTCTCCAAATGAGACAACAAAATTAACGCCCAACCTAATGTGTCTGGGGAGAGAGGTCAGGATGCCTGCTGATTTGATCAATGGATATGCAATGAGCAAGGGGCCAGTGTCTGGAGTTGTTCATGTTCAAAAGATCAAGGATCGAATGCTTAGGGCGCACAAAGTAGCACGCCAATACGTTGGAGTAAGCGCTAAGCGAAGCAAAGACCGCTATGATGTACGAGCCTATTTACATGACTACCGTGTAGGTGATGTGGTATGGCTGCTTCATGAGGCAAGGAAGGTAGGTGTTGCCCCCAAGCTGGAGAGAAGATTCGATGGTCCATATGTGATAGTACAGAAGTTGTCTGCTGTGACATTTAATATTCAAATCAACCCATGAGGTGGACGAAGAATGGCCCATCATGACAAACTTAAGAGGTCTGAAGTTGTTAATGCGCCAAAGTGGGTAAAATCCCTGTCGCGCAAGCCGGAAAACCAATCAATAAGATGTAGCCAATAAGCCAGTAGACCGCCAAGACGGGAACATTTAGCCGTATGTGCTAGATTAGTTCATTAATATGTAGAGTCAATTTAATATATGTACAAGTAGCATAGTTCATCATCTATTGAAAACCATTTCAAGTTGGCAGTTGATAATGCAACACCAGACGCAGACATCCGTGGCGCGCGCGTTGCAAAATAGTTACCAGTATACAAACGATTTTAATGCGTCCTCTGATTCGTGACAGAAGATTAACCGATGGACAGCTTATCCCGCGCGCGATAGAAACTGGGCTACAAGCAGATAGATAGATATATTTTATTCAACATAATACTGTACAGTTACATGGCATATATACATAAGCAATCCTACCAATCCATTATATTTTAATGCTTTTGAGGATCTCTTCATATGTATTTGCAGACCGCAATGGAACCCAGCAGCAAAGTGGTGAGAAGAGGACGGTTGTACGCCTGCCTACATTGTAGCGGCCGCAAGCTGTCCTATATCGCAGAGAGGGACGAGGCAGCTTACTATTGTAGTCTCTGCATGTTCAGGTGCCTTACCAAAGACCAACTTGAAAAACACCTGACCGGATACAGACGGCACCTTATGATGGCAGATGCACTTGGGGCCAGTTCATCCGGAAGGCAAAATCTTGTGTCCAACCCAGCACCACGACAGATCCTTGATGGCATCGACTACCGACGAGTGCTGCTGGAGGACCACATCGAGGATCAATTTTCGAGGCCAGCCGATCCATTCGGGGAGTCTGCACCAGTCAAGTCCACCAACCAGGACCTAGTGACTGTAAGGGTGACGCCAAACGCATTTACGGACTTGCTGTCAACCGAGTCCTCATCAGTTGAACAGCAGCCACTCCCCGTCCAAAAGTCAGCGAGTACTGCTGTGGCAAATACCATGCAGCCACATGACCGTATGCAGCCTTGCCTTTCGACAACATGCTTGTCATCACCATGTGCGGAGTATGTTGCAACCCCTGTGTCTGTGACGGGTTTTATCCCATCTATAGGGTATCATCCCTTAGCATCCCTTCCAGTGCCGGCGTTTGTGTCATCCACTATCTGGGCACCAGGAAGTCATCTGTCCCTGATGAGCCCTCCCCTGCCAAGACGTGATCTCAGCCCATCGAACACTTTAATGAGTTTGGCATCAAAACAAGTGGAGGATGTGCTACGGCAGATCTTGGGGACTTAGACACCCATGGCGTTTTTCCAACTTGGTGGGTGCGAGGACAAAGAAGCCAAGCCTGCACCCAAAGAGGCAAGTTGCCAGACCGCTTCCAGAGAAGAGTCGCCCGTCATGCGATATGCTCCAATCCCGGCGACCATGGGTCACTTAGACAAGACCCTGGAGTTGGCCCTTACCAGGATTGCCTCGTCGATGGAGGCGAACAACCGCATGACACGCCATATCAGCCAGACGCTTTACGGAGTGGCTGACAGCCTGAGGTCCATATCTCGGTCGATGGAAAAGGTAGCCGACGAAAAGAGATGACAAAGAATCAGGCAAGAAGCGAGTTATGGTATCAGAAGCGTCCCCGGTTGGAGGAGAAGGAAAACGCACCGAGCGTACGATCGACTGTGACCAAGAAGTCTTCAAGGAAATAACTGTCATTACATAACTGTTGAATTGGTTATGTAACTCTGTTTTGGTATTGTTAGGCAATTTACTTTGTATTGCTCAAAGAAAAACTTAACTTATATGGACTGCTATTATTTAACATGCCAATTATTTAGTACCTTAGAGATGTTAAACTAAAAACAATTGGTTATTATGATACTGGTTATATACTCCTCAGGTTAAATAATAGGGGTAATTGTGCATTAATTGATTGTTAGCATGTCATTGTTGAAATTGGTCTTGCATTAATTGCGTGTAATACAAATTTTTTATCTGAAGTTAAGTTAAAGTGGTCATTTTTTTGCTGAGATTTATTGATGCTATATTTGTTCCATTGTTATGTTATGTGTTATGCTTGAGACTACGGCAAAGTGTACCAAAAAGTGTTTAAGGTGATTCGCTACTTTTGTATCTGAGGTACGTGTGGCGAAGTTATGTTCTTATCAGATACTCTTCTGTATACACTTCATTTTTTTTTTCAAAACTCTTACTGTTAGATCTATATGGTAAAGTGTTTGACCTTGTATTTTAGGGTGTATCAGATGTTGGTACATATGTTATTTTGTATTGTCAAATATTTAAGGAGCTATGAGGTGTGATTTAAGGTAGTTTAAAAGATATATTATTGTTCAGAAAAGTGTATGGCAACATGGGTTTTACCATGGAAAACAGGGGGACCATGTAATGCCCTACAGGGATTATCTGATATGTTCTTTTGTCATTCTTTGGTTATTTAAATCATTTTAGGTGCTTATTACTGGCGACACTACATTCAGCTAGTTGTTCTCCTAATTAAATTTACAGGTAGACAACTTAACTCAACATAATATGCCAGTATTTCTCAAAATCATTTACTTTAGAATCGATCTCCCTATGTTTTTCACGGCAGAATCCTGTTGATGTCATGGCTTTTCGCGACTGTGCTTTATCCATTTTAAGCCAAATTTAATGTAAATCTAGTCAGTATTTCCTTGTCAGAATTGTTTTTCCATTTAAATCTTGACGGTGGTTTTTCGATTTTGCCTCTGCAGGGCGAAAACCTATTGTTCTTCTTCTGTTGATTTGTTTTTTTTTTTATTAGGTTTTCGCATCGCAGTGCGAAAACCTATTGTTCTTCTTCTGTTTCTTTTTTTTTTTTTTATTTTTCTAACCCTTTTTTGTGAACGGCATAGCTCCGATGTGAGAAAAGCCACATCTATGAAACTTTTATCAGTAATAACCACGTACTTGAAGATGATCCTAACGTCGAGAAAATTTTCATTTTTGTTTTGATTTTCCCGCCAGGGGGCGTTTTATATGAAAATGTTTAATAAGCAATATCTCAATTATTTGAGGTCCGATTCAAATGCGGTTTTTGCATAATGTTCCTTGTAAATAGCCCAATAAAATATGATAGGTTCCAAAAATTTGCGTATATAAAACTTTCGTGCTACAGGAGGTTGAATGTTCGAATCTCGCAAAAACTGTGATATAAGGGTAGGTCTACGAAAAACCTACCCATTTTATTCAGAGATGAGATAGGAGAATTTTGTTTGTTGCATATGATCTGCAAGACATATACGCACAAAATATATGGGGTAGCGAATTCGGGAAATTCATGGTTTGTCCACAGTACGCGGTCAAACTTAACCAATATTTTCGAAAAATCAACATTTTAAAAGCATGTCTTTTAAGGTTATTTGCAGCTCCTGAATTTATTTTCTGTTCAATCTTCATCATTATTTCACTGTTTATGCATTTTTATAAAACAAATAAAATCATAGAAAAAAAACAACAGCGAAGATATGCAAAGGTCAAGGTCATATACCAGTTATTGTTATTTTTATCGGCATAAAATAGCCCTCAATCTAAAAATATTTTATAGAAAGTATATGAACAAAAGTTTTAGTTTGTGAAGAGATCTTTCCATTGGTGTTTAGTTTTTGAAGATCGGACTTCATTTGATCAAACTACCACAGTCCAAAGTTTGATCTTTTTATCAAACACGTGTAAATCCGTATGTTTCCTCTTTTTTGCAGCTCCTGACCTTATTTTTTGTTCAATCTTCATCATTTTTTCACTGTTTATGCATTTAAATAATACAAATAAACTCATAGTAAATAACGATGAAAATATGCAAAGGTCAAGGTCATTATACCGATTATTGTTATTTTTATCGGCACGAAATAGCTTCAAATCTAAAAATATTTTATAGAAAGTATATGAACAAAAGTTTTAGTTTGTGAAGAGATCTTTCCATTGGTGTTTAGTTTTTGAAGATCGGGGCTGAATTGGTTGAGTTATGACAGAAAGGCCAAAAGTGTACTTTTAACGAAATTGAAACGCTGTAGTTTCATGAACTTTGAGTCAAAAATTATGATTGCTTCAGCATTAACACACTGAAAAGTGAAGTGATGTATACTGCAAGGAATACTTGTTTGGTCACGTGATTATGATTTCATACATATTTAAGCAGAAATTATTAAAAAATTCATATAAAATCGACAAGTTGATGTTTGAAGTTGAAATTTGCAAGAATGCCGTAGACTACGATGTGCAAAAAGTCCTGAAAAATTCAAGTGATTCCTTCAACAAACATGGCAGATATTCATGTTTTTCGGATAAGGGCTTGTATACGAAAATCTAGCAATTTGAAGTAAGGGAAGAAGGCGGTTATTGGGTTGGTTACCCACGATCCGGACGTTCCTACGCAGGAAAGAGTGCCCGTGTTGAAAGGTGAATTGCGATGCGTATTTGAGAGAATGAGGTGCATTTTAGGATGCAATGGTGTACCTTAGTTCAAACTTTTATTAGGGCTTTCAGCCTCAAGTAGAATTATTAGGTTTTCGCATCGCAGTGCGAAAACCTTTTTTCTTTTCTTTTTTTAGGTTTTCGCACCTCGCAGTGCGAAAACCTATTGTTCTTCTTCTGTTTTATTTTTTTTTTAGGTTTTCGCACCTCGCAGTGCGAAAACCTATTGTTCTTCTTCTGTTTTATTTTTTTTTTTATTATTATTTTTCTAACCTTTTTTTGTGAACGGCATATCACCATGATAGAAAAAAGTCACATGTATGAAATTTTAATCAGTTATTACCACGTATTTGAAAATGATCCTAACGTTGAGAAAATTTTCATTTATGTCTTACTTTTCCCGCCAGGGGGCGTTTTGCATGAAATTTATTAATGGCTAATAACTCACTTATTTGAGGTCCGATTCAAATACGGTTTTTTGCATTCTGTTCTTTGTTGATAGCCAAATAAAATAAGATAAGTTTCGAGGGTACGTGTCGCTGAAAGTATTTGAGCTACAGAAGGTTGAATGTTCGAACCTCGCAAAAAACTGTGCAAATGAGGGTAGGTCTACGAAAAACCTATCCATTTTTGTTAGAGATCAGATAGATGAATTCTGTTTGCTGCAAATGATTTGCAAGACATATACGCACAAAATATATGGGTTGGCGAATTTAAGAAATGTATGGTTTGTCCTCTGGAAACGGTCAAACTTCACTAAATTTTAGGAAAAGTTAAAGGTTCAAAAACATGTTTTTTATCGCTTCTGACTTTATTTTTTGTTAATTCTTCATGATATTTTCACAAGTTATGTATTGTTATGTCTGAAAGGGGATCACAATTAAACATTTAAAAAATAAATGAAAAGGTCAAGGTCATATTACGATTATTGTGTTTTTATTCGGCCTCAAATAGCTCAAAAACTAAAAATATTTCATTGAGAGTATATGAACAAAAGTTTTAGGTATGCAAAAGCTTTTTCCAGTGATGTTTAGTTTTTGAAGATCGGACTTGATTTGGTCATTTTACGGCAGTCCAAAGTTTGATCCTTTTTTCGGAATAATTGTAAATCAGTTTTTATGCTTCAAATTGTGATATATAAGAAATAAAATGTTCGACTAGTGCGACTTGCGTACTTGATTGAACTATTTGCTGCATTGCTAGGTACCTAATGGTAAAATTTTAATCAATTTTGTTTCTCATTTTGCCGCTAGGGGGCGCTTAGCTTAAAAACACTCTTCTACTTATAACTCAAAAAGTTGAAGTCTGATCCAAATGCGGTTTGTTGCATTGTGTTCCTTGTTGATACTCTAATAAAATATGATAGTTTCCAGTTATGAGTGGCTAAAACTTTTTGAGCTACTAAAGGAAGGTTGAAAGTTCGAACCTCGCAAAAAACTGTGCAGATGAGGGTAGGTCTACGAATAACCTATCCATTTTTGTTAGAGATCAGATAGAATAATTCTGTTTGCTGCAAATTATTTACAAGACATATACGCACAAAATATATTGGGTGGCGAACTTAATAAATGCATGGTTTGTCCTCTAGAAACGGTCAAACTTCACTAAATTTTAGGAATAATCAAAATTTCAAAAACATGGTTTTTTTCGCTCCTGACTTTATTTTTAGTTCATTCTTATGATATTTTCACAAGTTATGTATTGTTATGTTTGAAATGACCCCACAATTAAGAAGTTAAAATGAAATTGCAAAGGTCAAGGTCATATTACGATTACTGTGTTTTTATTCGGCTCAAAATAGCTCAAAAACAAAAAATATTTTATTGAAAGTGTATGAACAAAAGTTTTAGTTCTTGAAGAGCCCTTTCCAGTGATGTTTAGTTTTTGAAGAATGATCTTGATTTGGTCATTTTACGGCAGTCCAAATTTTTATTCTCTTTAGAACAATTGTAAATCAGGTTTTATACTTCAAATTTTGATATATAAGGAATAGAAAATATTTACTCAATTTTGTTTCTCGTTTTGCCGCTAGGGGGCGCTTGGCTTGAAATCACTCTTTATAAAAAATAATTGAAGTCTGATTTTATGCAATTTTTTTTTGCATTCTGTTTCTTGGTGACATCAATTTGAAACAACACTAAAAATCAAAGCGATATTTCATGAAAATGATAGTAATTCAATGTAACATTAGTCTGTAATAGTGTTGAGTTGCATAATATATTGTCGCGTGTTATTGTCGTTTGCAATTCTTGTTTATCGAGTACAATTGTCGTATGTCGCCATCATAAAGCAACACACACATATAACGTTGCAGTACCCGAAGTCCGTAAAAAAGGTTTTCAAGTTTGCGACTACATAACAGACAGGTAATACTTAAAAGTGTTCTTCTTGGTAAAAAGTCTGCTTAAACATTGCAACAAAAATGTTTGAAAGATCACTGTTAACAGTATTCAACAAGCCATTGAACGAAGAAATATGTTTTTTGAAACATGCGACTCGTGAACTGAAAGGAATTGATTTCGTGAAAATTGATGATATCGCGACTACATAACTGACAGGTAATACTCAACAATATTCTTTTGGGTAAAAAGTCTGCTTAAACATTGCGACAAAAATGTTTGAAAGATCACTGTTAACAGTATCAACAAGCCATTGAACGAAGAAATGTTTTTCGAATCATGCAACTCGTGAACTGAATGGAATTGCTTTCGTGAAAACATTGATATCGCGACTACATAACTGACAGGTAATACTCAAAAATATTCTTTTGGGTAAAAAGTCTGCTAAAACATTGCGACAAAAGTGTTTGAAAGATCGCTGTTAACATTATAAACAAACCATTGAATGAAGAAATATTTTTCGAATAATGCGACTCGTGAACTGAATGGAATTGCTTTTGCGAAAACCGATGATATCGCGATTGCGATTCTAGTTTTTTATTATTTTTCTAACCCTTTTTTGTTAACGGCAAAACTCCGTGATCAGAAAAGCCACATTTATGAAATTTTAATCAGTTTTTACCACGTATTTGAAGATGATCCTAACGTTGAGAAAATGTCCATTTATGTCTTACTTTTCCCGCTAGGGGGCGTTTAGTATGAAAATATATTAATGGCTAATAACTCAGTTATTTGAGGTCCGATTCAAATGCGGTTTTTTACATTCTGTTCCTTGTTGATAGCCAAATAAAATATGATAGGTTTCGATGGTAGGTGTCGCTGAAAGTTTTGAGCTACAGAAGGTTGAATGTTCGAACCTCGCAAAAAACTGTGCAAATGAGGGTAGGTGTACGAAAAACCTATCCATTTTTGCTAGAGATCAGATAGAAGAATTCTGTTTGCTGCAAATGATTTGCAAGACATATACGCACAAAATATATGGGGTGGCGAATTTAAGAAATGCATGGTTTGCCCTCTAGAAACGGTCAAACTTCACTAAAATTTAGGAAAAAATAACATTTTAAAAACATGTTTTTTGTCACTCCTGACTATATTTTTGGTTCATTCTTCATGAAATTTTCACAAGTTATGTATTGTTATCTTCTAAAGGGCCTCACAATTAAAAAGTTTAAAAATAAACAAGCAAAGGTCAAGGTCATATTACGATAATTGCGTTTATATTCGGCCCAAAATAGCTCCAAAACTAAAAAAATTTCATTGAAAGTATATGTACAAAAGTTTTAGTTCTTGAAGAGCTCTTTCAAGTGATGTCAAGTTTTTGAAGATCGGACTTGATTTGGTCATATTACGGCAGTCCAAAGTTTGATCCTTTTTGGAATAATTGTAAAACCGTGTTTATGCTTCAAATTGTGATATATAAGAAATAGAATGTTTGACTTGTGCGACTTGTATACTTGGTTGAACTATTTGCTGCATTGCTAGGTACTAATGGTAAAATTTTACTATATTTTGTTTCTAAATCTGCCGCTAGGGGGCGCTAAGCTTGAAAGCACTCTTCTACTTTTAACTCAAAAAGTTGAAGTCTGATTCAAATGCGGTTTGTTGCATTATATTCCTTGTTGAAAGCCTCATAAAAAAGGATAGTTTCTAAGTATAAATGGCTGAAACTTTTTGAGCTAGTAACGGAAGGTTGATAGTTCGAACCTCGCATAAAACTGTGCAGATGAGGGTAGGTCTACAAAAAACCTACCCATTTTTGTTAGACATCAGATAGAAGAATTCTGTTTGCTGCAAATGATTTGCAAGACATATACGCACAAAATATATGGGGTAGCGAATTTAAGAAATGCATGGTTTGTCCTCTACAAACGGTCAAACTTCACTAAATTTTAGGAAAATTAAATTTTCAAAAACATGTTTTTTATCGCTCCTGATTTTATTTTTGGTTCATTCTTCATGAAATTTTCACAAGTTATGTATTGTTAGGTTTGAAAGGGCCTCACAATTAAAAAGTTAGAAATTAGTGAAAAGGTCAAGGTCATATTACGATTATTGTGTTTTTATTCGGCCCCAAAGAGTTCCAAAACTACAAATATTTCATTGAAAGTATATGAACAAAAGTTTTAGTTCTTGAAGCGGTCTTTCCAGTGATGTTAAGTTTTTGAAGATCGGGGTTGAATTGGTTGAGTTATGGCAGAAAGGCGAAAAGTGTACTTTTAACGAAATTGAAACGCTGTAGTTTCATGAACTTTGAGTCAAAAATTATGATTTCTTCAGGATTAAGACACTGAAAAGTGAAGTGATGTATACTGCAAGGAATATTTGTTGACATCAATTTGAAACAACACTAAAAAATAAATGCGATATTTCATGAAAATGATAGTAATTCAATGCAACATTAGTTTGTAATAGTGTTGAGTGGCATATTGCATTGTCGTGTGTCATTTTATACTGTTGTTTGTCATTTGCAATTCTTGTTTATCGAGTACAATTGTCGTTTGTTGCTATCATAAAGCAACACACACATAAAACATTGCAGTACCCGAAGTCCGTAAAAAACTCAACAATATTCTTTTGGGTAAAAAGTCTGCTGAAACATTGTGACAAAAATGTTTGAAAGATCGTTGTTAACAGTATCAACAAGCCATTGAACGAAGAAATGTTTTTCGAATCATGCGACTCGTGAACTGAATGGAATTGCTTTCGTAAAAACTGGTGATATCGCGACTACATAACTGACAGGTAAAACTCAAAAATATTCTTTTGGGTAAAAAGTCTGCTTAACCATTTGCAACAAAAATGTTTGAAAGATCGCTGTTAACAGTATCAACAAGCCATTGAATGAAGAAATGTTTTATGAATCATGCGACTCGTGAAATGAATGGAATTGCTTTCGTGAAAACGGATGATATCTCGACTTCATAACTGACAGGTAATACTCAACAATATTATGTTTGGAAAAAAGTCTGCTTAAACATTGCGACAAAAATGTTTAAAAGATTGCTGTTAACATTATCAACAAGCCATTGAGCGAAGAAATGTTTTTCGAATCATGTGACTCGTGATTTGAATGGAATTGATTTCGTGAAAACCGATGATATCGCGACTACATAACAGACAGGTAATACTCAAAAATATTATTTTGGGTAAAAAGTTTGATTTAACATTGCAACAAAAATGTTTGAAAGATTGCTGTTAAAAGTATCAACAAGCCATTCTACGAAGAAATGTTTTTCGAATCATCAACTCGTGAACTGAATTGAATTGCATAACTGACAGATAATACTAAAAATATCTTTTGGGTAAAAAGTCTGCTTAAACATTAAAAATGTTTGAAAGATCGCTTTAACAGTATCAACAAGCCATTGAATGAAGAAATTTTAATTTTTTTATAAAAAATATAAAAGATGATATCGCAATAGCGATTCTAGTTTTTATTATTTTTCCAATTCCACCCATTTTTGTGTCCAGCCTAGCGGCCAGATGAAAAAAGCTACAGTTATGAAATTTTGGGCATGGAGTCATCTTTATCTGAACATGTGCCTAAATGGTCAAACTTTTCACTTTTGTTTCTGATTTAGCCACTAGGGGGCGCAATGCATGTAATCACTGTTTTGCTAATAACTCAAAAATTTGAAACCTGATTTAGATGCGGTTTTTTACATAATGTTCCTTGTTGACAGCCCAATCAAATATGATGGAAATCTCATCATCGCGTACTGGAAAAAAATTGTTCTAGGAGAGGTTGAATGTTCGAACCTTGGAAAAAAGTGAAATAATGAGGGTAGGTCTACGAAAAACCTTCCCACTTTTGTTAGAGATCAGATAGAAGAATTCTGTTTGCTGCATACGATTTGCAAGACATATACGCACAAAATATATGGGGTGGCGAATTTAGGAAATGCGTGGTTTGTCCTCTAGAAAAGGTCAAACTTCACTAAATTTTAGGAAAAATTAAAATTTCAAAAACATGTTTTTTTCGCTCCTGACTTTATTTTCTGTTCATTCTTCATGATATTTTCACACAATACGTATTGTTATGTTTGAAAGGGCCTCACAATAAAAAAATTAAAAGAAATTTGAAAAGGTCAAGGTCATATTACGATTCTTGTGTTTTTATTCGGCCACAAATAGCTCCAAAACTAAAAATATTTCATTGAGAGTATATGAACAAAAGTTTTAGTTCTTAAAGAGCTCTTTCCAGTGATGTTTAGTTTTTGAAGATCGGACTTGATTTGGTCATTATACGGCAGTCCAAAGTTTGATCCTTTTTTGGAATAATTGTAAATCAGGTTTTATGCTTCAAATTCTGATACACAAGAATAAAAAGTTTGACTTGTGCGACTAGTATACTTGATTGAACTATTTGCTGCTTTGCTAGGTACCAAACAGTAAAATTTTAATCAATTTTCTATCTCATTTTGCCGCAAGGAGGCGCTTTTCTTGAAATCATTCTTTTGCTTATAACTCAAAAAGTTGAAGCCTGATCCAAATGCGGTTAATTGAATTATGTTCCTTGTTGATAGCCTAATAAAATATGATAGTTTCTAGGTATGAGTGGCTGAAACTTTTTGAGCTAGTAACGGAAGGTTGAAAGTTCGAATCTCGTAAAAAAACTGCAAATGAGGGTAGGTCTACGAAAAACCTATCCATTTTTGTTAGAAATCAGATAGAAGAATTCTGTTTGCTGCAAATGATTTGCAAGACATATACGCACAAAATATATGGGGTGGCGAATTTAAGAAATGCATGGTTTGTCCTCTAGAAAAAGGTCAAACTTCACTAAATTTTAGGAAAAATTAAAATTTCAAAAATATGTTTTTTGTCGCTCCTGACTTTATTTTCTGTTCATTCTTCATGAAATTTTAACAAGTTATGTATTGTTATGTTTGAAAGGGCCTCACAATTTAAAAATTAAAAAACATTGAAAAGGTCAAGGCCATATTACGATAATTGTGTTTTTATTCGGCCCCAAAGTGCTCCAAATCTAAAAATATTTCATTGAGAGTATATGAACAAAAGTTTTAGTTCTAAATAGTTCTTTCGTATAATGTTTAGTTTTTTAAGATCGGACTTGATCTTTTCATTTTACGGCAATCCAAAGTTTGATCCTTTTTTGGAATAATTGTTATTTAGTTTTTATGCTCAAAATTGTGATATATAAGAAAAAGAATGTTCGATTAGTGCGACTTATATATTTGTTTGAACTATTTGCTGCATTTCTAGGTACCTAATTGTAAAATTTTTATCATTTTTTTTCTCATTTTGCCGCTAGAGGGCGCTTTGCTTAAAATTACTCTTTTGCCTATAACTCAAAACGTTAAAGTCTAATTGAAATGCGGTTTTCAGCATTTTGTTCCTTGTTGACAGCACCACAGAATGTGATGTGATGTGATGATAGGGTATGGGAAATATTTGCGCTAGAGGAGTTTGAATGTTCTAACATTCAAAAAAAAAAACAACAACAAAATAACTGTGCAAATGAGAGTAAGTCTTCAAAAAACCTTTGCGTTCTGTTTCATATTAAAAATTGTGGCTGAGTTGAAATAAAGTGTTCAAGTTGATTTGGTTTAAAGCGAAACCCAAGATACCGCTTGCGGTTCTAGTTTTTATTATTTTTCCAATTCCACCCATTTTTGTGTCCAGCCTAGCGGCCAGATGAGAAAAGCTACAGCTATGAAATTTTGGGCATGAAGTCATCTTTATCTGAACATGTGCCTAATTGGTCAAACTTTCCACATTTATTTCTGATTTAGCCACTAGGGGGCGCAATGCATGTAATCACTGTTTTGCTAATAACTCAAAAATTTGAAACCTGATTTAGATGCGGTTTTTTACATAATGTTCCTTGTTGACAGCCCAATCAAATATGATGGATATCTTATCATCGAGTACGGGAAAAAAATTGTTCTAGGAGAGGTTGAATGTTCGAACCTTGGAAAAAAGTGGAAAAATGAGGGTAGGTCTACGAAAAACCTACCCACTTTTGTTAGAGATCAGATAGAATAATTCTATTTGCTGCATACGATTTGCAAGACATATACGCACAAAATATATGGGGTGGCGAATTAAGGAAATGCGTGGTTTGTCCTCTAGAAACTGTCAAACTTCACTAAATTTTAGGAAAAATTAAAATTTCAAAAACATGTTTTTGTCGCTCCTGACTTTATTTTCTGTTCATTCTTCATGATATTTTCACACGATATGTATTGTTATGTTTAAAAGGGCCTCACAATTCAAAAAATAAAAAAGAATTGAAAAGGTCAAGGTCATATTACGATTATTGTGTTTTTATTCGGCCACAAATAGCTCCAAAACTAAACATATTTCATTGAGAGTATATGAACAAAAGTTTTAGTTCTTCAAGAGCTCTTTCCAGTGATACTTAGTTTTTGAAGATCGGACTTGTTTTGGTCATTATACGGCAGTCCAAAGTCTGATCCTTTTTTGGAATAATTGTAAATCAGGTTTTATGCTTCAAATTCTGATACATAAGAATAAAAAGTTTGACTTGTGCGACTAACGTCAGTATACTTGATTGAAATATTTGCTGCTTTGCTAGGTACCTAACAGTAAAATTTTAATCAATTTTCTTTCTCATTTTGCCGCTCGGGGACGCTTTTCTTGAAATCATTCATTCTTTTGCTTATAACTCAAAAAGTTGAAGTCCGATTCGAATGCGGTTTTTTGCATTCTGTTCCCTGTTGATAGCCTAATAACATATGATAGGATTCGAGGGTCCATGTGGCTGAAAGCTTTTGAGCTACGGAAGGTTGAATGTTCGAACCTTGCAAAAAAACAAAAACAACAAAAAAAAACTGTGCAAATGAGGGCAGGTCTACGAAAAACCTATCCGTTTTTGTTAGAGATCAGATAGAAGAATTCCGTCTCCGGCATACCATTTAAAAGACGTATACACACAAAATATATGGGATGGCGAATTAAGGAAATGCATGGTTTGTCCTCTAGAAACGGTCAAACTTCACTAAATTTTAGGAAAAATTAAAATTTCAAAAACATGTTTTTGTCGCTCCTGACTTTATTTTCTGTTCATTCTTCATGAAATTTTCACACGATGTGTATTGTTATGTTTGAAAGGGCCTCACAATTCAAAAAATAAAAAAGAATTGAAAAGGTCAGGGTCATATTACGATTATTGTGTTTTTATTCGGCCACAAATAGCTCCAAAACTAAAAATATTTCATTGAGAGTATATGAACAAAAGTTTTAGTTCTTAAAGAGCTCTTTCCAGTAATGTTTAGTTTTTGAAGATCGGACTTGTTTTGGTCATTATACGGCAGTCCAAAGTTTGATCCTTTTTTGGAATAATTGTAAATCAGGTTTTATGGTTCAAATTCTGATACATAAGAATAAAAAGTTTGACTAGTGCGACTTATATACTTGTTTGAACTATTTGCTGTTTTTGCAATTTTGTTTCTAATTTTGCCGCTAGAGGGCGTTTTGCTTAAAATCACTCTTTTGCTTATAACTCAAAATGTTAAAGTCTGATTGAAATGCGGTTTTCAGCATTTTGTTCCTTGTTGACTGCACCACAGAATGTGATCGATTTCAAGGGACAGGGTATGGGAAAATATTTGCGCTAGAAGAGTTTGAATGTTCTAATATTGCAAAAAAAAAAAAAAAAAAAAAAAAAAAAAAAACTGTGCAAATGAGAGTAGGTCTTCAAATACCTTTTTGTTCTGTTTCATAAAGTGTTCAAGTTGATTAGGTTAAAAGCGAAAACCGAGATACCGCTTGCGGTTCTAGTTTAGCCTTGTTCACGTTGTGAGCATCGTCCGCAATTTTCAGTTTTATGTGTGCAGTTACCTAGCAAATGAATCGGCGGGTATATTTGATTTCCTTAAAGAATATATACAGAATTAGGACATAAATCAACTGTCAAATTCAAGGAAGCGTTGTTTCGAGGTTATTGTTAAGTTTTATATACGTAACTTATTTTATCTATACATTAAGTTAAGAGTTATTAATGCCATGTATTATACAGGCTTCCATTTCTGTGAGCTTTAAGCCCACAGTTAACTGCGTGAACTGTGTGTCTACAGATCACAGTGTGGGGTGTGAACATCACATTTGTGGGCTGATTTGTCCTGTTTAGTATAATTACCGAGTCCACGGGTAGTTCTGGGACTCCAACGCTTCTGAATTCCACGCTAGGCCGCATTTTGACTTTTATTTTTTCTCATTGAAATAGTGCATTTTCCCAGTCAAACTTAGGTGCAATGGTTTAATAGTTTATTTGTAAGTGAATATCCTGTTTATTTCACAGTCGCGCCCTGAGCCAATATTTATATGATTATTTTTTTATAGAAATACTTATTCTAGATAACAATATAGTTGTAAAACATACTTGGTAAACTATACGTTGTTTAAAACCTTGTTGTCAGCTTGTAGCCCACCGCCCGTTTTGTTATAAATTTAAAGTATTTTTACGGGTAATAAAAGATCTTGAAGTCTTAATTCGCAATTTTCTCGACGTTCTTGCTGGTTGATCGAAACGGTTAATGTTATCGCACACGTAAAGTTAGATTTACATTTGATTGATAAAGCCATTTGGTTGTGATTGTAAGTAAAATTCGAATCGTTATATCTGATGTGATATAGATCTTGATATATTATGTTTAAGTTACTTACTTTCATTTATCAAATCTGTAAACATTGAGAAGTCTTGTATTTACTATTAAGTCCCTGTGAGTATACACGGCCTGTTAGATCTAGTTACTAATTTAAAGCCACTTAGTTATTTAAGTTGGAGTCCACACAACACAAATAGTTAAAGACTTGGAGACCCGTCGGAAGCAAAGCAAGAGACAGCCATCTTAGACTTAGGGTAACTAACAGCAGCGATCCGGCAGTGTTTCATACGGGCCTTTTGACATTGAGTAAAGCAGGCGTACCCGTAGGGCGTAACAATATTATTACTGGCAAGGCAATTTTTGGATTTTTCTATATATATTTTTCAAATTACGTAATAATTTTAATTATAGTTAATTATTTATAATAATTTAAGTAGCAACATGATAATCACGTAACTTATACAGAAAAACAAATTTCGTAATGTACAATCTTTCATATGGAATTAACTACCACAATTAGATAATTTAATACATCATGAATACCTTATCTTAAAGTTCGGTCAAAACCGGACGCAGAGATTATTTTAATTAGTGTTTCCTGCATTTTTGCCGTGCAAATCGCTCGTGTAGAAGAGAGCCGTAAGAATGTCGTAAAAGTACATCGTATAGGTTGTAAGAATGACGCTCAGTGGCCTTGCCAATCTCCAAGCAGAGTTGTCATTCGTTTCTCACATAACATCTCTCCAATGAGCTCAATGACAAGAATCTTGTCAAAACAGAAAACACTTATTAAACATGGATTTAAGTGTATTATAAGGATCAAAAGTATAGAAAGATTGAATTAATACTTTTTGAATCATATTAATATTGATATTATGGGAACTATTTCATGCCTTATTTCGCCGACGGGAAACGCTCGTCTGCAAATGTAAATATTTTCAGATTCAGCAGGATATCGTAATTTATGACCAGCATTTTATTTTCATAACTGTAATTTAGATGACCATTCCGATAAGGTTAAGTGGTGCTATTTATATGTATAACAGTGAATGGAACCTATCTAGTGAAATATTTTAACAATGGTCTGGAAGACGTCATTTACTTGGAACTACTTTCTGAGCCCACCACAGAGGTGAATGTAATGTAAGCCGATGTGTAAGAGAGTGTTGCCCATGCGACGCACTCACTTTTGACACACGAGTGGAATGAACGACAAATTGAAAGTGCGGTGCCCTTTACCTTATCCTTACGCCCCTCTCATCCTTATTGCTGGTTTGAGGCAATGACCGTGCTGTCGCCGTTAAGTGTGTGTGTGTGTCTACTCACATTGTCGCAATTTGAGTACTCCATGTCCAATACACTTCAACACTTAGGACCGTTTTCATTTTGAGGACTTGCACTCTGGTCCTCGAAAAGATTTTTCCGTGGAAATATTCATAATGAGGACCCCGTTCAGCTCCTTGAAAATCTCCGATGTCCTCGTAATGTTGATACTATGTGAATTGTGCATAGCTCCTATACACAATTTACCCTGGTATGTAGAAGTGTGTGTAACATATCTAATCAAAATACCGTTTGTTTAAACGCAAGACATCCAATCAAAAAGCCCGTTACATTTAACTTTTGAAGTCCACACGCTATCGTATAAGCCGGCACAGTATGCACAAGGCCTCATATTAGTGGTTAAGTGAAACAGCGAGTGTTTTAACTCCTCGAAATCCGATATGTGTGTGTGTAGGTTAAAAGTCATAAGCTATAAGTGTTCATGACCCTAAATTTCATTATTTAACGGTGTTTTTTTTTTAAATGTTTGATTTGGCAGTCTGAAATCATGTTTGTAAAAATAACCCCTAGTTGAATTAAAACTATGTTTGAATTTTATATATATTTGGAACACTGGACCGACTTCCTGTCGTCACTGTCCCTTCAGTAAATGTGATCTACTTAGTCCACCGTAGACACCTTGTCGTCCATATGACGCATACGTAGATTCTCCCGTCCTTGCGACGTAGTCTACCAATGGGGTCCCGTATCGACTGTAACCATCCAGCTTACATAGGCACCATGCCCCAACTAAATACGACTACAAACAATAAATAAATTTACTTATAACACCAAATATAAAGTGCAGTCACTGTATTACTTTATAATACTACTTTCATACCAAATAACAAATCTCTGGTATTACATACGTGCATTTTATACCATACAACAATATTATGGTTTTACATAAGTGCATTAACGCAGAGAACTGCCCTTGTTGCTAGCAATGATATACCAAACAGATATTCCATACATCTCCACATTTCTTAATTACAAAACAAATACTGTTGGACAAATGCTTCCATGTATATTCAGGTAATATAAAAAATTAAGGACATACCTATAAACTAACATAATTATTCTCAAAATTACATCAAATATACATAATAATGCAGAACTATGTACTTAGATTCCTCGGCTTATAGAACCAAAACTTAAAAAAAAACTACCGAAAATTAAATACGATTGTACACTTGTTTCCCTGAGAAGAAACAATACAACAATCTACAAAATAAATATTTAAAATAAAATCTAAGCTTCATATCTACCGGAAATAATGAAATACAAAATAAAATTTTACTCACACACGCTCCGTTTTGTAATTTGGTCAGAAAATTCTAGACTGGACTAGACATCTCCCGTAGCTCCCATCGATATCTGACACTGAGGCTCCATACAAATCAACTTATATACTAAAACCCCATGATTTACTCTTGTAAATCGCTGAATCTCGTGCATCCCGAAAAACACTGACAACACTGAGGTATACTGATAAAAAGTCCCTATGTAAAGAAACTAAAGGTTTAAACTTCTAAGCCTTAAACATTTCTCTTAATACACTTAAAACTTAGCAAACTAGTAGATATAACCATTTCAAACCCTAATTATATCTCATTCTGAACAAAAGGTAATAAAAGAAACCTGTGATAAACCTTATATAACCAGAATCGGCTAACACAGTTCCACTCTAGCCTACGTGACAAATACAACGTACTCTAAATCTACGCTTATTTTCAGGCCACGTCAAAATTATTTTGTGACACTTCTCCTTTTATACTTAAAGCTTACGGAATTCATTGATAAATACCATAAAATAAATACATGTAGAGGGAACATGGTATATCAAAATTGTACGAAAAACTGTCTCGAGTGCGCTTTCATGAGAGAGATTGCATTCAGAGTTAGTATTTATACATGTCTCCGGGTGAGAGAAATGTGCAGCCTGGCAGGGACTCGAACCCGAGGCAATCCGCTTACAAGACGAATGCTCTACCGACTGAAAAAGGCCGCTTACACACTTTTTTCTCCTATAGTGAGTAATCGGTACAATGACATATAGAATGACATTGACATTTTTTTCTTCTTATACAATGAACAAAACATTTATTCGTTCATCTATTCATGCATTTATAAAACTTCTTATAAAGATGACAGTGCACCCAATACGCTGTACTCAGAGGTGTCGCATTGGGTCTGAAAGTGAACATTTCTACAGAAATGCATTAGTTCTATTGAAAAAAAGCTTCAATTATAAGTGAACGTATTTCGGACGGTGACGGACGCATTTTTACGTATGTATCCAATCGAAATCACAGGTTACCGGCGTGCGACCCCATCCCCGATACAAGGTTACTTTTTAAATTACATTTTATAACAAAATTCACAATTCTTAAAAAAAAATTCCGAATATATATATATATATATTTACTATTGTGAAATTTTGTTATAAAATGTGTAAAATTGTTTAAATTTTATCGGGGGTGGGGGTCCCACGCCGGTAGCCTGTGATCGAAATTACTGAGTATCTTCTTCTCACACTTCTTTTCTACATACATATTACATGCCAGTAAGTGGTGACAATAATATAATGTAATTGTAACGCGTATGGTGCTCTAATAATTGAACATAAGTTCTTAACACCATCAATGTCCTTTATAAGCAAATACAGGGTCGCCTAAAATATAAAAAAAAGTCGGGCCAATACGAAACATATTAATTGTATTAATTATGATACGTTTTAGGATCTTCGAGTTTCATGTCAAGAGATCCTCTGTTGTCAGTGCTGTATATTACCTCATAAAAGTATCTTTGGTCCCAGAACCCCAGTATTGTATTCCTAAGTTCCAGACTTCTGCATACGATTTCCAAACGTTTTGTAATCTATCTTTTCTGTCACCATATATGTGACTGGCAAGCGCATTCTTTATTTCCGTTTCTTTCTTTATAAAGATTTTTGTGTTGAAACAATATTTTAATTCCTTTCAGCAATTACTGGTTTTATTTTGACTCAGGAGATATTCTAAAAATATAATATAAAGGTCCTGTTTGACTTTAGTAGACTGTTATATCTGACAGAAATAAAGAAAGAACATACTTCTCATTTTTTACATACATGATTTCAGTTTTTGGAGGTGACCTCTACTGTACAATAACATTAAAATATAATGGCTATTATCAATAAATTCCATAAATGATTAAAGAAAAAAAAGTTTAAAGAGTATATTGTTGCATTTAGCAGAGAGTACAAATTACGTACGTATAGGAGTTTACGTCTTGTGTTACAAAATGGTTAGATACTACTTTTTTCAATGATTTTTTAAAAAACCGTTACAACCATAATTGCAATCATGTTTTTAAAGCAATGTATATTCATAATTATAACCATTGTCTGTGGCACCACTACAGCAATATTTTGTTAACATTTTTAGTTAGATCTATAATCAGAAATTGATAAAATTTAAAGAAATCTAGATCTATTATTTATAAACTCCATTCAGTATTTTGCAATGGCGCTTTCGAGTACCTCTAAAAGATCACTTGCTTCCCCCCACAAAAAAAAATGAGTTGAAAAATTCTGGATCCGTGCCTGCAGAAGTAAGGAAATATAATCGAAAACAACAACAACAGCTGGTTATTATGTATAGTTATTTCTTATTTTATACGAAGACATCCTTAATATAAAGGCCACCTCACTATTAAGACCACTATCCTCAGGACCCTTTTTGTCCCATATTCTGTCAATTGAAACTTGATTATCCGACCACATTATTATTAAGACCAGTTGACAGCGGTCCCAACGGTGGACTTATAATTGAGATTTTACTGTACATGATATAGTAGACAGGTCTGCAGGTATCATTTTTAATTAATGATGGAATGCCACCTGTGCAACTGGTATGCAAATGCACAATGTGAGTTACAAAAGCGAGCACGAATTACTTGAAAACTATCCGTTTAAGAATATTTTATATAAATGCATGATAGTATATTGAAGTCGTCTAAAGAAAATCAATTAGTCTAAGAAAAAAGTGGGAATGTAATAACCGTTATGGTACTCTCTTTATCCTGCGTTGAACAACGTCCTGTGCGAATAAACTAGGTACGAAACAGCAAAGAATGAAACAAGCTACGGGCTCCATCTTTTTACAGCATATGGTGTCTATGATCAAGGTACGTAAATTTATGCATCTTTTTAAGTTTTATATCCAATGTGGGGACATCAACATGGCTTCAGTCCGAGCTGCAGGTTTTGTTTTAAATAAAGGAGCTCGCAAATTATATTCATTACATAGAGTTTTGCTCATCAAAATCTCTCTCATATCACATAGATGAATATGGTCAGAGAATCTACTTGTTCAGTCTAAGCGATTTGATGAAACTTGCAAATTTCATTGAAAACGTAGGAATGAAAGATGTGCTTGTAGTAAATGTTTGTAAGTGTTAAGGTATAACTTTTCAGTGTTCTTGGAATATGACCCATAAATTTTCACGCTGTTTATGGTAAAATTGGGATTTTTTTAAAAGTTATATCTACTTAAAATAATAGTTTGAACATTTATTTGTCTGATATTACACTACACCAAATTTGATAAGCCAAAAGAATCAAGTCCTTGTTTTTTGCTTATGTATGAAGTTATTTCAAGGGGGAAAAATATCCGGCCTCTATCAGGGATTGAACCCTAGATCCCTGGGTCAGCAGACTGACACTCTAACCACATCGCTAAAGAGCTACCCCAAAAGCAAGGCTGTTGGAAGTGCCTATATAGGCCACTCACTACATATATGTGTTTGAAATGTTTTTTTCTTTGGAATTTTTATTCAGAAATTGATAAAAAAAAATGATACCTTTTGGCATTGGAAACATAGCCCAATAACAGCCATAGAAATTGAGGGAGGTCGTGGGTTCGATCCCTGGCCGCAACATACTAAAGTTGTAAAAAATGGTACTGGCCGGTATAGCTCCCTTGCTTGTCGTTCAGCATATAAGCAGTGATTTTTTAGCTCACCTGAGCATAGCTCAGGGTGAGCTTTTGGGAGACTTGATTGTCCGTCGGCCGTCAACAATTTGATGTTTACACAATCTTCCTCAAACTTGGTCAGAATGTTTGTCTTGATGATATCTTGAACCCTTTCGAAAATGGGTCAGGTTGGATCAAAAAGTAGGTCAGTAGGTCAAATCTTAGAAAAATCTTGTCGTCCGTCAACAATTTTGATGTTTACACACTAGAGGCCACAATTTTGGGACAATCTTCCTCAAACTTGGTCAGAATGTTTGTCTTGATGATATCTTGAACCCTTTCGAAAATGGGTCAGGTTGGATCAAAAAGTAGGTCAGTAGGTCAAATCTTAGAAAAATCTTGTTTACACACCAGAGGCCACAATTTTGATCCAGTCTTCCTCAAACTTGGTCAGAATGTTTGTCTTGATGATATCTTGAACCCTTTCGAAAATGGGTCAGGTTGGATCAAAAAGTAGGTCAAATCAATATTTAGACATTTGTTTAAACGGATAGACCTTTACATTATGCAGTTGAGCTTGTGACCTTGACCTTCTTTTGATGAAAAAAGCAGCATCTGGACAGGTTTACCTTTTCGTTAATCTGCTGTAAATGCTATGTGCTTCACTGGATTGCTGTATTTGGACAGTTGATTAAGTGGATTAACCTCTTCATTATGCAGTTTACCTTGACCTATGTTTAAAGAAAAAAAGCTAAAAAAACCATCCATAATACCATTAGGTCTTGTTTCAATAACAGGATTGATGCAACAGAAGAGGATGGTTCTTTAGGCCGTTTAATCAAAGACAGCCACACATGTCCCAATTGCAAGGTGAAAGTCCTAGAAGAGTTGGGAAAACCTGTCTTATACTTCATCGCATTAAGGGGCCTCCGTGCCTGAGAGGGTAAAGTCACTGACTTTAACACTTAGGGTCATTCAGATTTTCATGTGAGGAAGCCTTCCAGCTGGCTTGTGGTAGGTCAGTGGTTCTACCCAGGTGACTCTGTGCTTTTGGGGTCTTTCTCCACCTGTAATTAGCTGGTTGTCGCTATATGACTAAAATACTGTCGCAGCGACGGTTAACTAAAAAAGTCAAGTCAAATTACCTAAACTATCCCATAATATTTCAAAATTTGACTATTTATCCCTTTATTAAGGGGTCACTTGACCCTGCCACTTATTATCTGCTACAGTCCTTAGCTATTTAACTACTATGATTTATTGGAATATATTGCTCAATATTTCAAAGGAAAATAGAAATTAAATATGACACAGATAATAGTTAGAAGAAATCAAAATTAACATTCTTGTTGATACTTTAAATTTCATATAGGCAGTATCTCGCTTATAATAAGGCTCCTTTAATTACTGTTTGATATACCCTTTCTTCACATATAGTGAAGTGAGGGATATAGGAATAACTAGGGCTATCATGATATGTTTGAAACATACCACGATATATTGCCATATATAAAGAGGATATCGCAATACATACCACTATATATTGCCACATTTGATCATGAATACTTGATTTAAGGGGCTCTTTTTGCTTATTTTTTATGTTTGCTTTTTCAAACAATATCTTGTTTCAAGGAAACAATAAGCCAAATAAGCAATAACTATCCATGTAAGGAATACTGCAGATATTTGATATGTAGCATTATCTTATGGGCCATTACCAAGATTGTTCAAATCAAAGCCCTACGGTGATAAATGACCCCGTACCAGGGGTCACTTGTTTTGCATAGAGTTATATAGGAGAAACTTTTAAAATCTTCTTCTATGAATCCATAAGGCCTAGAGCTTAGATATTTGGTATGTGGCATCATCTAATGGTTCATTACCAAGATTGTTCAAATCATGGCCCCATGGAGATAAATGACCCCGCACCAGGGGTCACTTTTTTCATAGAGTTATATAGGAAAAACTTTGAAAATCTTCTCTATGAAACCATAAAGCCTAGAGCTTAGATATTTGGTATGTAGCATCATCTAATGGTTCATTACCAAGATTGTTCAAATCATGTCCCTACGGTGATAAATGACCCGACACCAGCGGTCACTTGTTTTACATAGAGTTATAAAGGGGAAAAAACTTCTCTCTGTCATGTAGCCATAAGGCTTAGCGCTTAGATATTTGGTATGTAGTATTGTCAGGGTAAAATCTTTGAGACTGAGTTATATCAGAATTCTTGTCTGTTTTTAATTTAAAAACCTTGAAATCAGTTGTAGCAACGGTACTCAGGTGAGCGATTTAGGGCCATTATGACCCTCTTGTTTTCATTATTCAAACTTACACTAACTTTTTCACTTCTCACTTGCGTAAAATGTTTCCCTATTTGGCAGTTTTAGTGATTAATTTTTCCAAAAATCAAAAGGCAAGGGCCTCTTCCCAATTTCAGCAGAAAAAAAGCCCTGTTAAGTTTTTGATGCTCCTGACTCCTGACCAGTTTTTGTTTAATCTTCATGAACTTTTTACATGTAATATAGTATTATGTTTTAAAGGTATTTGCTGTTACAAATTTTGAAAGAAAAAAAAAATCAAAGGTCAAGGCCATATTTTGATTATCTGCTTTGTCGTTCTGCTGATTTAATACAACTTAAAATTGCTACAGGGAGATTAGACCCAGTACTGTATACATGTACAGAAGTGTCACAGGCCTAAGCAGAATTACTTGTGTAGACATCAAGAAATTGTACACCTGCTCACTGGATTGTGCTTTATATTTATTTGTGCAAGTCCTCACGGTGCAGTCCTCATATTGTTCATGTGTATTCATGATAATCTTTGCACTTAATACTCACAAACCTGTTACCTTTTCTGTTGACAGAGGTTGATCATGACATCTCTGGTGATACACACAGCACTTTCCATCAGCCTTCAAGCCACGTCAAGAGACCTTCAAGTTCTGAATCTGGTATGTGTCACACTATTTCATTACCCATATTTATCTATTGTAAAGTCTTCTTTTATTATATTATACCTACACATTGTAACTTCGAGAGGGGGTATATAGGTGTCAGCATTTTAGTTGGTATGTCTGTTGTTCTGTCTGTAGGAGTAAAGAAAGTAGTTTGTAACTGATCTTCATGAAACTTGATCAGGATGTTGTTGTTACATTTTACACTGCCTTATGGTCCCTCGGCTATTAGGTCAAATTTGTTTACATTTTGAATCAAGGATGTACTATTGGAAAATTAAGACCCATTGTAATATACAAATGCCACCATGGAACTATTCAGGATTGCATCTGCTACCTAGATTGTAGCCTGTTATAATTTATATATTTTTGCAAGTCCTCATAATGTACAGTGTCAGAGTCTCAGAACTCTATCTGCTTTATTGGTCTGCTGATTTGATAAAATTTAAAATTGCCACAGGGAGGTCAGACCCAGTACTGTATACATGTACAGAATTGTCACAGGCCTAAACAGGATTACTTGTGTAGACATCAAGAACTTGTACATCTGCTCACTTGATTGTGCTATATATTTATCTAGTCCTCACAAAGCAATCCTCATACTGTTCATGTGTATTCCTGATAATCTTTGCACTTTATGCTCAAAAACCTGTTTTCTTTTCTGTTGACAGAGGTTGTTCATGATATCTCTGGTGATACACACAGCACTTTCCAGCAGCCTTCAAGCCATGTCAAGAGGCCATCAAGTTCTGAATCTGGTATGTGTCACACTGTTTCATTACCCATATTTATGTTTTAAAGTCTTCTTTTCGTTATATCTACACACTGTTACTTTGAGAGCAAGTCAGGATTGCATCTGCTACCTAGATTGTAGCCTTTGAAATTTATATATTTGTGCAAGTCCTCATGATGTACAGTGTCAGAGTCTCAGAACTCTATCTGCTTTATTGGTCTGCTGATTTGATACAACTTAAAATTGCCGCAGGGAGGTTAGATTCAGTACTGTATACATGCACAGAAGTAAGGATTGCATCTGCCAGCTAGATTGTAGTATGTTTTAATTTATATGTTTGTGCAAGTCCCAATGATGTAAAGTGTCCGTGTCTCAGAACTGTATCTGCTTTGTCGTTCTGCTGATTTGATACAACTTTAAATTTCCACAGGGATGTTAGACCTTGTTCTGTATACATGTACAAAAGTGTCACAGGCCTAAACAGGATTACTTGTGTAGACATCAAGAACTTGTACATCTGCTCACTGGATTGTGCTATATATTTATTTGTGCAAGTCCTCACAGTGCAGTCCTCATATTGTTCATGTGTATTCTTGATAATCTTTGCACTTAATACTCACAAACCTGTTACCTTTTCTGTTGACAGAGGTTGATTATGATATCTCTGGTGATACACACAGCACTTTCCATCAGCCTTCAAGCCACGTCAAGAGACCTTCAAGTCCTGAATCTGGTATGTGTCACACTGTTTCATTACCCATATTTATCTATTGTAAAGTCTTCTTTTATTATATTATACCTACACATTGTAACTTCGAGAGGGGGTATATAGGTGTTAGCATTTTAGTTGGTCTGTCTATTGTTCTGTCTGTAGGAGTAAAGAAAGTAGTTTGTAACTGATCTTCATGAAACTTGATCAGGATGTTGTTGTACATTTTACACTGCCTTATGGTCCCTAGGCTATAGGTCAAATTTGTTTACATTTTGAATCAAGGATGTACTATTGGAAAATTAAGACCCATTGTAATTTACAAATGCCATCATGGAACTATTTAGGATTGCATCTGCTACCTAGATTGTAGCCTGTTATAATTTATATATTTTTGCAAGTCCTCATAATGTACAGTGTCAGAGTCTCAGAACTCTATCTGCTTTATTGGTCTGCTGATTTGATAAAACTTAAAATTGCCACAGGGAGGTTAGACCGAGTACTGTATACATGTACAGAATTGTCACAGGCCTAAACAGGATTACTTGTGTAGACATCAAGAACTTGTACATCTGCTCACTTGATTGTGCTATATATTTATCTAGTCCTCACAAAGCAATCCTCATACTGTTCCTGTTGCATTCATAATAATCTTTGCACTTTATGCTCACAAACCTGTTTCCTTTTCTGTTGTCAGAGGTTAGTCATGACATCACTGTTGACATACTTGGCATGTTTTATATCCCGTGATAAATGAGACTCCAAGGTGTAGGTTATTTTCCTTACATACTCTTTATACGAAACCATTGGTCAAAATTTGATTTCATTTGGTACATTTGTCACCTTATTGCTTTCTCCTATAATAGCTAAAATCAAGCTGATCCCTTGATATATAAGACCCCCAGGAGGGTTTGCTTGTTTCCTTATTTTCTCAATAAAGATTATTTCAAAATTATTTCCCTTTGTAACCAATGTTTAGAATGAAATATTCTTATGGACTAATGATAATCTCATGGTCCTCTACCTGATGTTCATTGCTTTAGCTCTATTAATACCACAAAGCAGGGGTGTAAAATTTTCTTTTATGTCACTCGTCCTGTACGACGAATAGGTGAAAAATCTTACTCGTCTTTAAACAAATTTAGCTCGTCCTAAAATGATTTTAATTTTTGCTTGTATAAAGCTTTTGATATTTTGCGGAAACACCGCAAAACAGTCTTTCCTCTTTTTTGTCAAAAACGGAAAGTCAGAAAACCAATGATCCAGGGCTTTTTTGTGCGTTTCGTTTTATCGTGAGCGCTTTGATGCTTCCTATATTTTAACTCTCGCTTTTTTTGTATTTTCGTCGTCTCTGCCGCCGATAAGCGTTTTCATTGACAATTGTTTCGACATTTTGACCGCCGGAAATAAAACATTTGTCCCTGAGTGTGCCGCAGTCCCGGATTGTGCCGCGAACTAACAAACAAGAGGCCCAAGGGCCATAAACGCTCACCAGTGTAAATCAGCATATTGAAGATGATTTTTTCTATAAGGAAATCAAATGACAAACCAGAGATCAACTTCATTTTAGCAATCATGGCAGACATTCATGAAATCAATCCTGACCATTAATTTCATGGAAGTAAAATTCTGAAATTTATTAATTGAAGATAATATAATAATTTGTATTATCAGTTGCAGTTACACGATGTGAATGGTGTTCGAAAAATAAACTAGCAGAATTTATCATGATAGTTTGAAAGACACAGGGCTTTTTGTATGGGAAGAAAATGAAAGCAGTTCGTTAAAATGGTTGATTTAACTTTTACATAACATGATTAAACTTTTAAATAACAATCTGTAACAAAATATTTCGAAAATTCTTAATATCGTTTCAGATCCTTTTATTTACAAGTTGACAAAAGAGAAAGTAAATCCACGAAAACTGATGACATTTAGAAATGCAAAGCTTTTTTAGTAATTTATTTTATTTACATGGTCAGAGAAAGTTGTGAATCTATTTTGCAAAATACTAAAAGTACTCTCCAAATTACCTACAGTGTGTCTTTTTAGCTTTTATCCACAAAACAATGCATCTCTACATTACAATGTTTTCGTAACAAAATCGGCAATTTGCGTACGTGACATCGCCATGAATCTGGCAGAATTTTATGCAAAATAGAAAAAGTGGGAAAAAATGAAAAAAAAGTTAAACAGATAAGCTCATTTCAAGTTTTTTCCTCTCTCTTTTTAGTTCTCTTTAGATTACCAAGCGGATTACCAGTTACATGAGAAAAAACAAAACAAAAATTGAGAAGGAGAAGTGTGTAAAATGCGGAGAAAAGCTAAAAATGCGGATCATTTAACGGTCTGGATTTTCACCTACAGTTGAGGAAAAATATATACTTTTACGTATGGGAATGGGGCCAAATTTCGGCCCCAAATTGGCCTTTGCACATAAGAAGAATTTTGATGTTTTCTATATAGAGTATATAAGGGAATTAGCCAACCCCTAGGGACCTCATTTTTTTTAGGAATTAACTTTATTTTAGCCATATTGGTATACAATCATGAGGTAACCATTTGGGCCAAAGGAAATTAAATTCTCACAGCTGGCTTCATAAAAAAAGTATTTTGATGTTTTCTATGAAGAGTATATAAGGAAATTAGCCAACCCCCTAGGGGCCTCATTTTTCAAGGGATCAACTTTATTTTAGCAATTATGGTAGACATTCATGAGGTGACTATTTGTGCCAAAGGAAAATGATTTTCAAAGTTTTAATTATTTTTTATTTGTTATGGCAACCAGAGTTCTTCATGGATCAAATGTATTTTATCAAATTCTTCTGCGTTTCAGAGGAGATGATTTTCAAAGTTTTCAATTATTTTTTCTATTTGTTGCCATGGCAACCCGAGTAATTCATGGATCAACTTTATTTGAGCAATTTTTGTAGAGGCCTCCCCATGGATCATACATGCCAAGTTTTATCAAATTCTGTCCAGCGGTTTCAGAGGAGATGATTTTCAAAGTTTTCAATTATTTTTAGCTCACCTGAGCACAAAGTGCTCAAGGTGAGCTTTTGTGATCGCCCTTCGTCCGGCGTCCGTCGTCGTGCGTCGTCAACAATTTGCTTTAAACGACATCTCCTCTGAAACCGCTGGACAGAATTTAATGAAACTTGGCAGGAGTGTTCCTTGGGTAAGGCTCTACAAAAGTTGCTAAAATAAACTTGATCCATGAAGAACTCTTGTTGCCATGGCAACAAAAAGAAAAAAATGAAAACTTTAAAAATCATCTTCAAAACTACTGGCCAGATTTTTAAATAAATTGGTACAGATGTTCCTTGGGTCAACCTCTACCAAAGTTGCTAAAATTATTCCGATCCGTAAAAAAACATGGCCGCCAGGGGCGGGGTTTATTTGCCTTATATGTATATAGAGAAACCTTCAAATAACATCTCCTCTGAAACCACTGGACAGATTTTGATTAAACTTGGCAGGGATGATCCTTGAATAAACCGTCACAAAAGTTGCTAAAATAAACTTGATCCATGTAGAACTCTGGTTGCCATGGCAACAAAAAGAAAAAAAAATGAAAACTTTAAAAATCATCTTCTTCAAAACTACTGGCCAGATTTTAAAATAAATTGGTACAGATGTTCCTTGGGTCAACCTCTACCAAAGTTGCTAAAATTATTCCGATCCGTAAAAAAACATGGCCGCCAGGGCCGGGGCTTATTTGCCTTATATGTATATAGAGAAACCTTTAAATAACATCTCCTCTGAAACCACTGGACAGAATTTGATTAAACTTGGCAGGGATTATCCTTGGGTCAAACTTCACAAAAGTTGCTAAAATAAACTTGATCCATGTAGAACTCTGGTTGCCATGGCAACAAAAAGAGAAAAAAAATGAAAACTTTAAAAATCATCTTCTTCAAAACTGCTGGCCAGATTTAAAATAAATTGGTACAGATGTTCCCTGGGTCAACCTCTACCAAAGTTGCTAAATTTTTTCCGATCCGTAAAAAACATGGCCGCCAGGGGCGGGGCTTATTTGCGTTATATGTATATAGTGAAAACTTTAATCAACATTTCCTCTGAAACCACTGGACAGAATTTGATTAAACATGGCAGGAATGATCCTTGGGTCAACCTTCACAAAAGTTGCTAAAATAAACTTGATCCATGTAGAACTCTGGTTGCCATGGCAACAAAAAGAAGAAAAAATATGAAAACTTTAAAAATCATCTTCTTCAAAACTACTGGCTAGATTTTTAAATAAATTGGTACAAATGTTCCTTAAGTCAACCTATTTATCTCAGGTGAGCGATGTAGGGCCATCGTGGGCCTCTTGTTTTTATTTGTTGCCATGGCAACCAGAGTTCCTCATGGATCAACTTTATTTGAGCAATTTTTGTAGAGGCCCACCCAAGGATCATACATGCTAAGTTTTATCAAATTCTGTCCAGCGGTTTCAGAGGAGATGATTTTCAAAGTTTTCAATTATTTTTTCTATTTGTTGCCATGGCAACCAGAGTTCTTCATGGATCAACTTTATTTGAGCAATTTTTGTAGAGGCTCACCCAAGGATCATACATGCCAAGTTTTAACAAATTCTGTCCAGCGGTTTCAGAGGAGATGTCTTTTAAAGCAAATTGTTGACGACGGACGAAGGGTGATCCCAATAGCTCACCCTGAGCACTTCGTGCTCTGGTGAGCTAAAAACGTATTGAAAAAACACCATAGAAAATTGTGAAAGAGTCTGCGCTAGCACCTCAAGGATCTTTCTAAAAAAAATGAGCGTCGCTATGCTGATATTTTGTCATAATTAGCTCCCCTGATCAAGTAAAGAGTTTATGGTCATGATTAACCAACGTAACAATATGAAATTCATTTTTTACTGAAACATTTCTTTCTTGGCCGCGAAAAGTTACTCGTCCGGTCGGACGAGTGTTCAGGGAAATTATGCTCGTCCGACCGTGAAATTCACTCGTAAATACGAGCGGACGAGTGGATTTTTACAGCCCTGCAAAGGGTTATATTATGTTTTAGTAAAACATCGTTTAAGACCACTTCAGATTTTAAACCACCATACTATTATTTTTGTAACCAAATAGTTATAAGTTCTGTTCTGCATATATCAGTAAAATTTACTATTAATTTAAGACCACTTTTCGCTGGAACTGATGGTAGTCTTAATAGCAAGGTTTTACTGAATATCATCAGCAGTCAGTCTGTTGGTCCGTTAGCAGAACCTTGAGATTGCAACTAATCTTGCACTACTGGAGGGATTTGGTTCAAACTTACCCACTTTACTTATTTTTATATGTAGTTGTGCATATAGTTGTGCATGATGGCTGGATTTTGTGCTCACTTGAGTTTTCCAAGAATCAAGACGTTTTGTTACTTTTTTTCCCCCCAGGTCGATAGATCGGGAGGGCATATTGTTTTTGGTCTGTGATTTTATCTGTCTGTCACAAAAATTTAATCAAACTTCACAGATGTAGACCCACGGAGAGGTCATGGTATCAAAGGTCAAGGTCACAGCCGGGGGGGGGGGCATTGTGTTTTTCTAACACATATTGTTCTTATATATAATTGTTTAAGCAGAAACCTGTGAACACAACTTCTCTTGCACTACAGGAGAGATTTGATTACTGGTTAGACTTGTCCTCATATGTGATTTTGCATGAAGGCATCATTTCATGCTCACGCGGTTTTTCTGAAGTTATTGCACTTGATCACTTTTCCGATACAGGGTTCTGTTGGCAGAATCATGTGAACGCAACTCCTTTTTATTGCAGGGATTTGTTTCAAATTTACCGTATATAATTACATATGTAATGTTCATTAAGACAGGATTTTATGCTCACAAATTTCTTTGTGGAGTTAAGGCCCGTGATAATGTGAGCAATATACAAATTACAGATACATAATATTTATAATGGTTGACAACAATATTGTATCATACAACACACAAGGGTTTGTCACATTGTGAAAATGAGGTGGCTGACTTATTTTCTAGCTTAAATTTTTTTTTGTCTATCAAACTGTATCCGCAGTAATATATTTGTTTTCTTATGGGCCATGCTTCTGACAGCACATCCAGGGTTGGGCATGCGTGCCATTTCAACAGTTCTTGTTCTTTTATTGGTTTGGGTTTGGGGTACTACCCTAAATTTGGGTATCCCAACCCTTATTTAATATTTCATTTTACCTTAATCAGTTAATACATATATCATCTTTTCTTAAAAAAAAATTCAACAAAAAACAGATGAGTGTTTATAAAGGTATATTTTCCTTTCTTTTTTTCCAGATGACATCGTCACTGATGATAACAATAGTGACTTTGTCCCTTATTCCACAGATGAGGAGAGTGATGAAAAATCAGGAAGTGAAAATATTCTGTCAGCAGGTGACAATCCTAAAGATGATGGTGAAATTGTATGTGAATGTTCAGACGTACCATTTCCAGCACTTATTGAAAAGTCACAGTCAGAACAACCAAAGCTGACCATTATGGTTTCCACACAAAAAGAAGATGGAAGTTGCAAATGGGACAAAAAAACATTGTTGTAAATTTTGTCTTAAAATATTTGCAAAGCTCCCAAGGCATTATGAGCAAATGCACAATGATGAAATGGTTGTCCTATCATTGCCAAAAAAGTCAGCAGAAAGAAAGGCAAAGCTAAGCGACCTGATTAATGAGAGAGACTTTCTTTACAATAAATAAGTGCTTACTGATAAGCAAGGAAGTCTCATTCCGTATAAAAGACCAAAGGAAACTGACCTACACAATGCAACAGACTATATGCCATGCAGCAATTGTTTAGGATTTTTCTTACGTCATGATCTTTGGAGACATGCAAAGCATTGCCCAAAAAAGAAGCCAGTAAAAGAATATACGCCATCAAGTGGCTAGTGCCATGCTTCTGCCTGAAAAAGCAAAAATAAACCATAATAAAAGGACATACTGAGCTGCATGTCTAATGACACCATTACATTCACAGCAAAGTGGGATGGACTAATAGTTAAGTTTGGGGAACGGATATTTAGCAAATGCTTTCAACAGCCACACCAATATCAATATGTAAGACAGAAAATGAGGGAGCTACTACTTGAAGCCAGAAGGGTTGACTCAAGAATAATTGGTCTGCGTGATTGTGTTGATCCACAAGTATTTATTTTCGTTGTCCAGACAGTGAAGAGAACATGTGGATTCGATGAAATAAATGGCAGATATAAGGTACCATCACTGGCGTTGAAGTTAGGTCACTCATTGAAAAAGTGTGCCACTATTTTGAAAACTGATGCACTGTTGAATGAAATTTAGACTTGATAAAGAAAGCTGAAGAATTTATGGAGTTATATTGTCAAGAGTGGGGCACAGAAGTTTCTAGTGTAGCCCTACAAAATCTACACACAGAAACCTTCAACCAACCAAAGAAGCTTCCTCTTGCTGAAGACCTAAGGAAGCTAAATGTCTATCTGGAATCTAAAGCTGGAAAATTGCTCAAGCAACTCAAAACATCCATATGAAGCAGACTGGAGAAAACTTGCTAGTGTTACATTGGCACAATTAGTTCTGTTCAACAGGAGACAGGGGGGGGGGGAACAGAGCGTTGGAGCTGTCTCAATACATGATAGGTACTAGACAGAAGAACACAATGCAGGGAGCAGTTGCTAGCTGTTTGTCTGCATTTGAAAGCAAACTTGCAGAAAGCTTGAAACGAATAGAAATTAGTGGCAAAAGGGGACGTTGTGTTCCTGTATTACTGACAGATAAGCACTTCAAACAAACAGAAATCCTTGTGGAGACAAGGTCACAAGTAGGCATAAGTAGTGAGAACAAGTATGTGTTTGCCAGATTTGGGGATGCCCAATTCCCACTTCGAAGTGCAGATGTATTGAGAAAGTATGCTTCTGAATGCGGGGCAGAGCAACCAGAACTTATCACATCTACATCCCTGCGTAAACATGTGGCAACAATTTCGCAGATTTTGAATTTGAAGGAAAATGAATTGGACTGCCTGGCAGATTTCCTTGGTCACGATGTTAGAATTCATCAACAATTCTACAGATTGCCTAATGATACCATTCAGTTAGCAAAAGTTAGCAAGCTGCTAGTAGAAATGGAGTGTGGACGAGTTCAGAACCACCAAGGGAAAACCCTGGAGCAGATA
>CM037781.1:19555739-19605739 GCA_021229015.1 Solen grandis
TGTAGGCGGTTAATGTAATCATATGCTTCCTTGTAATCGACATAACAACAAAACAGTTTTTTTACTAACTTTTGCGTGATCTTCTACTTAAGACAAAAATCGCATCAGCTGTATTGTAATTAGGCCTAAACCTGATTTGTGCGTCCGTTATAATATCATTATCAACAAGTGACGATTTATGGCATCAAATGTAAATCAATGTTTAATGGTGATTTGATCAAGATATTTCAACGCGAATAATTTAAATGCTGGACTACTGATCCAGGGATTGTGAGTTTGAATCCCGTAGGAGACGATATCCATGTCAGTATCTCTTATAGTGTCTGAAAGGTAAAATTTCGATTTAAGAAAGAAAAAGAATAAAAAAGCAGACGGACATTGGGTAAAAGCCTGAACAAAAAATTGAGAGTAACTTTAAGAGGGAGAGAGAGAAAACCTACAACTTCATATGTATGGCCAAGAATCAGAAATGTCTTCTTTCCATTGGATTAACATGCAGCGACTAGAGCCTGGTCAATTTCATTTATGGTTTGTTATCCAAACATTTGAAATGCTAGAAAAATTGAATGCTTTTGTGTGACGTGTTATTTTAACAAATTTAAGTACCAGCTTCTATAAATGCAAAGGTATATTGAAACGAAGCTTATTTTTTAAAAATGGAAATGCATTTTATGTCTAGTTGTGTATGATAACGTATACGGTTGCAGAATTCGAAATGTCAGCTTGTTCACTCCTAATGATGAGTTTAACGTAAAGCGATTACATAAGCGGCTAGAGGATCCGCCTCAGGAGCGGGAGGTCGTGGGTTCGATCCCCGTCCGCTACATACCAAAGTCGTAAAAATAGAACTGACAAAGCTCCCATGTCTGGCCTCATCTTATAAGAGTAGTTACGGGTCTAAATGGCCCGGTGTCAGAATAATGTGACTCGGTTTGTTCATCATGCCATATGTCTACCGCATGATATTATAATGGTAGGTCATTATATATCTGTCTCAAGTGAATATCTCAAATGAATGAACTACTGTCGACGAGACGGTAAGCTGAAGAATGAAACAGTCATAAAAATATAGGTCAAAATCCTGTATAAAAAGGATGAAACCAAACGTCTATAATTGACTGCCCGGTTAAAGCAACGTGGGTTCAATTCCCGGTCGCGACATACCAAAATGGGATTAGCTGTCAGCACATGGTAGTTGTTTCATGACTTTCTAGCCCTGTCAGGATGATGTTACTGGATGTGATATCATGCCACTACTAGCCTATGGCGTTTTCTCCAAATGACTGAAATAATGTCAGTGGGACATTTAACTAAGTCAAGATAACAACTGATGATAAGCAAAACTTAGTCAAAATCATTACTTGAAAAGTCACTATTAACCCTTTCCCTCATATAGACTCATTTTGACGCACTCAATAAGTACCACATAAAGCCTGATCTGCAGAAAACCACAGTTAAACCTTACCAAATTCAATAACAAAATCCTCATTTCCAGACCACTGAGGAGCAGCGAACAGCATAAAACCTGATCAGCCTGCGAGTTACTCGCAGGCTGATCTGGTTTTATGTTGTTCGCATAGGTCTTTTCATGGTTTCCTCTATGAGGGAAAGGGTTAAAGCACATGATACTTTACATTGACAAGCAGACTTCCAAGCAGTGAATGAAGCGGTTAGTGACCTCGCCTAAACACACTCTTAATGGGAGAATATAATGCGCTATCGTGACGTTAATAAAATATGTACATGCGCAGTAAGTAGAAATTGAACGATCAGTGTGAAGAAATAGAAAGTTCTATTTTTCATGACTGCTAGTCGTTTCCATTTTGATAAAATAATGATACCTCATTGGCAAAAAGGTGGAATCACATCTAGCATGAGACATATTTAGAAAAAAAGGTTACTAAAATTTCAATGATAGATTTGAAGATTTATTATGTTGTTGATATATCATTATATTTAGATTACGCATGTACTTATCTCGACCTAAGAGCACGTATTTGTGTAGGCATTATTTTGATAATTCGGTTTGGTTCGAAATACTATTTTAAAAAACGAGGAAGCGCTGGCAACAAGTCCACGACCGACGGATGCGGCGAAACGTAATACAAGCATGTAGATTTCTGACAATCACATACTACAAGCTGTGTCTTTTGTATTTACTTTGCCTCAGTTTATTGTTATTGAATATATACACAAGTTGACACCCATGTTAAGTACATTTATGTTTCACACAAGAAATATTTTTCCAGCAGACGGTATAAACTGCTTTCTTATGATATTAATGTCAGCCCTGCCCTGTAAACATCATGAATCAACCATTTGTCTAATTGCTCCATTAGTGCCATGGCTATTGGAGCGGAAACTGAATATTTCACTTCTGTTTTGGAGTGTCAGTTACATTATAATTCGAGCTTTATGGAGATTACCCTCCATCATAGATGATGGGTAGATTATCTTCCAGAAGCCGTATCTTGGTTTATCTAGGTCATTTATTCATTTAAGACAGAGTTGTGGAACCTATGTTTATAGTTATAGGTATTCTGAGAATGATTTCGAATGTTGTGTCTTTCCTTGTTTTATAAGGCAGTATTTAAATAGTTTTCTTTCAAATACTGAATGATTGTTAATTGTGAAAATAATCATTTTATGATTTAAACTAGTTTTTAATCCGTATTTTAGCATTAATTTAAGAATTTATCTATTTAACGCTGTTTAAGAAATATGTCCTTACACCATGTACTTAATCCCTCTAGACGGCTCCTGGATTAAATCAGGTTTTTGCGCCTTTGAACACCATGGAAAATCCTTGCTCTCAATGGGGTTCGAACAATCTTGTTTTTTACTGATTCTGAACTTTTGGCAAAACTCCTTTCACACTAGCAAAACACATTCGTTCCTGGCCGTAAATTCTACTTGATACTATATTTAAAGTTGAAATATTTTATTTTGTGTATGATTTACATCCGTCGTGTACTTTACAATCAAGATTGATTACTGCAATATTCCTTTAAAATCAAACTAATGAATGACTTGAAATGCATTAGTTTAGAATTTAATCAATTTTACTTGAGAAAGAAATAAGTTAAGGTTCTCATGTTCATGATATTTTAACCGTTCGAATGCTTTTAAGACCTTGAACATTACAATAAATTAGGATTTAATGCAGTTTTAACTTCAACCATGTCTCAAAATCATTATCAAAACGGATTTTTATTGCTCTTTAGGGAAAGCAACGTTAGAGTTACAACGTCCAGAAAATTGTACTTTGATGTTTATGATTTGGTGTTGGGATTTTTATTAAACATCGTAGAATTTTTGTAATTGAATCATCAGTTCACCTATGAAATTTTCTGTAAATTTTTCAGGATTTAAGGAGTATAAAAATCATAATACATTAAAATTTTGATTATTTATATATTCATCCATATTTAGTCACCATCAATCTGGTTGATGAAAATATGCAAAATCCTGTTTTGTTGTTAATTTTGTTGATATTTTTCCTTTCATTTTTGCTAATCCTGTTGTTTTTTTTCATTCTCTTTTCATATTGGTAAATCGACATTTTTAAATAAAAAATAAAAGGAAATGTTGCGAAGTTGTTTATAATAACAAAATAACATTCAGAAACTTAAATCTATATCATTTGAATCAACATTATCATTTTACAATACAAATTATTTAAAAAGAAATAGTTTTAACTTAATTTTTTCGCGTAGATTGACCCTAGTCGTCGCAAAAGATTTCATACCTTTTGAATATAAATGAAACGTCTGATTTCAATCGGCAGGACTTTCTTATCCTTATAACAACAATTAAGATACTATGTCAAATTCTTATTACATGACCATAAACTAAAAAGGTAATAATGTTTTGTTAGAATAAGACGCATTCTGCCAAATAGTTCCAAACTGGAATAACGTTTGTTTTATATTTCAACTTTACATGCCGGGTTAAATTCTGCAGCATACATGTATATAAAACAAGCATTGCATATTGTCGATAATCATGTTTTTATATGGAGAGAAGTGTTTTTCATTATGTCTGCAATTTAACTCTCCAAAGCAATTTCCACTTGTAACTCTAAGGGGACGTTTCGAGTTACGCAACTGTACGGGTTTAGTTAGGTGGAAGATATATGTAAAATATGCTCATGTCAACTCAATATGCTAGGTATTACAAGCAGAACTATATTTCAATGAGTTTGTAAACCTTTACATAGTGCCATTCGTCCAGAAACATTACGGGATAATTCTGTAGCAAGATAACACCCGCCCACGTTCAGCCAAGATCACACTTGGAGTCCTTCACAAACATCAATCTACCTCGGCAGAATCCATCAACAAACTCATCAACAGCATGAGGAGGCGTTGTGTCGCTGTTATTGAAAAGAGGGTATCACGGAAAAGATTGATATATTGTGATTTTATGTGCTCGACCTCTAATTTATTTTGACCTTTTTTACGCCCAATTTGTCCAGCTCATTGTTGGATATTGCTGCACTAAGGTAGCAGGAAAGAGCAATCGACTTACCATGACTCAACTAAAAATAATTTCTCACATGGAACTGGTCTGTCCAAGTATCTTGTAAATACCATGTCTGGTATTTCACTGAAACTAATCAAAATGTTTCCAAATTATTTGTTTTATAGAATACGCTTCACATAAATATGCTCATTGGTTAATCTGTTAATAAATCCGACTATACTAAAGAACAGAACAGGGGGTTATCAAAACTTGCACAAAGAATACACAAGTTATATTTTACGAACAAAAAAACGAATTGACATTCCACATCTGAATTCTCTTAAAATAACATATTGATATACTTTTTAGATAGATGTGTAAATTTAAACTGTCAAACTACTTTGACTTATATAGATAAAGATAAAGCAAAACACAGTATCTGAAGGATATAAAGTTGATGTAGTTTATGTATACAAAAATCTCAATAAGCATTTAAAGACTATGGTTTGATGCAAAATTATATAAGAGCTTCTTATCCTGACATTGCAATGACTATATGACCTCTATGAATTTGAACATACTAGCATTTTATTAAAACACTTTGTTATAAATCTTTAACGTATTTCTTCAATACATGACCACATTATTATCGAATTGTCTAACTCACTAAATAGTTTTTTTTTTTTTTTTTTTTTTTTTTTTTTAAGAGTTATGGCTCTTTGACCATATTCTAAATGTATTTTACGTGCCTAAAAAATGAATCAAATGTTTAAACAAAGCTATATGTCTTCCTCGATAAAAATCATGGTTTAACACACATTATGTAACTGGTATATTTTATCTTAAGTTTTATTTATATCCATGTGACAATAAAACCGTTAACTAAGCTGTGACTATCAACCTTAATATTTTAACAAAACAGGAGAAAAACGATCATATTCAGCGTCATTCTATTCTGGCTTTCCTTTTCACAAGTTGACTTACAGGACTATGTCAAGACACATAAAAAGTCTCTATCTAGTATTAATTTTTAATTTGGTAAAAAAAAACGATTTAAACATACAATTTGTGATGATATAACACATGTGTTGATTTTGTATTTGTTTAAAATAAAAAGAATGCTGTCTGTGTGGCATAAAATATCATTATTCGAACTAAAGGATGACAACAGCAAGTCATTATATGTCAGTTTTGCTGAAGAAGTTCCTAGACTGGTAGCAATTTAGTTTAGTTTTATTGAAATAATTGCAGCAAATGAATAGCTCAGTCTAGACGCGACTTCGGTTTCATTGCGTATCTAAATAGATGAAAAGATTTTCGGTATGAAAAGCAAATTTGACGAAACAACTGCTACGGTAATTAAAACAAAAGCCAGATGCTGAGAGAAAGACATCAGTAATTACTATGCTTTAAAGTAAATGGAAGGGCTGTTGGAAGATTACTTACTATCTCTATGAAGTTCTGCGAGGTTTAAAAGCATGTTGATTCATGAGTTAACAAACATGATATGACAATGATCCTTATTCATACACTGCAACACTGTTAATATAATATCAATGTTTGTAGTCTTCAATATTTTGCTATTGTAATATTATCTGCAACATACACATCGATTTTATAATAATAACAAATTAAATACAATTTGATTGTTTGCCCTTTCTTTTATACATTGACAGAAAGTCAACGGCCAGCGAATGCGTTTATGTTATTTATTTATTTATTTCAAAAGATATGACCTTTGACTGGTACTAGTAATATACTTAGGTGTTAATAAGGTGTAGCGGGCGGATTTATCATTTCTATGCTTAGTGTGTGTGTGTGTGTGTGTGTGTGTGTGCACACAAATAAATGCATGTTTTGCATAAAGATAATTTGAAATTGTAAAACAAAACCTTAATCGAATTTGTTACATTAAGCAATTATTGTCTATTTATATGTTGTCTGCAGCAAATATTTAAATGTAACCAATTATTATTCCTTCCGTTGATGCTCAACACTGAACGCTTACATCTGTAGTTCATACACATTCCAGTTTCACTCAAAAATCCTTTATATAAACCGTACTAAACCATTCTGGACTCAGCTCTAGCCTTTTAATGAAAAAAGAAACAGAAATATTTTTCAGACGGATTTACCGAATCCTCAGCCTAGCATTTTTAATGATACTCCACTGTCTACATTAATGTGTGTTTAAACCATATATCAACATTGGAGGACAGAAAAAGAAAAAAGAAAACTAACAAATAATGAAAAGAAAAATGCAATCAGAACAAAAATCATGCGACAAATGTGAGCTTTACCTTTTATTGAAGAAACAAGTGAAACTGAACTGTTTTATTTCAGAGAAATAGTTCAATTCGATATTCTAACGGATATACTATATAAATAAATTTATGACGTTATACAATTTCATTGAACTGTTATTCAGCCGTGATAAAATAAGTGCGAACCATTAATAGATGAACATGTAGAGTATCGTGAAGTACTGATGGTACTGTTTACATATAGTAGAGCTTCAATTAGGAAACATGTTGTGGCTCTTGCAAATAACATTGCATCGATAGAGTAAATATTTACATTCAAACAAACAAAGTCATAATTAATTTTGATAAACAACGCATCCAAGTAAAACGCTTTCTGCATCAGAAAAATAAAATATTACGAAAAACGGTCATTGGTATTACTATTTACAAACAATATATTACCCTAACAGTATTTATGTCTTTAAAATCAAACAAAAATGAAGTTGATTTCATCGCTTCTTGACGAGAATCGAATAAAAAAATATTACGGAAGAATAATTTCGCAATCATACTGTCTATGTGTCTCCGACCAAAGCTATACTCTTTCACTGTCAATTATAGGTACAAGCAACACTGAGTAATTGGCGAAAATCCATTCGTCTTTATATGTAAGGTAGACAACCTTTGTTTAAACGTGTCAAACACCAGGCAATGTTAATTACATTATATGACACATCCTTGGCAAAAATAATTTCCGACCACCATTGAATCACGACTGTCAGACTGTACCATGTACGGGCTAGGATAAGATTGCATTTGCAGTTTTATTGTTAAATGATAGAAAAGCTACATATCATATCTCGTTGATCGGTAGTATGAAAAACATCTTAGAAAAATGTCACTGAAACAACATGAATAGGATATAGGGCAGGATATAGGGCAGTAAATCCCTTATTTTTGCAATCGATAATTAACGATTAAACATAATGATTATAAATGTAAACAATAATTTTAGTAAGCCGCTATAAATTGCAAACCCTTGATAAGTAATCGTACCTTTGTACACCCAGTCATTAGTATGTAATAATAGTGGATAAGACGCTTATGTTTTATACTTAGGAAAATACTAAATGAATAAATGTATTATTATAAAATAGAATTTTACGTTGCAAATATATTCACCTTAAATTTTCCGCATTTTCACGTCTTTAAAAAAATCGAATTACAATAAATACATTGACATACTATTTACATTATTTATTTTGTAATACATGCATTTGTTAATACTTAAATCTTAAGCAAGTTTATAACACACTTATTAAAGAAGGATGAATATCACGCTTGCTTCTAGGCTGTAGGTCAGAAACATGCTTCCTGTCCACCTAAGTAGGTCCAGAATTTTTGCCTGTAATATACATGTAAATGTCATCACCAAGCCGCACGTTAATATTTCATGTAACTTATATCAAAAACAACATCTATGATATTCAATGTCTTATCTTTTAATTCAAAATATACATGTATATTCCCCTAGCCATTAGTTACCATGTATTGCCCTTTTATACGTCTATGTAAACAAACACATTTTGAATATTGGGAACTTTGACACACTGACATCATGTACATGGCTAACATGTGTTAGTTCTATATATTCTATATGTTCCTTTTATAACTGAACCGGGATTAAAATGAAGTTACTAGCCAAAGACATTGCTGCGAAAAGGAAACGTATCTATTCTTATTAAGGATTTTTATAAATGTATGTAAACCGTTGAATCGTGCATATGTAACATCTTGATGTTTCGTTATTATATCAATAGAATGAAAACACTCTCGATACTTTTCTTCATACTTAAAATGATCCAGTGAAACATATTAAAGACCAGGAAGCTGCATGTTCAAATGTTATAATATTTTTTTTGTTAAAAGAAAGCATGCGACTTTGTTTTAAACCTATTGATATGAGAATTTTTTGATTCATTTTCTTCACGTCTTTTACCCAGTATCTTCCGCGCGATTTATGTTCACAACATCTGCATTTCATCTTTGAAGATATATGAGAATACTTTTAAAATTATGATTTGTGTCACTATTTCAGGGAATACAAGAGGCATTAGTTTCTGGCTGTCAGAATCTCTCAGAGTCTTTATTTAGGAGAAAAATACCAGCTGTCATTTCATGCTTTACTATTTTCTGACAGAAACATTGCTATCATGTTGATTTTATAAAAATGAAAGCATTGTTCAATTTCTTAATGCACAGGCTTTTAATATTAAATATTTCTCAGATAGTTCCACTCATTTTTGGCTTTTCTGTTCTTGCAGTTTAGAAAATGCTCCTCTGAGAGTCAGTTTTTTTTATTACTACAGAAATACTGGTGAAACATGTTAATTGTGAGACGTAGATTCAAGTTATGTTTGTTTTTCATCATAAGATATCATGCAAGGCCTGGTGAGATATCAATGTATTAATTTTTGGTATAGTCAATCATAGGTCATCTGTTTCAGAATTGTTATTTACTTAATCTGTATTTTACTTTTTTTTTTCGAACCGAAAATCACGGTCTAAATTGTTGTCGATTACATTCATTATGATATAAATGACAGACCTTAGGCTACACATTATTTATAATTCCATTTTTAAGACATTGTGGTTTCAATGTCGACTTGTATAAACTCGAAACGATGTTGCATGGTGTAAATGTACCTTGAATCATATAAAATATATAACAAGACTTTATCGAGGACCAACTGCACAGCTGTTCTCTCTCCACCTATTTCTTCATGCACTCTAGTATCACGGTCAGTCCTCGATAATGTCGAAATATAATTTTGAAATCAACTCAACTGATAACATTTTAATACACTGCACATTTCATAAATATCAAGGATGATATTAATAACAATCTGTATTTAAAAGCTCAAGAAGCAATGCTATGTACACACATAAATAGTTATTCCCAATTATTATTGTATGCATGCGGGAACGTGTGCACGATATATAAGTATATGTATGTATATAAAAACATCGAAAGTTGATGATTGTGTAGTGTTGTTTACTTAGATTGTTTATGGTACGGTCCCACTATCCCGATTGTGGGCCCGATCGACCCCGATTCGAGGGATCGGGAAACATCATAAAGACATCGCGATGAAACGTAACTCCATCGTGTACGATCGTTAGTCTTCCTTGGGCCATCGGTATTGGTCGGCATCAATCGGCATACGGCCCCGACTTTAACAAACATGCTTCTTCTTTTCGGGCTCGATCGTGCTGCATCGGGCCCATTTTTGAACCGGGCCAGAATCGTAAAGCCATCGTAAAGCTTCCGTAAATCCATCGTATAACATCGTTAGTCTTCCATGATCCATCGTGTTGTAATCGGGAAACATCAAACCACGGAAGACCCCCGATCTCTTAAAGAAAGCGTTACGATAGACCATGATGTCAATACGGAGTCGACACGAGTCTTACCGATGATGTTACGATAAACTGGTTGTAGCCGATAGAGATACGATCTACACCGTTGAATGCCGATAGAGGCCCGATGGGAGCCCGATATCAGCACGGAATACTCTCGGTCTTGGCATTTTGGTATAAATAGGGACTGAAATATGGGATCAGCACCAGTTTATCTCAAGACTTGGTACAGGATGGACCTTTTGATAAACAAGAGAAGAAAAAGACTCCAGCTGCTCAACTGGCAATTACAGCTAAGCAATCAGGAAACTAATAATAATCTAGTGATGCTGAGAACACTACCAGAAAAGCATCGAAGAAAGAAATCGTAAAAGAGCTGTTTGGGTGAAACCCTGGGTTCAAAGAAGGCTAGAGTTAGGCCAGTACAGTCGTCTGATGGAAGAACTTCGCATGGAAGATATAAAATCGTGCGTGATCGGGAAGCAATCGTGGCTCTATCATTAAGCAATCCGGTAAAAATTTATTCTACCCTCTATCGTTACCCTTCCTGGTGTCGAACGTGTTTCGATCGGGACTCTATCGGCATACATCTTAACTCTGTCGGGTGACATCGTGCTCTAAAAAGTGTATCGTGTTGAATCGGGGGCAAGTTGTCATCTTGAATCGTACAGTAATCGTTATTAAAACGTGTATGTGGGACTAAAAAATATGAAAATGTATTTTGTTAGCCCGTTCGCACACGATCCATCCCGATGTCTGCTATCGGGGTCTATCGGCCTCCATCGTACTAGTACCGTGATAGTGGGACCGTAGTCTTATATCGCTGTACACACTTTATACATATCTATGCTATTGAAACGAGGATGAATAAACGGAAAAAAGAACAAACATAATGACGTTTATCTTGATATACGATTCAAACTAATTGAAATGGCGAAAATAGTGTCGGTTGCAATTGATTATTCAAGTACGTTTTGCATACATGTCGATTTGATCTATCATTTCCCGTGTATCCTTGTTAACAAGCTGCTAGGAGGTCTTGGAAAAACGTGAGGTAGTCATATGAGAAGAACATAACAAAACTTGATTTGTATATGACTAACATGTACAAAATATACTAATTTATGTGATTGTTTGTTAAATACTGTAAGGAAGTTGTAAAATGTATTTATTTGCAATGCCGGATATAACTGACTGGATTTGACTCAATCGTTTGCATTCATTTCCAAAATATATAACGTACTAATGGCCCAGTAACATAGCCCGGCCGATGAGGTTCCGATTAGCCAGCGATGCGATTTTCACCGAACTCGGCCGAACACCGGCCGGACACCGGCCGGACATCCGTGGCGTTTGTTGCTTAAAACCGCATCGGTGGCAGCTCGGTGAAATTTTAACTTCGGAGCTAAATTTCACCGGGTTCTCACCGAGCTCCCTCATCGCAGCCCCATCGTAACCACATCGGAAAACACGTCGGCTGGTGCACGGCCGAGTATCGGCCGGTGTCCCGTGCATCTGAGACAACCAGAGGACGAGGTTTTTTAAACGGACACCGGCCGAGCTCCGACCGAGCTCCGGCCGATGTGGGACAGAGCCTTGGAAAGTATAGTACCGGTGGCTGACCGATGTAAGGGACACCGGCCGATGCTCGGCCGGAACTCGACCGGAACTCGGCCGTAACCCGGATATCTCTGCTAGTATATATACTGTTCGCTCCTGTCTGTGTACAGCATTCAGCAAGTTGTATCCACACGATTCACTTTTGACAGACTTTATAAACAGGATGACAAAATTAGTCAAGGAAAGTGATGGAGATGAGAAGAATTGCGGCAAGAAGAAGCAACTCATAGTACATCTGTGGCTCCATGCGGAGGAAGGCTTTGAAGTCGGCAGCGTGCTCGGCCTCGAGTTCCTTCATGAGAGTCTCGTACTGGCCGAAAAGGGGTCTGCGTAGGATCCACTCTCGCACCCACCAGCGTCTTTCTCTTCTGCGGGCCCTCTGTCGCTCCCTCTCGGCGGCTTCTAGTATTGCCGCCAGGACCAGGTTGTACTGGAACCTTGCTTGAGCCAGTTCGTGTTCGAGCAGTGCCATTCGAAGTCTCCTCGGTGCAGCCATAGTGATGAACTGACAATGTCAGGTAGGAAGAACTGAATAGCTCGGCACCCAAGTCCATGTTACATCGGACGAGCATCGGTCGGTCATTGTTCAAAGCCCGTTAACAACCCGGCCGGCGATCGCACGGTGTCCTGTTACCTGCTCGGGTACCGGCCGTATTCCTTCCGATGTCCGGCCGACTCGCGACCTCCGGCGGTAGTTGCTGCCACATCGGCAGAAAAAAAACTCCCATTTTGAGACAGACTCCGTACGGTCACCGGCCGGTGTTCGGTCGGTCGCCTGAAGATGTCCGGACGGAGTCCGTTCACGTCACCGAGCTCTGCTTCCGATGAGGAGAGCTCGGTGGCACCAAAAAAATCCACCGAGCTCTACCGATGCCGGACATCGGCCGGGCTATGTGACTGGGCCATAACCTTCTTTGATGGTTGTTGGATTTTACGTCACATCGACCGTATTTCAATCACTAAGATACTAAGAGACTAAGCGTACTTGAGAGAAATACATGTACGGCGCTGCCTATCACACTGCAGTAATATATTACACAATCGGATCTGTTTTTTTGTTTGTTTTTGTTTATCACTATCGGAGATCGAATCGGCAATCTACCTTCCACGAGGCTGAGAATCTAACAAAAGATTTTTAAGCAAACAAAATGTCAAAAAATAAGTTTCTTAGATTTATATCAAATTCGTTTACCAAAAAAAAAAAAAAAAAAAAAATAAATAAAAAAAGGTACAAGGTATTTAAACAATTAAGAAAATATACATTGAGTATAAACAACACAGAGATGGGGCGATTTATCAATGGTGGTCTCTGATGGAAGCATTACTCCAAAAACGTTGGAACCCGAAACATATCACTATACCTCCCTTTCGTGATTGAACGATTTAGAGAGTCCTAAGCCGCCTGGGTTTATTCTTTCTGATTTATGTGTACGAAATGGTCTAGCAATGACACCTCTCTCAACTTTCCACGCCTTTTCTCCCGATAAATGAGATTTAAGGACAGTATACGAAGACACCAGAATGAAAGTTCCTGATTTATTCCGCAATTATTGATGTAGGCTGAAAAATGTTAACCAGCGACCGTTTAAGAATTGTCATTTGCTATGAATGCACCATTGAAGTTTGCACATTAAATTTGTATCAATTGTATTAAACAACACTTTATCAATATTTTTGGGTAAGATTGATATAGACTAGAAAAGGTCCCGCAAAATCGCAGGAATGTCATTTTTCTGATTCGTCTGACTAAAAATGAGATTTATTATATCCCAGTGCCTAACTTCAAAATAGAGCCACGGATTTCATATGAATAAACATCTTCAGTAACCAAGAGGTCCAGGGTTGTGAATTCAATCCCCAAAGGGTTCGGAAAAGGTTCCTTGATGAATGACCAACATTTTTTTTTTTTTTTTTTTTTTTTTTGATGATAGACATTCGTCTCCCGTCGCTAATCTTAGTGAGAAGTGTGTCAATGAAACGCAGAGATGCGTACTTAAGTACTCGTTAACTTTTCAGTAATCATTCTATTTCAAGAAAATTCATGAATGACAAAGATCGAGCAAAATATCAAATTCCAATACACGTATCAAGAAGACATCAAATTTTACGATACAAAATTATCAAATAAGAACCTGGGCTCAGATGACGTTACATCTGGAACGCATGGACTTAATGTTATAGGCTTGCTGTTATCGGCCTGAGGAATGACATTCCTTGTCCTTTTTCCAGCTGTCCTAGAGTTCGAGGTTACTCTATTACATGAATAGTACTCACCTCATTTAGTAAGTACCGTTCGCCCTATTACATGAATAGTACTCACCTTATTTTGTGAGTATTAGTAACTCTATTACATGAATAGTACTCAGCTTTAGTGAATGCTGTTAACCCTATGACATGAATAGTTTCACCTCATTTAGTGAGTTTCGTTCATCCTATAACATGAATAGTTTTCACATTATTTAGTGAGTACTGTTTTTAACCAATTATATGAATAATACTCACCTTTTTAGTGAGTTGTGATCACCTAATTATATAAACAATACTCACTTTTTTTAGTAAATTTCACCGAATTATATGAACCTTTCTCACCTAATTTCGTGAGTACTGTTCATTCAATTATATTTACAGTACAAAACTTTGCACTGAATAAGGTTAAATTATTCATTGTGTGATGTTTACGCAATTATATGAACAAGTCTATCATATTAACTGAGTGACCGAATTCATATGAACAGTACTCACCCTATTCAGTGTATATTTTTCACTCAGTTTTATGAAGAGTACTCACCATATTCAGTGTGTATTGTTAACCCAATTATATCAACAATACTCACCCTATTCAGTGTGTACTGTTCATCCAGTTTTATGAAGAGAACTCACCTATTCAGTGTGTACTGTTAACCCAAATATATCAACAATACTCACCCTATTCAATATATACTGTTCACCCAGTAATATGAACGGTTCACATTCTATTTAGTGTGTACTGTTCACCAAGTTATATGAACAGTACTAACTCTATTAAGTGTGTACTGTTCAGTGTTTACTCAATTGTATGAACAATACCAAACCTATTCATTGTGTATTTCGTACCGAATTAGTTTCTTAGATATGTGAGCACTTCTTCCTCAAGGTCTCACCTTATTCAGTAAGCAATGCCTACCTATTGAAAGACCAATGATCACCTATTTCAGTAAATAATGATCGATAATTTTAGTGACTTACCTTTTTAATTTCCAGCATGAAATGCTCACCTATTTCAGTTAATAATGAATATTTTTAGCGAGTAATGCTCACTTATTAGAGTTAACAATGAACACATATTTTTCAGCAAGTAATATTCACCAATTTGAGTTTATAATGAACCTTTTTCATTTTTTCAGTGAGTAATGCTCACCAATTTGAATTTATGATGAACACCTTTTCAGGTTTTTAGTGACTTATGTTCATTAATTTGAGTTTATAATGAACACTTTTTTCAGTAAGTAATATTCACATGTTTTAGAGCATCTATAAAACTGTAAGCATATGCATTGCTGAAATCAAATATGAAATATAGCAAGGTGTAAGATGTTTATTAGGCCTCGACATACAAAATTGGTTAATAATGGTACGGTATATCTTCCTTGTTTGGAACTCAGCATATAAGGGTAGATCCAGGACTGGTTGGCCAGGTGTCAGGATAATGTGACTGGATATGGTACATGGCAACACTATATCTGTCTCAAGTAGACCTAGTCTCCAAATGACTGAAATACTGTAGGTGGGACAACAAACAAACTTGCAGTGTACCAGAGGAATTCACTGGTACAGGTCAAGGTACACTTCAATTATTGGTCCCGTACTGGTGTTTACACTAGAGGGGACTATAGGTTGGCCCTCCGTCTGTCCTTCCTTCCGTCTGATCTCCGGACATCTGGATCCCTCGGTAACTTAAAAACCGTCTAAGATAATGTTATGAAACTTGATATATGAATAGATGGCTGTATGGAGATTCTGCACATCACCTTGTTTTTATTTTCTCGGACCAATATTCTGGTTGCTATGATAATGGAATAATGGAGAGCGGAAAAAAATGCACCACAATGGTAGGGGACTCGTGTGTTGCGTGCAACACCAGTTACTTGTTAAAAGAGTCATCATTGATGTTAATACCATACAAACGAAAAAGGATCTCTCCATACTTTGCGCACTAGTTGTTGTCGCTGCAACAGTTAGTCATGCTAATTACTGGTGGAGGAAGACCCCGTAGAAATACTGACCAATCACAAGCCAGCTGAATTTGAATGTTCAGTATTACTAGATATCATAGGAATTATTGAGATGTAGCATGCAATGAAGTGTACAGAAATGAGTGTACCTCTCTATTTTTTTACCTAATTAATATGCATACCTATAAATTTCTAGGCCCTAACATCTTATATTCATGGGATACCTCTTTACTGTTGCGCTCAGTAATGTACCTCACTTAGTGATATAGACAAACCTCTGTGTGTGTGTGTGTGTGTGTTTTCAACCTAACTTGGACAACAATGGCACGTGTCTTCGTATGAAGTGGAGACTGCTGCCCATATCATGACGGGGCCCCCATGAAACTGGTTTCTTTCAACCGTGTTTGCATCAGCCAATATTTCTTCGCGTCGTCGATAACACCTCTTTTCGACCATCATTGCCTTATAGTGTAAATCTGCTCTCGTCACTGAATAAGACACTCGATCTACTATCTGTTCCAGTGTAACGAATGTAACGATGCGTCATTATGTGTAACTTACAATCTCTTTTTCAATCAGGTTTAAAAAAAAAAGAAAAAAAAAGAAAAACACTCATCATAAAGAAATGTGGATGTAGAGTTTCTGTTCGATATACTTATTAAAACACTGAACACTATCTCATTTGTTCTGTAATGCGCGGCCTTGGTCGGATTCGAGGCTTAACCTAGCTAACATTTTTAGTTTTATTAGGTTTTCGTGGACTGCAACGCAGCCGCGAAAACCTACTGTTCTTCTTGTGTTTCTTTTTCCCTTTTTTTTTCCATTATTATTATTCTTTGCACTTTTTTTGTGGCCGCTGTTGCGACATGATTAGAAGTGCTACAAATATGAAAATATCCATGCATACTCACATGTATCTGAAGTTGTGCACCACTAAGTTTGTTTTTCATTTTAGTACTAAGTTTTGCCGCTAGGTGGCGTTTAGCATCAAAACATATAATTGCCGATAACTCTGTCATTTGACATTTTATTTGTATGCAGTTTTTTTGCATTCTGTTCTCTGTCAACTGCCCGTTAAAATATGATGAGTGGCAATATCCATATCTTTGAAACTTTTGAGCTAGAAGAGGTTGAATGTTTGAATCTTTGAAAAAATCTGGCAAATTAGGGTGTGTCCACGAAAAACATGCCCATTTTTGTTAGAGATTAGATACGCTCATTCTGTTTTTTGAAATTGATTCCGAAGATCTTTGCGCACAAAATATATGGGGTGGCGATTTCAGAAAATGCATAAAATGGCTTTCAATAAGCGGTCAATGTGCTCTAAAATATGGAGGAAACAAATTTTCGAGAATAGGCATTTTTTTAGTTTTTGGAGGATTCTGTCATTATTTTTGAAGTAATCTTTATGAAATTTTCACAGATTGTATTGTTTGTTGTTTCCAGGGACTTCACAGTTTAAAATTTTCAAAAAATGCAAATAAGGTCATATTGTGATTATTGGTTTTTTCTTTGACCTTAAACAAAATCTAAAAATATTTTATCGAAAGAATATGGGTAAAATCAAAAGCCTCTAAATAGTACTTTTTGAAGAATTTTAGTTTTTTCAGATCGGGATTGATTTGGTTGTTTGGTGGCAGTATGAAGTTTGGTCAAACTTTGAATTGATTTTAAAGCCTTTAAAGTTTAAATGTGTGATATATTTTGTCATCATTGGAAAAAAGAATGTCTTACCTCGTCAACAAAAAAAGAATTTTGAAAATCTGTCAAGAATTGATGAATTTATAGAGAATTTAAATACATGACCCAGAATAAAAACAGAGAAAATTTGGACAGAATGAGAATCTCTGGTTACCTATGTTCTATAATTAGATGCAGGCTCTGCTAGCTGGCTTGCAACAGGTCAATGTACAGTGTATGTGTAACTATGAGAGCAATGTGTCAACACTGGTCTGAATGACCTGTGTAAAAGCGCTCAAAGAATCATGGGTAAGAGAGAGAGAGGGAGAGAGAGGGGATGAATTGTGTCTTTATTCTACATGTATTATTATTCCTCCCACACACTCACTATTGAATTGGATAGCAAAACAACTAAGTACATGTACAAACATCCACCTTTTAAACAAGTTTTAGCTTACCAAAAGTTCCTTCTAGTGCATTACTGAACTTTGAGGCATAGAGTGAAAGCTGATATATGTTTAACCAAATGGCTTGTTACGTTACCAAAATTTTGATAACAATTAAATTGTAAATCATTTATACTACTGAAAACTATTGTTCTTATAATAATAAGCAGGTTTCCCAACTGTTTCACCTGATTTTTAACTGTTTAGTATAAAAAGTGGGACACTTTGGAAGACATTTTTGAGCGCACAGTGATGATCAATATTAATCAAATCGTTCAATGTGCCACACTTAGATCATATTGGCTCATTGCCAATATATGGATGCTTAAAGGCATCTCAAAACCCTTATATAAGTGACCCCCACCCCCCATTTATTCAATTCAATTCAATAGTTTATTTCCAAGATTTACATAGTAAATAACATTGGACAAAGCATATAGGAACAAAATATATTGGTTATGGCGGTTGTTTTCAATTAATTATGGTATTGAGTATAATAATATATATCATCAAGTAAAAATTCACCCACCCGCCGTTGTGTGGGCATCTGTTTTTGATTAGGCAGGCTGCCACAGTCTGTCACAGGTATTGTTCAAGAGTGCATATGTTGCTACATGGGGTTGTATGTAGTCATTCACAGTTTGTAAAAAAGTTGTGAACATACCAAATACCAGAAATGATCCTAAAAGTTCTCTATTATTCTTTTTTTTTTATTCGAGCAAATATAAATCTTCCTTTTCTTTCTTTCTTTCTCTGTTGATTTATTTTGTCTACTTTATTTTGTTCTTTCTTTCTTTCATTTTTTTCATTTATTTTGTTCTTTCTTTCTTATTTTATTTAAGTTGTAAAATTATCATAAAAAGGGACATCAATTTTTTAAATAAGTTATGTATCACTCATTACTTTCATTCTCTCATTTCTTCCCTCAACACATGTTTATATGTCGGAAATCAACACAAATTTTATTACTTGTTTATTCAATAAGAGAAATTCTGTTGAATAAAATGTAACAAAATGTCTCTAGCAAAAGCAAATAAAAAACAAAAAGATCTTGCATTGTCAGAATTATGTCCTTCAGGCTCATTTTAATTACTACAAAAATGCGTATCTCTATATTTTCAATATCAAAACTTTAATTCTGAAATAAATGCCGTATGATCCTATAATCATGCAGTTACAAAATTGACTCCAAGTAATAAATGTAATAAAGAATAATTATGTAAGGGATCATAAACTAAACAACCCACATATTATCACTATCATTCATTATATGTTTGGGGCCTCCGTGGCCGAGAGGGTTAAGTCGCTGACTTTAACACTCACTCTGCCCCTCACCGCGTGGGTTTGAATCCCGGCAGGGTCATTCGGATTTTCATGTGAGGAAGCCTTCCAGCTGGCTTGCGGTAGGTCGGTGGTTCTACCCGGATGTCTCCGTGCATTCGTGTCCTTCCTCCACCTGTAATTAGCTGGACGTCGCTATATGACTGAAATACTGTCGAAGCGACGGTAAACTCAAATAGTCAAGTCATTATATGTTTATTGCTTTGTGTATAACTAGCCTACTATCTCACTTCCATTGTAGCAGATAATTTAGTTATGCATCAACCCATCAGAGGTTTTACCGTAACATATAGGTACTATATTGGCTAAAGACTCCCTGCAGTGATGACCAGCAATTAGCAGGTCTGATCACAGCAGATGGGGGCCTGGCTCAGTGGGACATCACATTCCTTTCGAGATGCCTTTAAGTTTTGGTCACATATAAAGCATTTTGCATTTTGTTGTTTTTCTGGTATTTTAACTTGGCTGATCAGGTTTGAAACTGTTGATCATCACGAAAACCGTTGCATTTGCAGTATGCAAATCTAGTTCTAAATGTTATTTCAAATTTGCATATTTGCAAAAGAAAAGAAATATTGTGTAGTGATCAAAAGACCTCTGAACTGTTTACAGAGAAAGCGCGAGGATGGAGTACATATTGTATGTTTAAACGTAACTTGGATTGATACCCATCTTACATCAAAGTAACCTTGGTATATCACACAAGTATACATTAAATAAAGGTCAGAGACTGGTAATACATGTAGGTTGTAAGGAATCGAGGATTTTCTGAAACTGAATAATGACCATTCCCAAGTGTAAGGGCTCTTTATTGTGGTGTAGTACAAGATCCCAAAATACGCCGCACCTACAGCTAACATGAAAATTGAATTGATTCTTTGAAAAAGTAATTTCAGGGTATATTTGTAACTTCGGGATTAATTATAAGGAATAATGGCAATTCCCAAGTGTAAGGGCACTTTATTGTGGTGTTATCAAGATTCCAAATTCTGTAATAAAAAGAAATGGATATATATATTTCTTTTTATTGATTCATGGTGTATCTAATGACCATTATTTAGATTGCTTATCCATGGTAAGAATGTTTTTAACATTAAAAGCAAGTACTTCACATCACAAAGTGTTACAAAAAAAATTACAGTATTACAATTCCTCACAAACGTGTACATGTACAACAAAACAAAAATCCTCACTCTCAACTCAAAATGCAATACATTACATTTCAAATCAAATCTCTAAACAATAAATGGACAACACACTACATTACAATACATTGAAATACCCATCATGTACACACATTTCACAATTTACTCATTAATTATGGATGGAATGCTTTTGGAATCTTCCCGGAATCTGTGGCTCTCTGTGATTGGTTAGCTGTCAGAGTAGAAAAAATGCATATTATTCAATCACCGGTAAGAAATAAATTACTTTGCTGCCACTTTAGAAACTTATTATATTCCATTTAATATTTCTTACCGTAAAATGTACAAACAAATGAATTAGAACATACTGCCAATATTGTCATTAATGAATTTAAGGTTACCATCTTATTTTTAAAATGACCTTTCAACTGAACATTAACAAGTCTGCACCCTTCAAAACAAAACTCCAACTGAAGTCAACTCACCAAATAATTGCCATTGCCAAAAAGGCGGGAAACTTGTCAGACCAGACTACTCTAGTAATATCATAATGTTTGGTAACTCTAACTAAAACACTTTTCACAAAATAATAGTCAAATGCAAAGGGAGGCAATTCAAAATAAGATGTTGAAAGTAAATAAAAAGTAAAATAATAAAATAAAAAGTAGTTCCGGCATATCTACATCTTCCACAATGTGGATTGGTATAGATTATAGCTTACTGATGAAATCCAGTATTTCATCACTTAGCATAAAATTAAATAGGATAATGTGAAACAAACGACAACAATATATAGGTATTACTTATCCACATAATTACATTATTGAATGGATTCACGTTCCGCATTGCACAGTTAGGCGGAATAGTTCGGCCAGCCGAAAGAATGCCACTTACAACATTAACAATAGTCGCAACACTTTTTAAAATCAAAAGTGATGACGTGTTGCGGCTGCCGCCTTACAATTGAGATGTCAATTCTCTGGAATTTATATTACATACGAGCTTTAGTCAAACCTAGATATTTACAAATCACACAAGAGAATGGACAAAATCATGTTGAAGAAAAGGTGTATTAGAGAAAGGAAAACATCCAAAGGGAGGTAAAAATTGTAACGATTTGTTTCAAATTCTTGCAATATTTTAATAATCCACATGATTGGACCTCACATCATACAGAACTGTGCATTAGGCTGAGCTGTAACGATTACTTAATTCACATTGCGTAATTTTGGCTACACAAGAGTCACAGTTTCCAATGGCAACCATATGGAAACATGTTTTATTTAAGCCCAGACGATTTGATTGTTATTTACTAGTAGATACAAATGATTCATAACTGCATGTCTTCCGATATATAACTTTGTAGGAAAAAAAACAAGGCTCCAATCAACTGCCAACACATAGATTCATCTGTTTGGCACATAGATATTATTGACTACATTGTTAAAAGTATTTTACCGTAAAGATGTTATACACTGCAGTTCATGTTTCTCTAAATAACCACCAGAACTTCTTAATTTAAGTATTTACTTATACTGTGAAAGGCTGAAACGTTTGGTCGACAAAACATGATTATTGATTTAAAGCACTTAGTTTGTTTGACACTCAACATCAGAGCTGAATACAAATATGTAGCTTATATACATGTAGATAAAATATCAGATAACGCAGTCATACACCATATGCCGTCGACAGCAGCTGATTAATATCAATACCACTAAATTCGAGATTTAAAATTTTAGATGTCTCTAGACATGTTTGTTAAGATAATTTCGAATGTGTCTAGGAACGACTGTATGACGTATGGAATATAATTTGTTAATGTCGGGGAATTTAAAGTTTACGGAGCCAATGCCTCTCTAACGTAAGGGACATACATTGATTTTAAGAAGTGTTCGCATATGAATCTATTCAAAACCTTTGAGACCCATCTTGGTAAAAATGTATCCACAGCATATAACGTAAGTTGTTATTTTTACGCCATTAGGCTAAACCTACGTTCAGCAAAGTAAAAGCGGTAGAGTAAAAACAGGCATCGTAATCCGCCTTGATACGACACATGTTAACAACCCTGAAAGGGTGACGAAATGTAATGATTATTATCTTATATACAGGTTGTCAGTATTTCTTAGTTTGATGTCAAAAACAAGGCAAGAATTACACATTTTTCAAACTTTAAGTTCGAATACTTTTTTAACTAGGCAAACCAAGTTAATAGGGCTATAAGTTCTGTAAACCTGATTTTTTCGGGTAACAAAACGAACGTAAACCGATGTATATTATTTTAGATTTATAACATCTTTCGAATCATTTTGACTCTATTTGATGGATGTTTGATACGTTAAGGCCATGCTCAGAGAAAACGTTCTTTTAAGTATCTTGTACCTTATTTGATAAGTGAAATATAAAAGTATTTCCGAACCTTTGCAGACGGTTTGATACCGAATGATAATTCCGCATTGTTATGGTAGTTTATAAGTTCTCGAAATTTGTTTAGAAATAAATGTATTCTATTTACTAATAACATGTATATATCCTAACATCTGCCGACCTTGCCATACAATGCTGAAGCTAATATGATTAAACATTTGGCTTTTATCAAGAGAAATTCAGCACATTTCAGGAATATAAGGCATATAACCTCCAGCAAGTCCACCGAAAGGAAGTATATTAAGACCACAAACAACAACAACAACAAAAAAAAAAAAAAAAAATAATGTTGAAGATACTCAAAATAATATTAGAATAAAACAGGCGGGGTCACAGATTACACTACATTTGAAGGGGTCAGGAAAGAGGTTTTGCCTCTGACAGGCAGTCAGTAGATCCCTTACTAAAATGGAGACGCCTTTACCTTTACATTTTAATCACCGTTTTCTCAGAGCGACAAAGATAAACGCTATGATTACCGACTGCGTCATATAAGAGGATTTCAGGGCAGAGCAATGTCCGTAACAGCCTGGCAGTAGACAAAGGCTTTTTCACAACTTTAAAGTAGTTTGTAACACAGGATTCCAGACATTCCGTTCTAGTTTCATCCTGGATTAGACTGAAGGCACATCATTGCATTTTTAGTTGGATCAAGCTGAGGAAGGATTATTAAAAAATGACGTGATATGTTCGTATCTGACATGTACACTGTTCATATATTGAGACAAAAGCGGGTTTTATTCTATAAGTGACCTGGTTTTCTTTTAGTTTTTTGTTGCTCTCTGATTAGTTTCACTTTTTTTACTTAAGATTCATTTTTTGGCCATGCTACCATTGATTTTATATTTGCAAAAGTTTAACATGTTTTGTTGAGACCTTTTTGATTTAGCATTTTTACTGAGTATTTTTTAAGATTTTTTTTTCGGAGAATAAAGAACATTAGAATAAAGTACATATGTACCATATTTACTGATGATGTATTTGGCCAGTAATTGTCAAACCTCATTTACTTTACTTCTTTTTGTTCATGAAGATTTTATTATTTATGACCCTATGATTTCAGGTACGATTTCCAATATGACAAAACAATGATTTTTACGTAGTACAAATAAATGTAATCCGCAAAAAATACGAAAGATAATTTTGGAAATTTAACTGTCAATATCATCGAACATTTTTTAAAGTTAATTATACACATACTTATGTAAATCAATATATATAGCGTAGCTACATATGTAACCTGAAAAGTATCGAAAAGGAAACCAATTAATAATGAATCTATATTAACTGTATGTCGAAACGACGTGACTTTAGTGTATATTCATGAATTGTGCTGTTTCGAGATATTTTGCACGACATCTCAAAACGTAATGCTGTACGGTATCACAAATCAATACAGACTGTTGGTACTAAATATTACTGACAGACAGATATCTTTTGATAATGCGGCTTCTGAAGCCGTAAAATACTGTCATTCCATCAGGATGGCAGCCAAATCTATTATGCAGAATGACACATTTGTTTACTTTTTGTTACTTTGAGAAATGAAATACAGTTTTCATTTGCCATGACCAGACCCGACAAATTACGGAAGTTTGTGATAGACTAGACTAGACCCTTCAATATTTTTTGCTGAATAGAAATTTGTTGAATAAAATCACTATTACATTAAGCTGCACACAAATATTCATCATTTATTTTCCTTGGGAATGAAAACTTTGCTGTTTCATTGTGTCTAGTATTATAGTTGTGAATATCATTTGTGGGGGGAACGATTTACAAATACTTGAAAATAAATTTATATCATACTTAAAGCGCACATGCTAATTCTGATATTGAGGTCGATTGTACTTTTGTACTTGTACTATTTTGGAAGCAAAGATGAATAAGTCTAATAAAACATACTGTAATGATATGTAGTAATATAATTAATTCAAAGAAGGTCGGGACAACACATGCCAGTGAAATATTACAGAAATCCTAACTCGCGTTAATGGTCTAATCATGAACGATTGTTTCCTGTTGGTTTTGAAAATTTCTCTGATACCGAAACAGCTTTATCAAATTTTCGCCAAGAAATAGGTTCAATATACACAGGTTTTAAATAAAATTTAATTCGAAGCTGAAATGGAGACACATATTGCTCTTGAAATAAATATCGATTGTGATAATTTGATAAAATACTTATAGGGGAAACAATAATAGATTGGCAGTAATGTAAAACTATGCCCATATAGATTTAGATCTCGGTGAGCTGAATACGAGTTCTTCCGCAGATACAAATGTTAACAACAACGAATTTATATTTATAATTAGCTTGAATAAGACCAGGATAAAACATGATTAACCAAGGTTCAATCCTTCGATATGAGAGTTGATTATGGTTTGCGCATAACTTGTCCTCCGCTTTGTAACCATCTTGCGTGGATCCTCCACAGGTACACACTACTGAGAAGGATGTATCAGCCTCCCATACAGTATTATGGGATGGTAATCTCATTGGCAATCAATCTTAACTTGTTTAATGTATCGTATTTATTACTTACATATAGGTAAAATGACGAGGAAGTAAACAGCAAACTTAAAGTTGAAACCGACAGTAAACAGTAGATATAATTTTCAGCGTGATAATAAACATGTGGTGTTGCTATGTTTAGTTCACTTTGAAGTTCGTACTTCTGATCTGTTGTAAAAGATGTCCAGTCATGGACGAATTTTGGTGGAGTGTGACCTATGAAGACAAATTGACCCTGTCTTCTTCAAATTGAACTCCAGAATAACATAGACTAATCAAAATACACATTATGAAGACACTTTTACCCATATTGTTTTATATGTGGATTATTACAGAAAGACTAGTAAATGGAAAATGTGATAAATATGAGCTTGAACAGTATATAGATTATACAGTTTTCGGACACAATGCTTTCATGTTTTGTTCAGAGAAATACACGTATGGACATATCCCTTGTTCTATTTCCATGGGTCATAGGTTAGAATTTTACTTTTATAAGGGGTGATATTCATCCCTGCCCAGGTCCTACAGATGGCAATGAACATTTTTCTCAGTTCAGACAGCGAGGATTACATTTTCTTCACCTAAAAGTTAGAAGTATTTTACGGAAAATGGAGCAGATTCCTTTGATTGTCAAAGAAACCAAATGTGCTTGCTTCTGCGTAACTGAAACCTGTGTTTGTTCTGAAATACATATTGATAACTACGCCATAGTTCGCAACGATAGGAATCGTAATGGGAGCGGTGTCTTGATTTATATTCGAAATGACCTGGCCTTCAACATTCGGGAAGATCTACTCCATGATGAGCTGGAAGCGATTTTTATCGACATCCTCCTTCCCTGGTCGAAACTACAGACCTCTTAAACAATTAAACTTTTATGATGTTTTAGAAACTTCTTTTATCTTATGGCACTTTTAATATGCATGAACCCATCATTCTGGGTGATTATAACACAAATGTTGCTATGAATAGTCAACACTTTAGTTGTTGAAGTCTTTCAAGTCTTGATACACAGTTATACCAGGATTTCGTCAGAGTCATCTTCTATTAACTGCCTCATAGTTGTATCTAATCAAAGGGGTGTGTTTAAGTGATCATTAGATTTTATTTTTTTTGTATTAGGAAAGTGTCAAGATCCTTTATTGGTAAACATAACACTATTGATATTAGGTCACTTAAGAAATATGATAAAGAAGTTTTTCAACAATAGCTTATGGGATGTGACTGGACCAGTGTGCTACATTGTATGTTGCGATGATGTTAATCATGCTTGGAGCAATTTTAAAGATACTTTTTTTTAGCTGCATTAGATGTGTTTGCACCTATGAAACGTGTGCGTATAAAGCAGCGCACTGAAACATGGATTGACGCAGCGTATAAAAGGCAGAGACAGTGCTTTTTATGCATATAAAAGTAATACAACTGATGAAAACTTAAATAAATTTCGAAAACTGAGAAACATTGCTCAAACATGTTATCAAATGCTAAGAAGAACTATTTCAAAACTGCTTGATGAAAATAAAAATAATTGAAATCATTGAGGAAAAAACTGAAACAGTTGGGAATGCCATCTAAAAAGTGTCAGTCGTCCAGTAACGTTGGTTTATAGATTGATGATACTGTATGTTTTGATAAACTCAAGGTTGCTGATTCATTTTTACATCGGTGGCTAGTAAAAGTAATTACCAAAATATATTAGCAAGTATGACAGAGCTTTTATTTTTTATTTTTATTCTTCCAAAGTGGACTCACCTGATAGTTATAAGTTTTCACTTGTAACAGAAAGTCATATTTTTAAACTTTTGAGTAGTTTTAAGTTCCAACAAGAAACTGGGCTTGATAGTATTCCCTCTATGTTTGTCAGAGATTCTGCTTCAGTGATTGCAAATCAACTATCTCACATCATTAATCTGTCAATCATTCAAGGTGTTGTACCTGTTGTTCTGAAGCTGGCGCGGGCTGTTCCTTTGTTTAAAAAGACTGATAAAACTGATGTTGGCAATTATCGACCAGTTTCTATTTTAAGTATTATTTCAAATGTTGTTGAAAGAGTCATCTATGACCAGAATAAAGGTTATCTTTCTAATAACAATTTACTGTTGAGCTTCCAGTCTGTTCTTAGACGCAAATATTCAACTGAAACTTGTCTCATACATTTAACTGATTTCATACATTTTCAGATGGATAAATCCAATGTGGCAGGGATGGTTTTACTTGACCCCTAGAAGTCATTTGATACCGTGGATCATAGTATCCTTCTCATGAAACTTGAAGCTCTTGGTCTCTCTAGGTCAGTAATAAGGTGGTTTTCTTCATATTTATCTGGCAGACAACACTTTGTTGAAGTGTCTGGTACATTCTCTTCCCCGAAGCTTATTACTTGCGGGGCCCTCAAGGGTCAATATTAGGGCCTCTCCTCTTTTTAGTTTATGTAAATGATATGTCCTATGTTACTTCTCTATGCAGATGATTCAGCTATTTTTGTCACCGGTAAAAATAAAGATGAAATAGAATCTCACGAACTCGAAACTGTAAGTGAGTGGCTTATATGCAACAAATTATCCCTGCACTTAGGCAAAACTGAGTCTATACTGTTTGGATCAAAACAGAAGGTTAAATCTAAAGCTTGATGTTTCATGCAAAGGTTTACAACATTCAGTCAAAAGAGTCTGTCAAGTATTTGGGTGCAACTATTGACCAAAGTTTGTCATTTGAATCCATGGCAATGTCAATTATTCAAAGGATCAATTCTAGACTCAAGTTTCTTTACAGAAAAAGAAAATTTCTCAACTTCCATGCCAAGTAGTTGCTTGTTATGGCCATTTCCTGTTGCTAGTAGAGTTGATTTTAAAACCCTCTGTCATGTTTTTAATATCCATACAAACTCTGCCTCGTCTTATATGATGGAACATTTTCTCTTAGCTAGTTCTGTCCATAGTCACAAATCCAGATTCATAGCTAAGCCTGTTAAACATAAGAATGATCAGGAGTTTTTCCTTCACAGAAAGTGGTCGTTTCTCTATCCCCAAGATCAAAGGGGTTTGGAAAACGGTCATTTGCTTTAGGGGATGCACTTTGTGGAATGATTTACCGCAGAGTATTAGAGACTCTGGTCATACAAAACTTTCAAGTCAGTGCAAAGGAACGTTTTTTTTATTTACTAGATTATTAATTTCTCATTCGTAACTCTTTATTTTTAGTTTTTTTTTTTTTTTAAATGTAGTTTCATTTTTCTTCTTTGAGTCTATTATATGATTATATTTTATTACTTCTAGGTAGTGTACTGTTTCATTGTGCTCAAATATGTGATATTATTACTACATTTGTCTTTCAAGTAAATTTTCTAATTAATGTGATCAAATCTGAATCTGTGATATTAAGTCTTCCTTTGTCACACAATACTATATTTCAAGGACCACAACAGAAATAAGAGTTTTTCAAACTCTTTTTTGTGTTATCCTTATCCTTGTAATGTTGGTTGACATGGCTAAAAATTTATTTATTGCATGCATGAATTTTCTTGTATGTTGTAACATGTATGCTTTGTTTTGTTGCCATATATGCTGACATTGTATATTGAAATCTATCTATCTATCTATCTATCTATCTATCTATCTATCTATCTACAACGATGGCTCGCACCAGTGTATGTAATACATGTAAGAGCCAAGTATTGGGCTAACCTTTAACCCTCCTGTCATCACTCTCATGTCGTCGTCGTATTGGCGTCGTCGTGAAGAACTTTAACCTTGGTCATAACTTTCAAACTATTAAACCGTCCTTCATTAAACTTCAAATACTTCTTGACTGTCACAAGGGTTGCATTCACATCAAGGACAATTACTCACAGTTTGACCTAACTTATCTTCCCTTAAAAAAACAACAACAAAAAAACAACAACATAAAACGAGCATTGGCATCCGCATGCGGTGCTCTTGTATATCGTTTACGGTCACAGAAATCAAAAGATAATTTCCGTAAACAATTTAGATCTATAAACATTAACTAATACTTTAAGATTATATCTAAGAGGTAACTAATAGAACACTTATTAGAGCAATCACTGTTGGTGCTGTTATTTGTCAATTTGTTGTAATTCGTTTTGGGTATATTTATTTTGTCATTATCTATTTTTTCGTATTCACTGTGTCTGTTCCGAGACGCCATTATTCTAATCAGCTAGGTATTGCATGTTTTTTTAACACAATGGGCCTTATTACTTGACCAAATTATCAAAACCATTTTATTTGGACTTAGAGATACAATTAAATAAAAAGACTGAGAGTCCTACTGTTGCGTTAAGCATAACCTGAAACAGTAAAGGAGAAAGTGTGGCTTGTTATTTGGAACCGTTTTATTGATTTCCTTCATCAAATAGATTATGTAGCTGTTAATGCCGAACGACATACTTTTATTTGCCATATTCGTATTAGATGAACAAAGGACCCATTCAGAGGTGCCTGACTGGCTTACGTCACACAATTTTATTCATAGTATTTTCATATCGATCATTCATTGTCTCTCCACGACAATGACTCAGCAACGACCTTCCATGTTTTGGCTGAATTTTCAGTCGTTGTCTGGTGTGAAGGGGGTTTCAAGACTTTTGTTTGTGTTTGTATACATCACTTTGGGAGGTCACCGTAATGTAATATAACATCAAGGTGTCATTTACTTAGGGACAGACCCGTAATACAAGCCTTGCTGTGATTTACATTATCAGTATTGACGAACTAATACGTTTCAGTGCTATCTGAAAGGATCAAAACCCTATATTTTGAAGTTCCATGGTGATCACAAATTGAAATACAATTTTCATAAGAGGAATGATAGTACTTAAGGGGGGATAGATGAACAACACTCAGTTTATTAAGTATATAGGGATAAATGATTTGTGTCAATTAATCAATTTTAATTGCACATGTTATTGACTGTGAATTAATATCTCACATAAGCAAAGTCGGACTCACGCAGACGGTCTAAACGTAAATGATCGATACTTATTGTTTTTTGCGACTGAATCACATGAAGGATCTGAAAACCTTTTCATTGTGATATTTTAACTTAATTATATTTGAATCTATGAACACAACAACTACCAGTGATGACTTTATTTCTACATTGGCTATCAAAATATATATAAAAAAATAAATAAGTAACTATTTGACAAACTTGTCCGCTTTATGATTCCTTAATATCAAAATATATATTTGCATTATGACGATGTTTAAGCTACCTTCTCAAGCATTGATGTATCATTCTAAAATACAACTGTCGATCAAAATACAACAGTCGATCAAAATACAACTGTCGATCTGATATATACAAAATATTATAGGTGTCATTAAAATTTTAATTACTTCGAAATGATTAATAGGTATGCCATATTGCAGTGCATGTATATTTATATAATGTTTTGACTGCACGGCAAAGGTAAATTAAAGAAACATTTTATCCTCTAAAAGATCGCATTTTCGAAATGTATTTTTTAAGTTGAAATCCAAGGCTGAATTTCAACATTTTCTAGACATTTTATTTTCCTACTATATGCATTGTGATCTAACTTTGAATGTGATTAGTCATTTGAAAAATAAGATACCATTATGTTCAGATTGGGGGATTGCCTTTAAAATATAATAGGTAATTAAAGAAATATCATAGTTACTGGTCAAAGAAATATATACTCTCCCTAGATGAATATTTAGATAGACAATGAACATCTAGCTATATGTTGTAAATTGGAAGGTTGTGTCTGAAAAAAAAATGGCTGACTCCTTTTGAAAGGTCATTATTTTATATTAATTTTAACTTATTTTACATCGATTTGGAAACAAGTTCTCACGACTTATACTCATCCTCCCTCGACGATTTATTGGTTGGATCAGAATTTTGCGCCTTGTGAGGTTATGAAACATCCTTACAAACAGGGTTCGAACCAACAACCTTCGCAACCACAGTCAGGTACGTTACTACTGGACCACACAGCCCTTGATATATTATACCACCAGTACAAGCGAACCATATTAATATGACCTTTTGAGGTGAAACCCATTATTATGTGAACGAGCTATTACAGGATATGACCTTTTGGTACTTGGACACTAGCTAGCTCCCTTTCGAGTGGGTTGCTGTGTGGTATGGTATCAGTGCACTTAGGGGATGTGAATATAAACGATCGAGCCCCATCCAAAATACTAAATTGCGTTTACTTATTAGATTAATATTTTAATTTTGGAAAATCATTTGTATTAGTCTACAATATGTCAATGCTATTTTATATTTCCTTGTTTAGGAAATTTGAATCAGTATCCTTTAAACAACCATATCAGTGATTGGGGAAAATCTCAAATGTATGTTTATTTCCCAGTGAACTTTGTGTGCATGTAGATTAGGTGTTCGGGAAGTGCTCGTTGATTTACGTAGGTTTACGTCTCATTTCGGAGTGAAATGGTCTATAGCACATAAAAGGACGGAGACAGATACCGAAATGTTGTGCTCCAGTGGAAGTCTCAACTAACCAGTGATTCAAATGGTGTTGGTTCGTACCCGTAAGGGTGAAATAATCTTAACCTTCAATAACATCAGGTGAAATTTAATACGAAAAAAAATAAATTATGTAGGTTACATTTTTAAATGATTAAACACAATGCTGTATGGTATCTAGAGAGAACGAGAAATGTAAATGTGTGAATTTCCACATGTCTAGACAAGTAAGTAGATTGGGATATAAGATAACAATGTTTTATATTGTCTTGAGATATCAAATAAGGGTAAATATAGATGGAATTTTGCGTAGTAAGTTATTTCAATGCAATCAGCTATCTGCAAGTTCCAGTGTCCCAGACTATAGATGCAAAATAAAATTATAGTTGTAAATATGGTTTAACCTAATTACGTTCAAAAGATACATGGTTGTTGCTATATCTTAAGACATTTGGCGTGAAATATACTCTGTAACCCACACTTTTGCCGTGCAGTGTTTTCTGTAACCCACACTTTTGCCGTGCAGTGTTTTCTGTAACCCACACTTTTGCCGTGCAGTGTTTTCTGTAACCCACACTTTTGCCGTGCAGTGTATTCTGTAACCCACACTTTTGCCGTGCAGTGTTTTCTGTAACCCACACTTTTGCCGTGCAGTGTTTTCTGTAACCCACACTTTTGCCGTGCAGTGTATTCTGTAACCCACACTTTTGCCGTGAAGTATATTCTGTAACCCATACTTTTGCCGTGCAGTATAAATTTTGCCGTGCAAGTTTTTTCTGTAACCCACACTTTTGTCGTGCAGTATTTTCTGTAACCCACACTTTTGCCGTGCTGTATTTTCTAAAACCCACACTTTTGTCGTGCAGTATATTCTGTAACCCACACTTTTGCCGTGCAGTATATTCTGTTACCCACAAATTTGCTGTGCAAGTATTTTCTGTAACCCACACTTTTGCCGTGCAGTATTTTCTGTAACCCATACTTTTGCCGTGCAGTATTTTCTGTAACCCACACTTTTGCCGTGCAGTATTTTCTGTAACCCACACTTTTGCCGTGCTGTATTTTCTAAAACCCACACTTTTGTCGTGCAGTATATTCTGTAACCCACACTTTTGCCGTGCAGTATATTCTGTAACCCACAATTTTGCCGTGCAAGTATTTTCTGTAACCCACACTTTTGCCGTGCAGTATTTTCTGTAACCCACACTTTTGCCGTGCAGTATATTCTGTAACCCACACTTTTGCCGTGCTGTATTTTCTGTAACCCACACTTTTGCCGTGCAGTATTTTCTGTAACAAACACTTTTGCCGTGCTGTTTTTTCTGTAACCCACACTTTTGCCGTGCAGTATTTTCTGTAACCCACACTTTTGCCGTGCAGTATTTTCTGTAACCCACACTTTTGCCGTGCAGTATTTTCTGTAACCCACACTTTTGCCGTGCTGTATTTTCTGTAACCCACATGTTTGCCGTGCAGTATTTTCTGTAACCCACACTTTTGCCGTGCAGTATATTCTGATACCCACAATTTTGCCGTGCAAGTATTTTCTGTAACCCACACTTTTGCCGTGCAGTATTTTCTGTAACCCATACTTTTCCAGGTCATCATCTTGTAACCCACATTTTTTTTTTTTTTAAAAAATCGGTGGTTGAATGAAAGTCACAGCATGTCAACGGGTACACTTTTATCCAAGAAAAAAAGGCTGGCTATAGAAAAATAGGAGAAAGATAAGTTATTTTATTTCCGATAAACATGTATGTCGTAAACATATACAGTGGGTCTTATTATACTAAAGATACAATCCCAAGAAATCCAGTTTTCAAACAATTATCCAAAAATCCTTCTCAGCTGCAATACAAAGATTATCATGAACCTTGTACCTCACAGATCAAGTCTTCCTTTTTTTTTGAATGGTAATGGAATCGTGGAGAAATCCTGAATGCTCGCTATTCTCTTTTTCATTTTTAAGGTAATCCATCAATCATTAAATTATAATCCTAGTCTTTATAATGCTTAAAGTACTTCAGTGCAGATGCAAGCATCCATTGACTTGGAGTTTATACTATTTTATCAAAGTTTATTAAGGCATCATGATCACAATTTAATGTAGATGGATTACCTTAAAAACATAGGTCATTAAAAAATAACTGTTTTAACGATATCTTTAATCAATTTTCAAATTCCGGTTTTGCAAATTATATAATAAATAAATTAACAAATATATAAATAAATATCATACTAGTATATGTAAACTTAAGATTTGAGGAATGCATCTACATAATACACAAATAAGGAAGCGCATGATAAAGTCAGACTGTTCCGATCTATAATGACACAAATCTACTTTCCTCCTCACATTCTGACATCTCTCCGAGCACCAGTGTTGCAGATAGGAAGTATGAGCTTGAAATGAAGTCATGCTTTGACATGATACATAATTTATGTTATCGTATCTTACATGAATCTATCTATGTATCAATATTTGCATTTTATCACTAATTTCTGAACACAATGAAAATGTTGAATATTTCATTTGATATGACATCGACATTGGTGAATGGTTCTTTTTGTCCCAGCCATTCTGCCATTATTGCCATTATGGAGATGATCGACAGATAACATACATTTATCCTGGGATCAATGCAGGAATACAAACATAGTGAATATCTGTTTTTATTTTATAAAATTTAACGACCTGTGTTTTCAGGAATACATGTATACACATTTACAACTGTTGGTACCTGTTCGATCGAAGATGCCTTAATTTGTATGTCTGTGGTTTGGAAAAAGAAAATGAAAGTGAGAGTTCAAACATTTATTCCGAAAATAGGGAAAATTTTAAATAATTCACCGAGTATTTAATTTCTACGATTAAAGTTTGGTTCCTTATTAACTGAACTCGAAGAAAGTTTAAGTAATGATGTTAATCGGCATTGTGAATGTGTTTGGTTGACATTAATTAAACCATAGCATCATGCCAGATAAAGTAGTGTATAGTATGGCACGGATAGAAATAACTTACTCATAACTCATACTCATAACTAGATAAATGTCGGTAATTCTTCTTTCAAATAGAATAAAAAGTATGTGTTTACAACAAATAAAATAATTATATATCCGTAAATCTTAGATTAGTAATGAGGGAGATCAACGATTTTAAGTTACTAAAACATATTGCTTTTGAGACGTAGCTTATTTTTGTAATCGAATGTTTGAAATTGATATTGTTGTTCAAAATAGGCTAAATAGATGGAATATTTGGCTACTGATTATATTTTTTTATAGAAAAGAATGCAGCTACCGAATGTCATGATCGTTCATTAAAATTAAATAAAAAAAGTAAAAATAAAATAAAAGGAAGTCCTACAAAAAATCTTGAAGAATATGAGTACAAGATGAGTCACCCTATTATCATTTAGAACCCATATACATTATCATAAAAAAATCCTGCGTCCTAGATATGTTATCCTTATGTTTTCAGGTTACACATAGTTGTATTAATTTACATTCTGGTAAGGCAGCGTCTCACATAGTGTAATAATAGTGGTTACAAGAAATAAGGAGCTTTCGTTTACAGTTAGGTCTCAGGTATTGTCATTGAATAAATAAAATTATAAAAGACGATGCATGACATCAAGTAGAGAAGTTTACAATGTTGACATGTAAGGGTGATATATCTTTTATATATTTCATGATTCTTCTTACGGTTAGAAGACAAACAGATTCAGAAGATCCTTTATGTTATATAACTTGTTTTCATATATATATATATATATATATATATATACCTTCCATAAAATATACAAAATGTCGGTGGATAACATTGCATATAGCACATCTGCCATTTCGCGAGTTGAAACCGTAGAGATTTTTACAGACCATTTAATAAATTAAGATAATTGCGCATGTCTAGCACCACCTGCACGTTGTATCATGGATATCATCTGTCACCGCACGAGCTATATATAAAGTATAGCAGAAAGTAAGAAGTAATTTAATCCGGTTATATTAAAGATTGATGTACATAATGCCATAAAATATTATTTTCTGACCATAAAAGAAAAATACAAAACAGTGTATAAATCTGGTTTAATTTCTGAGTCAGTCTAACCCAGCTAGCCCCTTGCTTTGAATATATCTACAATTTACTCCCTACAGAATTTCTTTTCATATACTTATGTTGTTGTTTTTCGCCAGAGGCTAGGATAAATTGTTAAGCAATGTCAAAGCAGCACAAATCAGATAGGAAATAATATACAACGTAGGTGGTCAATAGTTACTGATCTTGGATATAAATTTCTTTATCAGGGTGTCAGTATTCTTTAGTTTTCAGGCAAATTATGAAGCCAAAATAAACGTGTCAATCCTATAAAGGTAAACTGAAGCGCCAAAGCCATCTGATCATTTATTTCCATCGCTAGTTTAAAACTTCTGTAGATTTTGGAAACTCAATTAATCAAATAGCCAATTTTTATTTCCAAAGACACTTTCGCATTTTGGAAATCTAGATTTATCATATAACCGATATTTATTTCCAAAGACAGTTTTAAGTAATGCTATTAACCTGATGCCATTTACCAATTTATTTTGGATTAATTTGTCGTGTGTTTGATACGTGTAGGTGCAGTCAATTTAAATAATTATATCCAAACAAATTAATTACATTTCCTTGGACATATACTTTACAATGAAATATAACATTATGTTCTGTCCTTTGTAAGCAGAATGATAGCAATTCGGTGTTGTGTTCGATATTTTATCGCAAAAGATTATAATTAATAATAATTTTGTTCAGAAATCAAATTCGTAGATGTTTTCACAACCCGAAAAGGTGAACCATGTCTCAAAAAGACAGCAATTACATGTATATTTTACTTACCAAATTAATTATTATAGGTTATCTTCTTCAAATATCAGCAAATACATTGCCGTTACGGTCAATATCGACCTTACCTGAGAATAAGCTCGCAAGCAGGCCCAGCTGAAGGCAACCGAGCAATCACTCGACTGGCCAAATACCGAAGGATGGTATTGAGATGAATCTAAAATTGATAGACACAGCCTGAGAGATAATCCCGTCCTTGAACGCCACCATGTCTCACCAGACAGGATACAACTGGAAATATTTCAAGATCGACGAAGAATACAGAGGAAATTGCTAAATCGCTTGGCAACTCGCAAAAGTTAAAACAGAATTGATCTGTTACAGTATAAAAATCCTCGCAAAATTGATCTGCTACAGTATAAAAATCCTCGCAAAATTGATCTGCTATAGTATAAAAATCCTCAGTAGCAATGAATATTGAATCAAAATATTAAACAGCGTTTAATTTTTCTTTCTGACATTTAAAAGGGGCACTTATGGTGACTATTTTCATCCTTCATTCATTTTCCTTCAAACTGTGTTTTTTCATGGTCATTTCTAAGGCATCAAGTACAAATTTAGTTGTTTTTTTTTTAATGAATGTTCGTTTCTCATTGCAAATAGGTTGTATTTTAAAGCACTGAAATTTATTTCTTAACTTTTCATATTTGTTTCTTTTTATTTTTTTTCTAGTATGTTTCTCTGTCACAGGCAAATCACATAATATGGTACATATGGAACGCCACAGCTGTCTTATGTTGGGCATTGATGTTTAGATTGGTCCATATTGCATTTTGAGGGATCGTGTTATCATCATGGGGGGTTGTTATATCATAATGTGGGCTTGTAATATTATCAGCTGAGATTGTAATGACATCTTGTCGGGTTGCTATGTCATAATGTGGGGTTGTAATCATGAACAACATCACCGCATACTACCTGCACGTGTCAGCATATTAATGAACAAGATGTAATTATAACCAATCGATCACAATGTCAAGTGAACATAACAGAAGGAAAACTGCACCACACAGCAAGTCAAGTGGGCATCACAGAAGGACAACTGCACCACACAGCAAGTCAAGGGAACATTACAGATGGAAAACTGCACTACACAGTAAGTCAAGTGGACAAAAAAGAAGGACAACTACACCACACAGTATGTCAAGTGGACATCACAGAAGGACAACTCCACCGCACAATAAGCCAAGTGGACATCACAGAAGGACGACTGCACCATCCAAAATGGCATGTAAACCCCACATGATGATATTACAGCTCCAGAAAATGACTTAACATAACAACCCGACAAGATGACATTACAACCTCACATGATGATATTTCAACCCCACATGATGATATTACAACCCCACATGATGATATTACAACCCCACATGATGATATCACGACCTTTCAAAACGCTATATGGACCCACCTAAACATCAATGCCGAACATAAGACAGCTGTGGCGTTCCACGTAATACATAAGTTCAAAGAGGCAATACAGGTCAAACTTGATATCGTCTTTAACGAAATTTTATATACTTGTAGTATTCCCATTTCATCGATATGTCAAAGATAAACCTCATTTTGGTGCTGGTTTTTCCCTCTTTAAAGAGATACTCTTTGGGCAAAAACACAATACGGTAGCGTAATGTCCTCATATGTTTTGTATAAGTCGGTGCCCCGATATCAATCAGTCCGCGCAACCTACAATTTGACCAAGAAATCAGTACTCTATCCATTGACATGACATACATGAGGATGTACGTGACAAAAATGCAGTTAAATTCAATTAAACTGGCGTAAAATATTTATAAAAATTAATTGTATTTAATGTTAAAGATGGAAATAAACTAGAACAAATAAAGGACAACCGCAAGACTCTAACCAATGAGATTTTTCCTTTGGTTTTTCACAGCATGTGCCTTAGAAGATTGCCCTTTTAATTGCATATAGGTATCAATACTGTATTATATAGGTCTTGCATTTCAATGACACAATACGATTTCTTCTTTGGCCACACACGACTAACAATGAGAACCAGTCAATAACATTTTGCACATAAATATGCACAGTATATACAAAAAGATTGCTATGGTCCGTTTGAGTAATCTGAACCAGGCACGTATCCCGGTATACACACGTAAGTCAATGTGGAGTACTTGGAGTGGTCAACATCACCAGCTGTTACTGTGGCACACTTTTGGCGAACTCATCAATATCATCTTGGAAGGTGCTACAATCCTAAAGAAAACCTTTATTCGAAAGTGTATATTTAATGTATTACAAGAGTGTTCTTTTGAACACATGCTGAAGCGTGACAGAAAAAGTGTGACGGACAGACAGACAGACGAACAGACAAACGGCGGAAAAGTGATCCCTATGTGTCACCTCTGCTCACAGCAGGTGACACAAAAATGCATGTGATTCCTTATTAATTTTGCGTTTTTCAAGAATGTAATGACATATCGCCGAACGTAATGTTAAAAATGTTATAAATTATACACCTTACAGACTTGTGGTAGTTAAATCTACTCGCAGACAGACATTGTTTTGATATATTCGACATTTAAAGCTGTAAAATAAGCATCGTATCGGGATTGCAGCAACATTTGTTTTTCTAAAGAATTATTTAAGTATTACTGTTGCTTTGACGGATGAGACTTGTTTTTATCTGTCATGGCGGGAAAACTGAAGAAAGGATCGTCGCTGAGCGTGTGTCAGTCATATTACGACGTCCAGCTGATTACTGTGGTGGAATCCAAAGATTATACAGACGTACCGGGAACCAGCTGGACGGCTTCCCCACCAATCTCACATGACATCCGAATAGTCAGTACGATTTGAGCCTACAGCGGTAAATTAAGTTCTTCTCGACATTACCCGTTGGGCCACAGAGAGCTCTGGAAGAGGAAACAAAGTGTATTTGAAAGTGATCAGAAGCACCATTGAATTCAGAATAATGTCATTGAATACTGTTATTTCAGAACAATTCATATACTCGTTCTGGTCATGTTTTAGCAAATATGCAGTATTGATTCTCTGTGTTTGATTATGAAAGTAATTCCCTTTTGATCTGTATACAAGTTTTTATTTATTTTAAAAAATTTAAAGGGTAATTAAACAGGGAAATCATGGCCATGACATTTCAATATTTGTATAAACGTTAGTGGTTTATATGCTAAGTGCATAAAGGACTTCCAAATAACAGGGCCATGTAACAGGGAGTTGTACCATGCCACTAGTCTACGGCATGATATCACAGTGTAGCTGCACCGTGTACTGCTGATGTAGACAAGGTCCCCAAATGACTGAAAAAAAATGTAGGTGGGGCATAAAACCCAAGCCAAAATACCTCAAATTGTTTGAATGTACAAGTAATTGATTATATCATTCTATACGTTACTGTAACGTATACCACATATGTATATGTACAATTTACTGTAATAAACTCGGATAATGGGGCATTTTATAAGATGGACTACGGCAAATTCCAATGCATTTATCGTTCGTTAATGTCTGTATTGACTTTAGTGAGATACATGTACAAAACTGCCAACTGCTAATCATTGAACTAAAATTTGCTTATTTTGTTTATTCATCAATGAATAAATATTTGTCGTTGTGTAATATCCATCATTTATTTTCCATGCGCTTTTTTGTTTAATTTTCTTTACTGTGTTTAATATCATTTTTGTGAATATTACCTTATACCCCCGCATACAGCTTTGTCACAGTATGGAATTATGTTCTAAATGTTAAGAGCAGTAACTATGTATATAAGTTACCAACATTTCTAAGACAAATAAACTGTAATATGAATAGATTCTAATTCTTGTAAAGAATAGTATAGTGCTGGGAATGTTTAGATATATTTGAAGCTTCATCCCACTTATGCACAGATCTAAAACTTAAACCGTTGTTACTATTTACCCTTCACACAATTGATAATTACACCCAAAGTATGGTTAAAATATCTTATATCTATTAGACGTTATTATCAATTTTTAGTAACAGTGACCTTGACATTGGCACATTTCACCTCAACCAATTTTCAAAGCTTTATCGTCACTCAAACTGTATAAGTTGCGAATTATCATGATCATGATATTTTATTCCAGACAAAAGTTGTTTTCAAGAAGAGTCTATTTTTTGGGACAGACAGTAAGCGTCGATGAGATGTTAAACCCAACAAACAGACAGTTATCAGTCACAAATTTTTTTTTTTTTTTTTTTTTTTTTTTTTTTTTTTTTTTAGAAATATCCCTTTTATTGACCCATCAGAACCCCAAAAGCTTATCAAAGCTTATCCTAACACACGTAACATATGTTCCAAACTTGACTACGATTTTTTTCTCATTCTTGATATAAAGTTAATTCAGTTCGGGGATGATATATTTTAGTATCAATGAACTTGACACAATAGCATTGCATGTAAAACTTGAACTTTTAATGCCATTTACCTTTTACACAAGCATTAACTATTTCTGTTAGACATAATAATCAGTAATGAAATTACGTTTTAGTATCAGTAAGCTACAATAGTTCCAAAAGAAAGAGTGAACTTTTAAATTTGAAATATTTGAAACATATCAATTTTCGTACAATATATCTCTTGTGTATTTGTCATCAATCTAGCGCAAAGTCTACCACATGATATTCAGGTTTATTTATTTTCTTTTAAGTTTGGTATCAAATATACAGACTTACAGGAAGAAAGTCGATGAAAAATCACAGACAATAAAGTTCACGCTTTCTTTTGGAACTGAGTGCAGGCATTGGCTCATCCCATCACATTTTCTCACTGTGTATATATGATTATGGTATTTCATAGCTGACAAAATATATCAAGAAAAAAATCATTTTGTGGATAACAGTATGCAGTACCATTTCTTTTTAGAAACAATGACCTTAACAGGTCAGACCCCCAACAACTCACTAAGCTTTATTTTCACAAAAACTAAGTATGTTCCAAAAAGGTTATAAAGGGCGTATGTGACAGCTTACTACATTTTCTATACAAAGAAGGAAAATTGAAACTGTTCAATAGATTTTTTTTTTAAATTTTTGCATATACACTTACACAGATCATTGTTCGTAAAACAGCACCCGAATCTATCAATCAAATTGGAGGCATTTCCATAATACGTTTCGTATCACTTACAATAGATTCCTTATAGTTTAAAATATAAACAATAATTTATACATATTTTAGATATAAACGTACTCACTTTCTTTTAACTATTTTTTTCCCTGATACATGTTCTTATTATAGTAGTGGTCATAAACTAATTACCAAGCTATAGCTCAAACTAAGTTAGTGTTAATACACTATAGGAATAAATTGTTATCTGTCAATTGCTTGTCCTGTAGAAATATATGCATCTCGAAACTCCTATTTTAAGATGGAATATCCGAAGATAATTAATGCCAACAAATGGAACAGTTACCTTTCCTAATACTTTGTTTTTTTAATCAAGATTGGGTTGGTTTAAGAATTAGGTCAAAACTTATATTATACATCTTACGTCGAAAAAACAAATAAAACAGACCCAACCAAAGACCTATTAAACAAAGATTAGTAGCTAATCTAAACGTAACAAATTTTCCAATTCTCGCAAAATCACGTTTTCAAATACCTCCTTTTCTATTGAATATCATCGTCGAATTCCCACGGCCGATCGATAGATCATCTTTAGGCCGTGGGATATTACGATTGAATTTGTCGTTTTAGGGTGTGTCAAATTACGCTATTTCATTGGTTGCATCACATCATTCCGTTTCCGTTGCCTTTGCCGGATGCAGTCATTTTTTTATTGTTTACATGACTTAAATCTCCATGCCGAAGAGTGTTGCATTTAATAGTCTCGTTTTATTGGTCGATAAATTAATCAGTAACTGCTGTTTTACGACTGTTTACTTGCCTTTTTCCCCACGGCAAGATATCATGTAGTGAAACGGAATATGTCAGCCGAGGGTGTTTGGCGATGATTGAATATATGTTGAAGTAAATTGAATCCTACAAAAGAACATTACAATACCATCAAAATGTGTTTTTTTTTTCATGTAAAATAGAAAAGTACATGCATGGTAGTAACTATATAAAATGTGTTGTCTTTCTGCTTCGTTCGAACTTTATGACGTTTCTTATTGCCATAATCTCTCAACCAAATTCGATTATGGCTTAAATTTCTCATTTAGGTTGTGACCCATATGATATTGAAGATGCCAAATTTTGCTTTGTATTTATTTTTTAAGGAAACATCTTTAAACATAATGACAATGTTAACAGCCATAATCCTTCAGCCAAGTACGATTATGACTGATATCAGTGAGGATTTATAGTCCTTTTAATAATATTACTTCAGTCTTTTTTTATGCTACAACCTCTAAATTTTGACCGCATGTACTGTTTGGTTTGGAGAATTAAAATTAACCTGCTGGATTTCTGCTCGGCATAAATGTTCAGTACAATTATGCTATAATATAGTCACTTGTGTAGGCAGTCAAGAAAATATTTCACAGGTGAGCGTTTTCAGGGCCATCTTGGCCCGCTTGTTTAAATTATTACGGCAGTCCCCATCGTGCGAAATTGCAGAACCTATGGTTCAGAAAGACATAACCTATTAACCTATGGAACGAAATGGCAGAACCATACTGTGCAATCTATATATATATTTACCTTATGCCGGTATTATAAGAATGCTGTCTCAGGTTTAAGTGGATAATAGAAATTGCGTGGACTTTGGGGTCATTATATCAGGCGAATTAAAACGAACTATACCATGTGACAACGTCTGTTTCATTTCATTGGAAGTGAACGCTTGCTGAAAACAACATTTGCTGAGAAAATACGTGTTCAATACTTTTAACTTGATATATGTTATCGATCTATTTTGGCTCCCGTTTGCTGGGTATTTGAAACGTTAATGCACCAGCAGTTCATTTACGTATAAAGACAAATGCGTTCTCGCCAGAACTTGACAGTGAAATATTACAGTATGCAATCAAAGACCGACTTACGTAGACGGTCTGATTATAAACGATTATTCTGTGTTCGTTTCGAAAGTTGATCTAATATCGTAAGAGCTTAATTAAAATTCGGCTAAGAAACCCGTTTAATATACCCTACAGAAAGTTTAACTTATGACTGTTAGTCTCGGAGGAGATATAGACTGTTGTTGAAATGAAAGTAGATTGTGATAAAATATCTGTTTTTGCTGTTTTTTAATTTACAAAGTTAATAAAAAGAGAAACTGAGTGCATATTTTTGGACTGGAGTAAATTATAGCGTGGGTATGTAGTACATTATTTACGTTACGTTTGTTGGCTAGTTGATGTGGATACGAGTGCAATCGTTGTTTCAAAGATTAACTAAAATACTTTCGTTGTATAAGAGCAGGGAAATTATCAGACTGATAAACAATCTTTATGATCAAGACACAACGTGTTTAACCATATTCCAAACCCCGTTGGGCAAGGATTTTACAATACCTTCCCAGGCGCAAAGTACTGGTCCAACCAATGAACCGTCGGGAGGGATTATTAAGTTGTAAGAACTTGTTTCCAAATCGACGTAAAATAAATAAGTTTGAACTAAAAAAATAAGTTTAATCTACCTTAAACTTATAATAAGAAAACTGCCATCACATTACATGACATGTGCTTACTTCACAGGCTGGACTTACGAATTCGCTACCCGGAACTGGTGAAGATGCCATGTTGCGGGACGTGTCACATATTTTATATCTAACCGATTTATCCGAAGTGAGCGTTTAAGAAAATAGCGTTTCCCAATGTAGTATAACCTACACTTGCCGGATTTATCTGGCAGGAAAAAAGTCTTAATCAACATTAACGAGGAAAATATATATATATATATTTTATTTCTACGATCATCTGTGAACGATCTGCTTAACCACACTAATTACGATATTAAAAATTGACTCCATATATACACCCAGCTATAATGGCCTTGCTGGATTGAAAACTTTGAAAGATAAAAGTACATATAATCCTCTCTATATTGAAGTATGCTTCTTCGAATTCTTTTATTTTCGAAAACTAGTCAATCTGATATCGTTTCGATCTGATAAAATTCTGTCACTACAATCGCTAAATCTGTATGTAAAATCTTTCCAAAATATCTTTCAGCTCATTTCGCTCAGAATTCTGAGAGAAAATAAACCATTTCGTCATCCTTCTGTAATCAAGATTGAAGGACACCTAAGGGCTTAGGAGTAAAAATGTCGTACAATTAGTCGCCTCTTAAGCAGATCTATTTCACAGTTTCGAAGTCAACTAAATGATAATATTTTAAATTTCTGAATATCGATTTCATTCATATTTTATCTGTTTTTGCTATGCTAATGTAGTATTAAAACAGATAACTGATGCAACAATGAAAAATAAAAAAACATTTTAATGAACGACAACAAAAAATACTTTCGATGCATTTTACATTTAAACTTTGTAATTTTGATTTTGATGTCAAGGTGGCAATATGAGACCCAGTTTCCGTATCAGGAAGTGATCAGCGTGAGGCTCGTCTACAATCAATACGTTTTCAGTACTACAGATAAACTTGGCCATAAAATAGTTTGCAGTGTTGTCTGGCACTATACATTTTAAAGGTGTTTTGCTGAATTTATTTCATTCGATTCTAGAGATAAGAGAGAAGAAGAAAGAGAGGAGATGGGGGTAACTGCACAGACAGACAGACAGACAGACAGACGGACGGACGGACGGATGGATGGATGGATAGATTGTTTTCTTCTCTTTCTGGGTATTAATTGTCAATGATTTATACATTTGTTCACTTTTTTGGCATTGTCCTAAGATCTGATAAACAATTACGAAAAAGAAAATGCAATTTCTTAAAACAGGAGACAAATATCTTGTTTCGTCAAACATGCATTTTAATTTTCATTTTCCTATTTCAAACTACTATTTAAATTTGATTTCTTGTACATTTAATTTTCTATGAGATGTAATTCTGTTTAGCTTAATGTTGTTGTTTTCACTTTAAAAGAATAGTGAAAATAGTGCAAGTTTTTCCTTTTAATAGTAAATACCGATACCTATTTACACAGTATCAAAAACCAGAATTTGAATCAGTTGTTCTAAATTAAAAATCAACAACATAAAAGATACTCGGACCAAGGATCAATTTAAAGAGAACTTTTATGAGCAACCAATCAATATATTTTACGACTTCATTTTTTTTCATTCAAGGGTCTTAACAATAAAATTGTTGGGTAATTGCATATAATTCCGATGATTTGGATTGCACAATTTCGATGAACCTCTTTTAGCATTTAATTCAATATTACAATTCTGGCTTATGTCAAAACAAAACAGTTTGCTTAAAAACTTGCAATGCCAGATAGTCTAAGATAAACCAGGGTTGATAGCATTGCAGTGGTAAATGTTTTGCTATTACAATGTTTTAAAAAATTCTGAATAACATTTATATTTTTAGCAAGCAAATCATGATTTAAAGCAATCGTCGCCGCATAATCTGCGTTGACCACGTAGGCACCATACACACTATACATACTCCATATCCTCACGGTGTATTTTATGCAATATGTTTTTTTTTCTCCAAATTTTGATCGAAATACAGGCATTTCATTGACAATTAAGTCGGACAAACTGTAATAATTAATAATATCATATACATATATTACTTAGTTTAATATATCAATCTGGATAGATTTTGAATATTCATTAATCTTATTTTGCATTCCATATTTTGACATGGAGAAGAAAATTAAACAATATTTATTGCAATATTCTGTCGATGTAAACATGTTTAGAAACCCAATGTTTTGTGCTTATATTTTATTTATATAAATCATTTAGATCACTACACACAGCTAAGGGGCCTGATAAACACTGTATATACCATCAGTCCCAAAATATGTTGCATCGTCCAATAGGCTATTCCACAATTAAATTGAAAGGACAATGAACTAGTCTACAGTCTGTATTGATACGAATTTAGAGATTTATATAAAGATAAATCATTTTTTTGTGTGTGAAATGATTGTTTATATGTTTTCCCATTTTCTGCCCATATGATTGAAATTCATTATATACAATTAAGTGTTAATCATTGATATCTCTATTTGTTTAATTGCCTCCCCTCTTTAATATGTTCCAACAAACACAGCGGAAAGATATAAATCATGCGTATATATAATTCTCAGTGGCATGATGCTGGAGGTAGTCATTCAGAGGACCTATCGGTTGGTGCAATCGTTAAGTGATACGGATGCGAGTAGTTTGTACTCTTCTCTGGTCCACATGTGAGTCTGCACAGTCAAAACACCTCTATACATTCCTACGCAGATTTAGTGTAGTAACATTTTTCATAACTTCAAATTCATGTATCTTATGAAACAGCTATACAGCTATTAAAACCATGAGACAAATATAGTTTAATACATATTGTAATTCAGACCACTCGGACACGCCACAGTATATTCGCTTAATCTAAAAACATTAAAACATTTCTTGAAAGCTACATCAGTTATAGTATCTAACCACTCATTCATGGTGCCGACAATATGATTTAAATTTACTTTACCATAAAACATAATACTTATACTCCAATGTCATGTCGTAACAATACAAATGGTCTTCACCTAACCATATGATAAAACTGAAACGAAAGGCGTAAATGTGACCTGTGAATCACATGGCAGCACGGGGTCTCATTGCCACAGATTGTCCCAGACTTGGCCTTGTTCCATCACAGGAATAAACAGAGGTCGGAAATAGCTGGATGATAAATCACACTGTAACACCGCGCACATGATGACTTCAATCTCACGGACAAAGCGGAAGGATGATAATATAATCGAAACACAAGTGACACACAATCAGATTTTCATTTTTTTATTACGTCCTCGAGTAATTATCATGCATCTTTTTCGGCGAAGCTGTATAAAATTGATTTTGACCTACTTCTTCAACCAATCAAATGTTGATATGCAAATGAAACCAGAGTAAATGCAATGCTATCATTGGCTTGTATAATTCATTTTTAGGATATCTAGGATATTCCAATTTGAAATGGGAGCTTCAGGTTGTATATATCTTTCTACTTGATATAACATGTTTCTTTTTTATTTTAAACATGAAAGGTAACACAGTAATGAAAATTTAACACTTCCATATCATTTTGGCAACATGATTTAGAACAACTAAATAAATAAGAAATAGGCGTATGTCTATTTTAAGACAACAATATCCCCTATTTTGTAAAAGTAGACTCGGCCTTCAGGGGAGGTACTACTGCTGAGAAGTTGTGAAGTTTATTGTGCGGATCTGGAAACAATAATCGGATATACGCGATTTATGATCTTTCGGTTTCGCTTGGTAACATATGAATTGTCTTTACTTTAAAAATCAGCAAGTGCATAATATTTAATGGACGTTGGTAGATTAGCTTTTTTTTAGTTTCTAAATTAAATCCGTTTTGTTATATAATCGTCACAATACCTCCAATAATCTTGGTGCTAACGTTTCCAACTTTATAATAGTTTAATCTGTTTTCCATGTTACAATTGACAATTATTTAGATACGCTGAATATTTTTTTTTTAAATATTTCTTGTTTCACATAAAATTGAACACAGAACCTAACGTTGTACTCCTATACACTTTGTTTTATTCTATTGTTGACATGTGAAGTTGTCTTTTAAGCCCCCAATTGTGTACGAGCAATAATTTTATTACTTCTTCTGCTCATAAAACTTTATTTGTTGTTGTTGTTTTAATGCTAGTATTTGGGTAAATACTTTTTTCAATAAAAAACAACAAATCAGTTGACTTTCGAATAAAGTTATCAATTTTACGCTCTCTATCATTCATTAAAGTTAATCACTTCTGGCATAGAAACAGCAGATCTATAATGTCCGTAAATGGATCTGTCGTTCCGCGTTTGTTTACTCACTATTCAAACTACTCAACGTTCTTTCAAAATTGACGGAAAGTCTCTCGGATTATTAGTAATCTGTCCACAACCCCTCCATTTACTGTCACGAATATAGTAATTACTACTATTCATCTCTTAGCACTTAGCTCCTGCTCTGCTTACCTCGGCGATTCTTCAGCGTAATTGACCTATTGGATCGACTTGGTTTCGTTTGGAGTGCATAAGATAAATATGTAGAAACCTCGTTTCGATTCACATGCTTATCAGATGGAATAGTATTATTAAAGACATCGATATGCTGTCATTTATTTATGCATTTACTTTATTACAATAAATGTTTCAACCGTGTTGATAAAGAAACAATCAATCTATATGTAGTGTGTATAACCCCTTACATTTTTCGAGGTAAGGTGCATAAAAGTTAATGAGTCACAGGGAGAGGGGTGAGGGTGGGGAGAGGGACTGGGAATATTGGGTGATATAATTATGTGCACCTGAACGAGATGCGTTGTAATTATTGCACCGTGCATTATTTTGCAATATATCACTCAAAATCGATTCTATACTCACTTAATTCGTAAAACATAGGTCACTGCGCGTTTGCGCAACTCACGTGCTGCGTTTTAATTTCATTTGTTTTCTTCTTTTTTTTTATGAAAGGCCAGGACACGACTCGACGGGACGCAACGAACACCGTGTCTAAAAAAAAACATATATAGTAGGGTGTAAAGTATTCCTAAATTAGAGGTAGACAGTGCGATGATACTGTTGTTATTTATTTGTCTCCGGTCTGATGTAGTGATACAATATCAGCGATTTGTTCATGCGAAGCAAATCCAATTTATCTCTCGAACCGAGACAAATAAGGCACCTTTAATCGATGCTGTGCACAACTTATTGACAGACATGAAAACTTGGGGCCTGATATTACAGAGATCCTGCCACCGTTAACAGAGATTGGGTACTGAGAACATCGAATGCAATAATGCAATGATCAGTATATTTATGGGACCGTTTGAAGTGAAAACTAAATATTATGGTGGTACCACCAACACGAACATTAAAATGATTTTATTGACTAAGTGTAAGCATATGTTTTCCCATCATAAAATAAAATAAATGAATTGTACGTGGTTATATATTCATGTTGTCAATATTTGTTATATGATATGAAGATAGCTATGACTTG
>CM037781.1:19605839-19634504 GCA_021229015.1 Solen grandis
GTTGCCCCAAGGAACATCTGTACCAATTTTTTTTAAAATCTGGCCAGTATTTTTGAAGAAGAAAAATTTTTAAAGTTTTCATTTTTTTTTTTTTTTTGGGTTGCCATGGCAACCAGATTTTTCTACATGGATAAAATTTTTTTTTAGAAACTTTTGGGGGTTGACCCAAGGATCATCCCTCCCCAATTTTAATCAAATTTCTGCCCAGTGGTTTCAGAGGAGATGTTGTTTAAAGGTTTCTCTATAAACTTTATAAGGCAAATAAGCCCGCCCCTGGCGGTTTTTTTTATTTACGGTTGGAAAAATTTTTAGCAATTTTGGTAAGGTTACCCAAGGAACTCTGCCCAAATTTTATTTTAAAATCTGGCCATTTGTTTTGAAGAAGATATTTTAAAGTTTTCATTTTTTTTTTTTTTTTTGGTTCCCATAAAACCAGAGTTCTACATTTTTTCAATTTATTTTAGCAATTTTTTGTGAATTTTGCCCCAAAGGGATCATCCCTCCCCAAGTTTAACCCAAATTCTGTCCAGTGGTTTCAGAGGAGATGTTTTTAAATTTTTTCCCCTTATAAACAAAAAAAGGCAAAAACCCCCGCCCCTGGGGGCCCATGTTTTTTTACGGTTTGGAAAAATTTTTTAGCAACTTTGGAGGGGTTTGGGCCCAAAGGAAACTTTTTGTACCAATTTTTTTTAAAATCTGGCCAGTATTTTTTAAAGGGAAGATTTTTTTTAAAAGTTTTCTTTTTTTTTTTTTTTTTTTTTGGGCCAAAGGCAACCAGATTCTACATGGATAAATTTATTTTAGCAATTTTTGTAAATTTTTGGGACCCAAGGATCATCCCTCCAATTTTAATCAAATTCTGTCCAGTGGTTTCAGAGGAATTTGAAAAAAAAGGGTTTTCCATATAACATATAAGGCAAAAACCCCCCCTTTTTGGGGCCCATGTTTTTTTACGGATCGAAAAATTTTTTAGCAACTTTGGTAAGGTTTGGGCCCAAAGGGAACTTTCTGTAAAAATTTTTTTTTAAATCTGGCCAGTATTTTTAAAAGGGAAGATTTTTTTTTTAAAGTTTTCTTTTTTTTTTTTTTTTTGTTGCCATGGAAACCCCAGATTCTACATGGATAAAATTTTATTTTAGCAACTTTTGTAAAGGGTTTGCCCAAGGTTTAACCCCTGCCAATTTTAAATTTAAAATTCTGCCAGTGGTTTTAAAAGGAGATTTTTGTTTAAAAAGGTTTCTCTATATACATATAAGGCAAATAACCCCCGGGCCCCTGGGGGCCATGTTTTTTTAGGGGATAAAATTTAATTTTAGCAATTTTGGTAGAGGTTGACCCAAGGAAAAATCTGTCCCAAAATTTATTTTAAAACCCGGCCAGTAGTTTTAAAGGGAAAAATTTTTTTTAAATTTTTCCTTTTTTTTTCCCCTTTTTTTTTGCCATGGAAAACCAGATTTTCCTAATGGATCAATTTATTTTAGCAACTTTTGTGAAGGTTGACCCAAGGATCACCCCGGGCCAATTTTAAATAAAATTCTGTCCAGGGGGTTTCCCGGGGAATGTTGTTTAAAGGTTTCCCCAAAAACATATAAGGAAAATTAACCCCCCCCGCCCCGGGCGGCCATTTTTTTTTTTAGGGAATGGAAAAAATTTTAGCAACTTTGGAAGAGGTTGACCCAAGGAACATCGTACCAAATTATTTTGAAATCGGGCCCAGTAGTTTTTAAGGAGATGTTTTTTAAAGTTTTCAAATTATTTTTCTTTTTGTTGCCATGGAAACCCAGATTTTTTTACATGGATCAATTTTATTTTAGCAACTTTTGAGACCCTCCCCCAAAGGGAAACCCAATTCCTCCCAAATTTTTTCTTTTAATTTTTGCCCAAGGGGTTTTTTCAGAGGAGAGTTTTTTAAAGCAAATTGTTGACGACGGACGACAAAACGAGACGACGACCCGGGACCGGAAAGGGGCCCCGTTTCACAAAAGCCACCTTGACACTTTGTGTTCAGGTGAGCTAAAAAATTCATTGATCAGTGAAACATATATTGATTTATTGCTGCCATCATGGACAAAATCTATTTGTGAAACCATACATATAAATGCATAATCTTAATAACATTGTATAAAATACTTTTTTAGTTGAAAAGGTATTCATAAAGCAATATTTCTGAAAACGAATGGGATCAATTTCAGCATATCAATGCTTAAAAAGAGATATTAGAGAGGAAATAACAAATATTTGAGTATTCATGTGTTTTGACCTTGGAATGACCTTGAACTTGACTTAGGAAGGTCTATCAATTTGTAAGTTTTGCATACATGCTAAAATAAAGTAATTTCTTTCAAACACTTAAGATTGACCTTTATATATGGTATCTATCAATGAAACATCCAATGATCATTGATACAGCAATTGAATGGCGGCCATCTTGGATAATGTGTATGTGTGTAAACTACCAAAGTTTATACATAATCTAAACAGAGGATATCATACAAAACAGTTTTAAATGAAGAATACACACATAACAATATTTCTATCACTAAAAGTAGTCCATTTGAGTATAAAAAATGAAATAAAATGAGAAAAAGTTGGTAGGAGATATCAAATTTTGGAGTATTTTTTGTACTTTGACCCTGAAATGACCTTGACCTTGACCTTGAATTTGCTATTGTTGTATATGAATTTGATGTACATTATGGGAGGAGTAATAATCATGCAAATATTTGAACTAACTCTGTAAATAAATCTGTAACAAACAGATAAAATAATTTCACTGAACTTGCGATTTATGGCGGCCATCTTGGACGCCATCTTGGATTTCCGAGTCTGCACCAGGCATTGGCAATTTATGCCGGCAGTTTCATATAGTACAGACATTGGCAAACATTTTGGTATATAACATTGCTTGTTCTACTTTTATGGCCACCCCAACTCCCAAAACCCACTGATTGTCACCCCATTAAATCTGATATAGTGTATTTGATTGATACCTATGTTTCAGACATTTTGAAAACATTTCCTGATTTGTTAATATGTTTCAGTCTAATAGCCATGGTGTCCCTAAATCAAACAATTCAGGTCACTAGATTTAGCCTGGATAAATTTCATATACAAAGTATTCAAAGTTTTTTTACATATTAAATAAAATATAATCTGTATTATATAAGCAAATGGGCTGAACCCCTGGTGGTCTCATTTTTTACAGGATCATCTTATTTTAGCAATCATGGTAGAGGGAAATGATGTGCCCATTAATTTTGTTCCAAATTTGATACTAATGATATGGTTTCATAAAAGAAGAATTTTGAAATATTTTTATGTAGAGTATATAATGATATCAGCCAACCTCCTAGGAGACTCATTTTCCAAGGGGATAACTTTGTTCTAGCAATTATGGTAGACCAGAATGCTTTTGGGTGACTATTTGTAACAAATTAAATTTTGGCCATATTTGAAACGTAAGAAAACAAGCTGACACCAAGAGGCATCATTTTTCAGGGATTAACATCATTTAAACAATTATGGTAGAGGACTTTGAGGTGACCATATGTGCCTATTAATGCAACTAGAGCTATCACTGAAGGTGATTAATACTCCCACAAAACGCTTTGATACAGGAGAAGGAGGCGGAGCATTGAAAATTTCAGTTACCAAAACATTAGCTCACTTTTGCAAACAGTGACTTGAAATAGGAATACATTGTTATTTTTCACATGAAAAAGAATAATTAGGATGGCAATTAACAGGTAAGCCCTGTGTGGCTTGGGTACATATGTTTGCAGTAACTGAATACATGGCTGATTCATTTTAATTTCTTTATGCCCAAAAATCCCTTTGTTTTAATTATTCAATGAATTTGAATTACGTACATCATAAGTATTCATGGAGTAATTTGGTTAAAGGCTGACTATATTGACCAAGCTCCGCCAGTGTTATGGACGTTGTGTGTGACACTTCCTCTCATCAAGGTATTAATAACCTTCTACATCGAGAGAAGCTCATTAAGATGGCCAATTTATCTGAGCAGGAGTGGTGAGTGGTGCAAAAGTATGAGTCAACCCTCTCATCGATGACTCGGAGGATGAGAAGAAAATTTATCACGCCCAGATACACGCAGATCCCAAAGCTAAAATCGTGAGATGGAACAAAGCTAAAGGATTTGCTCCTTATCACCACAAGGCACATGGAATCGTTCCTGCTATGAGACAAAAGCCAGGGCTGTGCTTCAAATGTGGAAGACTGCAGAGTGTGGACTTATGGGGGCTGAGAAAGCTGCAGAGGCTGGAAATAATATGCAGATAAGTACACCAGTTTGTTATCCTGGGTTAAATGGTTTGTTTATTGTTAAAAGAGGCAAAGATGCTGACAGTCAGGTTTTAATCTCCTGTAGGAAGGCTTAAACTACATGCAGAGCAATGGGAGAAATCTGCAATTGATAATCCTGATATTGTATCAGCTGAAATTCAATAGCCCTTAGATAAAGGCTGTGTCAGCAAGATAGAGCACGTGGTTAATCCTTTAACTGTAAGCATTTAATAAAAGCGTCGTATATACTGCAAGGCTAGTATTGGACTGTAGACATATAAATACTCATTTATTTAAGTACAAATGTACCATTGAAGACCAGTCTGTTGCATGAAAATTGTATTATAAAGGAAAATTTTATTTACTTTTGATTTGAAATCAGCGTATCATCATATTGATATTTTTGTTAATCATTGTATATTTTTAGGTTTTTCATGGGTGCTAAGAAAAGGTATTTTGTATTTAACGTTCTGCCTTTCGGGATTTCAGTAGCAGGTATATTTTCACAAAAATTTTGAAGAGAAGTAGTGAAATATTGACGATCTAGTGGTTACAGAGTGATCATGATTTAAGACAATGGTTTTAGGGGGGCAAAATCATTATAGTTCCGCATGTTGTATATGGCTCAGCGTGTCAGGAGGGATCTAACAAATTTTGGTTTCATTTGACGAAAGATAAATGCATTTGGAATCTAGACAAATCATTATATGGCTAGGCTATTTATGGAACTCCCAAAACAGTACTTTGTTACTTCAGATAGACTAGAAGATTGTAGTCGTACTGTTTGAAATTATTACAGGTATAGCCCGAGGCATTTTACTCATACCTGTATGTAGACTGGCTTGTTTAATTTGGTCAGTTGTTACCTATAGTTGGAATGCGCCAGTAATGGTCACATCTGAGGTTTATCATGAAATGTTGTTCTGGTAGGAAGAGTCTTGAATACATAGAATTGTCAGTTGACGTACAGAAAGCTATGCGTGCACAGACACCAGTGGGGCTATGTGGTAGATTTCTTTGATATTTGAGTAATCAGCGGCTGGTCAGTGATGAAAGTATTTGAGCTCAACCTGGAGAGAGTTGGCAGCTGTGTTCAGGGTGTTTAAGTCATGTTGATGTTTTACAGGGTCAAACAATCAATGTAAAGACGATGATAAAAATGTTGTTTACAACTTTAGAGTCGGGTAGCAGAAAGTCAAATTTAAAAAAAAATTTGCAGAAAAAATTGGATGACGTTTGCAGATCAAACAAATCATTTTGAGCCCAACATGGTTTCCCTAGGGCAGATAATGTGCATGCAGATAAGCTAAGTAGGTGCTGTGGTAGTGATAACTGGTCAGTTTTTAATAATTTCACTTGATGTTTTAGGGGCCCACATACCGTTGATCGGTTTGCGTTTTGATATTATATCAGTCAAATTAATTTTTTAAAAGATTATAAGTGTCAAAGGTTCAATTCTAGATATTGGTGCCCATCTACTAGTGGTGTGGATGCATTTAAACACAAATGGACATGGGAAAAAAAACTGGTTAGTGCCACCCCCGAATTTGTTATCTTTGTATAGCTAAAACTCTGACGAATAAGTGCAAGTGTACTTAGTTGGTTCCTATATGAAAATCAGCACCATTTTGGCCTCTTATATATCCATATGGAAAAGATTTGGCAGCATTTGTAACATATTCCTATGAGTTAAAACTAGGGCGATTAACTAGGAGAAGTCGAGGGGAAAAACGGCGTTTTTGACGGGATGCCTTTGAAGTTTGGTTTTCTAGCTTTAATAATGATAATGATATAAGGATAATGATGTTAGCTTAGACGGCATTTGTTAATTTCAGGCTAAAATCTGAAGCAGTGTATTTAGGACAAGGTAGACAGACAGATGTTCCAGTGGAGACATTCGGGGCGTTACCAGACAAGAGGCTCTACATCTGACAATATCTAGAAGTAAATATTTATCATATGATGGCATTTAATTTACATTTTAAAGGCGGATCTGATGTACCTGCTTCACCTATAAATTTGGAATTGTATCTTACAGATCTTATTGAGAAACAATTTCCATTTAGTGTTCTATCAGCATCTTTATATAGTATAAAATGGGTACATAACTTAAAAGGTCATGACGATCCTACAGAAAATGCATTTGTGTTAAACATGCTGAAGTCAGCAAAACAAACTTTGACTAAACCAGTCTGTAAAACGGGACCATTATCTACAAAAACACTTAAAGAACTTTGTCAGTAATATGTGCATTCTAATGACTTGATTGTTATCAGAGATTTGTGTATGATTTTATTAGGATACTCTGAGTTTTTAAGATTTTTGTGCATTAAGTTGTATGATGTTAAGTTTTATTTGTGTATGATTTTATTAGGATACCTGTCTTAACTTAATGTTGAGGCGGTTATATGGTGGGTACAAGGCAGACATGTACAGATTCAATGTTTCTGTTAAGGCCCTGTTTCAGATCAGGTAAACATTGTCTTAACTTAATGATATATAAGAATAAGCCTCTTAGTTATACAAGTGCTAGTGAGTGTATTATTGACAGGCTGCAACCTTTTACTGGAGATACTAAACATAGGTCTTCATTCATTAAGGGCTGTAGTAGAGTGACAATCAGTGGGTTTTGAGAGTTGGGGTGGCCATAAAGGTAGAACAAGCAATGTTATATTTCGCCATGTCTGTACTATATGAAACTGCCGGCATAAATTGCCAACGCCTGGTACAGACTCAGAAGTCCAAGATGGCGTCCAAGATGGCCGCCATGAATCGCAAGTTTAGTGAAAATATTTTATCTGTTACTTACAGATTTATTTACAGAGGTAGTTCAAAATATTTACATGATTATTACTCCTTCCATAATGCACATCAAATTCATATACAACAATGGCAAATTCAAGGTCAAGGTCATTTCAGTGTCAAAGTACAAAAAATACTCCAAAATTTGATATCTCCTTCCTACTTTTTCTCATTTTATGCATTTTTTATACTCAAATGGACTACTTTTAGTGACAGAAATATCGTTATGTATGTATTCTTTCATTTAATGTCTGTGTTTAGATTATGTATAAACTTTGGTAGTTTACACACATACACATTATCCAAGATGGTTGCCATTTCAATTGCTGTATCAATGAGCATTGGATGTTTCATTGATAAATACCAAATAAAGGCCAATCTTAGGTGTTTGAAAGAAATTACTTTATTTTTGCATGTATGCAAAGTTTACAAATTTGATTGACCTTTCAAAGCCCAAGTTCAAGGTCATTCAAAGGTCAAAACACATGAAATACCCCAGAATTTGTTATTTTCTCTCTAATATCTCTTTTTATGCATTTATATGCTGAAATTGATCACATTTGTTACAGAAATATTGCTTTATGCATACCTTCTCAACTAAAAAAGTTTTTTTTTATATTTTACAATGTTATTAAGATTATGCATCTATATGTATGGTTTCACAAATAGATTCTGTCCATTATGGTGGCACTATTTTAATATATGTTTCAATTGATCACTGAAATTTTTGTTGATAAATGTTACAGGTAAGGCTAAAATGATAAATAACAAAATGTATTTTATTTTAAATTTTTGCCTGTATGTGTAATTACAGATTTCAATGGCCAATTAACAGTCATGTTTAAGGTCATCTCATGCATGGTCAAAATATATAAATGCCCCAAAATTTGATACTTCTGTTATTAACTCTTTTACTTTATAAATTTACCGTAGTTCATAATCCGAGTATAATTATCTGAAAGAATAGAAAAATAGCTAAATATTTATCATTTTTAATTTTTACTTATTGTCTTATTTTTTACACTCCTTGAAGACAACCTATCTTATACATTCAACTGTTGTCCAGAATCGTCATCTTTCACTGGCTGTTTCAATGGTCATTGGACATTCATTAGGACTTTCTGCCTACTGGCTGAAAGTCCTATTGGGTTTGTACTGTTTTTTTATTAGGACTTTCTGCCTACTGGCAGAAAGTCCTATTGGGTTTGTACTGTTTTTTTAATTATTCTTCTTCTTATTATTATTCTTTTTTTCTTCCTCTTATATTGTGTTAATTTTGAGGTGTTGCCATTGATCAGAACAATGAAAATTTTATGGCATATAAAAATTTTCACAGAATGTGTTGTTAGGCCTAGTTGTGCCTTTCGGGGGTCCTTTTTAAACCATATTCGAAAAGGCAAAAGTTTTATGGCAATCCAAGTTTCGAACTAATGACGTCAAATTTCAAATGCGAAATAAAATCTATAAAATAAACCGGTATGGGTAAAAAGAAATTTCTAATTTTTACGTGTTAAATTCTACATGTTGAAAACGTCCAAGCACTTTAAAAACCAATACAAATGCTTCAGATAGAACTTTTTGCATTTAAAAAAGACAATGGTTAAAATGGCCAATCCAAGATTCAAAACCTTTGGACATCAAATTTCAAATACTATAAAATTGTTTCCCCAGGTCCCCTTAGAAAGCTTTTTTTTGGACTAAATATAAATCTCTAGGTCTTCTTTATTTTCTGAAAAGATAAACGCCAAATGACGTCACATGACGTAAATAATGAAAATAAAATTTTTTCGTATTAAAATTTTACGGTTTTTAAGCCCTGTAGGCTTCTTTTTTTGTATAAATTTGCTTGAAATTTTGTCTGAAAAATCATATTAGATTCTATGGAGCCAGGGCCACTTTCTTTTTCGGCAAACCCCAAAAGGTCAAGGTCATTTCAAAAAATCGGCTTTTTCTTCGGCCTTAAATATCTCAAAAAGGGTAAATTTTTCCTATCGAGACACTAGCGTATAATTTGAAAGTGCTTAAAAGACCTTTCAGATGATATTTAGTTTTTGACATTAAAGGGTTTAAATTTGGTTTTGATTATGGGGGAAAAAATAAAAAAATTTTGGAAACCCCCCATTGTTTTTAAACCAGTTTATACCTCAAAAACCCTTTTTTTTTAAAAAATATGATGATAAAAATTTTATTTGTAGAGCAATGTTTGGCCGTTTTTTTGATGCCAAATTTAAATGATTGGCCAAAGATTGATGGAGTAATGGGAAAACAAAAAAATTCGTGTATGTAGCTTTGGTAAATTTTTTCTTTTAAAACAGGTGGTTTAAGTGTTTTGTATCTCAAAAAGAAATTAATAAAAATTCCTAAACATAAAGCGTGTGAAATGAAGGAATTTTCAGACGATTTTTTTGGGTACCCTTAATTTTGAAATTGAACAAAGAATGGGGAAGTTACATCAAAAGAATTTTAAAACATGTAGAATTTCAGCGATTCTGAGGGGTTGTCAAACTTTTAAGGCTAATATCTCAAACCTCATTAGAAATAAGCCCACACCTTAAGCAAGTGAGATGTAGAAAAATTTTAAGACGATTTTTTTGGTACTTAGTGTTTTACAATTGATTAAAATAAAAGGAATTTTACATCAAAAATCGAATAAAAACCCAAGTGTAAAAATTTTTCCGAGAAATATCCTACTTTCGATTTCACGTTAATTTAAGCATTTTCGGAAAATATGTAAGTTTACAGCTATGTATTAGTCATAAAAAATCGCAAAAAACATTTTACTTTTATCATATTGAATTACTAGCTAAACAAGCGTACCCCTTTTCCGGGGGCCGAGGGGTTTTTGACGTCCGCCTCGGGAGCGGAAGGTCGTGGGGTTTAAACCCCCACCCGACTAACCCAAAAAAGTAAAAAAAAAGGAACTGTTAAGCCTCCCCCTTTCTTGGGGCCACATAAAGGGTATTTGCAGGACTGGTTAACTCGGTATCAGGATGATGTGAAATGGGTGTGGTAACAGGCCACATGTCTACGGCTGATACTGCAGTGTGGGAGTCGTATACCCGCATGAAGTAGACCCTCGTGAAATGGGGTGAATTTCTGTCGGTGGGACTTTTAAAACCCCAAAAAACAAACCGAAATCATATAGGGAGGGGTTTACTACACCGATTCCTACACACGAGGTGTGCACACTGGCGCATGTTGACATCTTTTGCAAACGTTTATTAAAATTCTTAAAAAATCATGTTTTTTAGATAAACATTTAAAATAAGAAAAGAGGAGTTTCGGGAATATTTTTTTCAAAGGGGCTCCTAAGGAAAGAAAAAGATGCTAAATTAAATACTAAAAAAAAACAAATATAGTTTATTAGGGTTTTAAAGTCCCACCGACAGTAAATTTTAAGGGCTTTTTGGGGAAAAATGTCTACTTGAGACAAATGTAGTTTTGTCACACTGCACAGTTATCACGCGTAGACCGTTGGCATGATACCACACCCATTTATATTACCGGGCACAGGGGCCAAACAGTCCTGGAAAACCCTTTTTAAGCGGGGCGCTAACCAAAGGGGGGCTATACCCGTACCTATGTTTACGAATTTGGTAAAAAACAAGAATTGAAAAAATTGATATAACGGTTTTTTAAAAAACTTAAAAGTCATGTGTTTCTCGTTTGATTTTGGGATTTCCCCGGGGGATTCCTAGCCTTGATATCTTTCCCCTGACACCGACTTTTTAAAAAGATTATTTTTTACATATTTTTGTTCTTTTCCCTTTAAAGTCAATCAGTTGATATTTTCTGATTTCCTCAACTAATTAAAACAAGAAAATAACTAAACAAGAAAGTCAGTAGAACTGACAGATGCTCCCCGAAGAACGTCATTGTACAAATAAGGCCTTGGTCAATGGGTGGGGGGATATGTTGAAATCCCCAGTCCTAAATCATATCTATTCTCCTCATCAGATGAGATGTTTTACCAACTCTTATTTGGAGACTTAGTAACAGTTTACTATTAATATGATAATACGTGTTACTCATCAGATCTTTCATTGTTTTTTTTTAAAGTTTTTATACTACTAAAAATTAAGTCATAAAATTTCAATGTGTGCTCATATCAAAGAGGTTAACCAACACTCTTGACATATGACTGGATATTTGAAATAGTGTATAATGGGCCCAAACAACAATTAGCTTACATGAAATTTTGATTGACATTACTAGCAAAATTGAATTTGTGGGGTTTTGTTTAAATGATATCTCCTGTTAAATTAGGCAAATGACATAAATTAGTCAACAACATGGTAGTAGGGGCCATAACCTCTTAAAAATTGAGGAACCAGGTCACGTCGACGATATGCGTATCTACTCTTGGTAATAAAGCTTCCCAAAAAAAGTTTCATTGAATTTAAGCCATTAGTTCCTGAGAAATAGCCCGACAAGAATCATGCAACATGAACTATAGGCAAAAAAGTCAAAGGGGGCCCTAACTCTGTGAAAAAATTGAGGAACCAGGTCACGCCGACGATATGCGAAACCACTCTTGGTGATAAAGCTTCCCATAAAGTTTTGTTGAATTCAAGCCATTTTGTTCCTGAGAAATAGCCCGGACAAGAACCATGCAATATGTAAAATAGGGCCAAAAAGTCAAGGGGCCTTAACTCTTTGAAAAATTAGGAATCGGGTCATGCTGACGATATGCCATCTCCTCTTGGTAATAAAGCTTCCCATAAAGTTTCATTGAATTCAAGCCATTAGTTCCTGAGAAAAAGCCCCCGGGCAAAAAATCATGCAATATGTACTATAGGCCAAAAAGTCAAGGGGCCCCTAACTTCTGTGAAAAATTGAGAACCAGGTCACGCCGACGATATGCGTATCTACTCTTGGTAAAAAGCTTCCCATAAAGTTTTGTTGAATTCAAGCCATTAGTTCCTGAGAAATAGCCCGGACAAGAATCATGCAAAAATGGGTATAGGCCAAAAAGTCAAGGGGCCTTAACTCTTTGAAAAATTTAGGAATCGGGTCATGCTGACGATATGCGCATCTCCTCTTGGGAATAAAGCTTCCCATAAAGTTTCGCTGAATTCAAGCCATTAGTTTTCCCGAGAAATAGCCCGGACAAGAATCATGCAATATGTACTATAGGCCGAAAAGTCAATGGGGCCATAACTCTGTGAAAAAATTTAGGAACCAGGTCACGCCGACGATATGCTATCTACCTTGGTGAAAAGCTTCCCCTAAAGTTTCGTTGAATTCAAGCCATTAATTCCTGAGAAATAGCCCGGACAAGAATCATGCAATATGAACTATAGGCCAAAAAGTAAAGGGGCCATAAACTCTGTGAAAATTGAGGAACCCGGTCCGCCGACGATATGCGTAAAACTACTCTTGGTGAAAAGCTTCCCTAAAGTTTCGTTGAATTCAAGCCATTAATTCCTGAGAAATAGCCCGGACAAGAATCATGCAATATGACTATAGGCCAAAAAGTAAAGGGGCCCTTAACTCTGTGAAAAATTTAGGAATCGGGTCATGCTGACGATATGCGCATCTCCTCTTGGTAATAAAGCTTCCCATAAAGTTTCGTTGAATTCAAGCCATTAGTTCCTGAAAATAGCCCGGACAAGAATCATGCAATATGTACTATAGGCCAAAAGTCAATGGGCCATAACTCTGTGAAAAATTTAGGAATCGGGTCATGCTGACGATATGCGCATCTCCTCTTTGGGAATAAAGCTTCCCATAAAGTTTCGTTGAATTCAAGCCGTTAGTTCCTGAGAAATAGTCCGACAAGGAAAGTGTGACGGACGAACGGACGGACGGACGAACGGACAGACGAAGCGGCGACTATATGCGTCACCTTCGTGAGCATAAAAAAAACAGCCATCACATAAAATTGATTGAAATCTGAAAAAGAAATGAGCCGACGGTCCAAAAAATGCGCGAAATTTATGTGTTACATCCATAATTTGGAAAGCACGTGCACGTGTTTTGAATACTTTAACAACACGCTGAAGTAACACTTTTATGGCGCCATCTTCTAATATAGCAGCATAACGTAGTAATAGGGCGGGCAAACTCTAAGTTAGTCAGTGTTAATTAAGTATAGGTTAGTGTTTTTTTAGTAAGCATTAAGTCCATTAAATCGGTGTGCGCGGCAAAGCCGCGCGACAGATTTAATGGACTTAATGCTTACTATATAACACTAACCTACTTAGTGTTGAAATTATTTTTTAAATTTAACGCAGTCGCACATTCCAAATATAGTATTGATTTTTAACTCCGCCCCATCAACCTGTTCCCGGCTTGAATTACATCACGTGACATGTAACATGTTATGTCAAAGGTCAATGCGTCGCTCTAGCTGTGTATATCTATTAGATCTACGCTCCAAATGAGCATTGAACCGGAAGCCGACTTTGATCTCTTCGGCAAAAAAGTGGTGATTGAAATTTGAATAAAAGATACTGTTTAGAAAGGTTCATATATCTGCACCTATATATGTTGTGTTTTGGACATTATTTATTTTTTTTTATTTAAGTAACCCTTGTTTGTTAGTGTTTGTTTTATTTTTTCTTCTCTTCTCATTATTTATATACATTTTTCAATTTGAATTTATTTAATCGGATATTAACTTAATCGCTTTGTTTAGTAATAAGTTATATATTGCCCATCATGTGTTAACATGTGTAGACATTGAAATTACACAAGTGTCTTTAAAGCGATGACCGATACAATGTTGTAGAACTTGTGGTCAAACCCTCTTACTTATTTTTTAAAATCTTCAATGTTGTATCATCATTACTTAGGCAATAATACATGTTTAAACTAAACTAAGCGGAAGGGCAGAGTTCTTTTGTTATTTTGGATTAATCAGAATGCTAGTGAGTAAATGTTTGTTCTACTATGGTTGCTGTGTATCATTTTTTGTCGATGTTCATGGTTCACATCAAAAATCCCTGTAACACGTTACACATGCGTGCTGTAAGGGACATTGGCATCTAAACTTACACTCATTAGATAGATCTATTCAAGAGAAACAAGAAAAATTTTGACGCAAGCGTCAATGAATCGGGCCGAAGAACTATTGTTGTTGGCGTGATTCTCCGTTATTCGGGAAAATGATGTAATATCCATTTCGCTGCTCTACTGGTATTTGCTTCTTTACTTAACGCAGAAATTCATTGGGAACCAGCATGTAAAAAAGACTGCATTTTGAGATGTTTGAAAAGGGATGCTTGCAACGCTGCTCTATGGTGGCACACATGTTGACTCGGACAACAGTTTGGGGCGATATATTTAGGCATCTATACTTTATAGAATTCCTTTTTTTTTTCTACACAGAAAAATAGTTCTAAATTTTGTTTTCTGTCTTATCACTAAAGGTGATAATTTTCTTACTTATTTCAGTACGATTGCGTTATGGAAGGCGAAACTGAATTAAAATAATCGATGCTGGAGAAACGTTTTAAATAAACTGTAATGAAAAAAAGAAAGTACACGAGCGAAAAAAAAATCACACCTCATTCTGAGATATTTTGAAACAATGACCGGCTGGAATTTCCAGCAACAGGCAACAATTCTTCTGTATGGCTCATTAGTGCAGAGGGTAAAAATAGTCAGGCTAGATCGCCATGCAAACAGTGTTGAAAAAGGGTGTGGGTTCGAGTTACAGCCGGAGAACAATGTTTACAACTTTTTTTTAATTATTTTGCAATATAAGATACATATAGTTTTTGTTATATTGAATATCATTAATTTATCTTTAACAAGAAAATGTTTATATAAAATGAAATGAAAAAAAAAAAATAAACATAAAATAAATAATGAAGTTTGTTATTTTAGATTTCCTTCCACATATTCATATAATCTTGTAAACTTTGGCAAGAGAAATGGGGAAAGTAAGAGTAGCGATGTGCTTTTTGTTAGAAATCCATTGAAACAAATAACGTGTTCCATCTTTTTCAAGCAAAGTTAAGCGGATTTATAAACATTGGGTTTTATTGGTGTCGCTTGAAAACTTGGTTATCGTTTATTGAATTTACTTTGATAAACAAAAGAAATGAGACATCATCATATTAACAAGAGGGCCAAGATGGCCCTAGATTCGCTCACCTGAGAAAAGTATCATCATTGCCTGTACAAAACAGATTGCTTTAGAATTAAGATGATGAGGTGAAACAATGTTTAGGAATTTTCTGACCCCATCCACAAAAGATATCATCATGACAAACATTCTGCCAAAGTTTGAGGATGATTGGACCAAAAATGTTGCCCTCAAAGTATAAACAAGATTTTTCTAAGATTTGACCTACTGACCTACATTTCTATCTAGCCCCACCCATTTTCAAACTGGTTCGAGATATCATCATGACAAACAATCTGACCAAGTTTGAGGAAGATTGCATCAAAACTGTGGCCTTTAGTGTGTAAACAAGATTTTTCTAAGATTTGACCTATTGACCTACTTTTCGGTCGACCAAGTTTGAGGAAGATTGCATCAAAACTGTGGCCTTTAGTGTGTAAACAAGATTTTTCTAAGATTTGACCTATTGACCTACTTTTTGGTCCGGCCCTGCCATTTTGAAAGGGTTCAAGATATCATCAAGACAAACATTCTGACCAAGTTTGAGGAAGATTGGATAAAAATGTGGCCTCTAGTGTGTAAACAAGATTTTTCTAAGATTTGACCTACTGACCTACTTTTTGATCCAACCTGACCCATTTTCAAAAGGGTTCAAGATATCATCAAGACAAACATTCTGACCAAGTTTGAGGAAGATTGGATAAAAATTGTGGCCTCTAGTGTGTAAACAAGATTTTTCTAAGATTTGACCTACTGACCTACTTTTTGATCCAACCTGACCCATTTTCGAAAGGGTTCAAGATATCATCAAGACAAACATTCTGACCAAGTTTGAGGAAGATTGGATCAAAATTGTGGCCTCTAGTGTGTAAACATCAAAATTGTTGACGGACGACAAGATTTTTCTAAGATTTGACCTACTGACCTACTTTTTGATCCAACCTGACCCATTTTCGAAAGGGTTCAAGATATCATCAAGACAAACATTCTGACCAAGTTTGAGGAAGATTAGATCAAAATTGTGGCCTCTAGTGTGTAAACATCAAATTGTTGACGGACGACGGACGACGGCCGACGGACAATCAAGTATCCCAAAAGCTCACCCTGAGCTATGCTCAGGTGAGCTAAAAACCCTGTTCTCTCAGAGCTATTAGCGCTTTGATTTTAGATGGTCCCTATAAATGACACTTTATTTTTTTTTTAGGCACAATTTTTTTCATATTTCTCCCTGTAATGCAATATATTATTTTTTTATTTGTATTTCTATATATCTATTGTCATAATGCATGCAATACTTTTAATTTGTCATATGCTATGTATGCATGACTTGTAAAAGGAGTGGACTCACATGGGCATTTAGCCTGTTGTTCAATCCTATGTATTTTTGAATAAAATATGTATTAAATTAAATACCTATTGGTTTTCGTACTGGCTTCGTACTTCGTGGAAGTGATTTCAGCATAATTACAATAGGACTAAATCGAAGGTCTACATTTCTTGGCAGGTAACTTATTATACAAAAAGTTTAAATAATAACGTGATGTAATCTGTTTTACAACCCATGTTCCCATAGTCAAAAGTTGTTATTATCGTTAGCAGAAGAAGTGTAAGTATGAAAAGTATGTGTATACTTGATTTTGCGTTGTGCCGCAATATAAACCGCTACAAGCGTGACCACTCTGCAGATAAAATTAACATAAATAAAAAAATATCTACAAAATGGTTATATCTGTTCATCATCATTGATTTTTTTAAATTCAAAAACGTATATTTTTTACATTTTTCTAACCTTTGTAAAAGCATTTTTTGCAATTTATATGACTAATACATATCTGTAAACTTACATTTTCCGAAAATGCTTCAATTAAGCTGAAAGAGAAAGTAGGATATTTTCTGAAAATTCTTACAATTGGCTTTAAATTTGTCTTTTTTTATGTAACTTCCTTATTTTTTTATCAATTTCAAAACTCTAGGTGCCAAAATAATCATCTTAAAATTCTCTACATCTCACTTGCTTCTTTTTTATTCAGTCCAAAAGGACTTAAAATTTAAATAGCAGCTAAAATTAGAAGATAATAATGCAAACTTTATCACAGAAATGAACCCAAACTTTACCTGATTGTATACATTGTAAAGCTGTGTGGTATAGGATACAAAACTGTAGAACAATTCAAATTTGCCGTTCTTCTGAAAATCACTTCCACCATTTAATTACCTATAGTTCTATTTATCAGTACCAGTTGTTAACTTTTACATTTTTGTTTTCAAAATATGTAAATGAAACAATGATTTATTATGATTATTTGTAGGACAATATAAATACATGTATGTTTTCTGGGATATTTTTATAACTCCTCTGTAGACCATTTGAAATGTTCAAGTTAAATCAAAGCATTCTATCAGAATTCAAGAGAAGGTGAAATCAGATCAATAAACAAGAGGCCCAAGGGCCATAAACCGCTCACCAGTGTAAATCAGCATATTCAAGATGATTTTTTTCTATTATAAGGAAATCAAATGACAAACCAGAGATCAACTTCATTTTAGCAATCATGGCAGACATTCATGAAATCAATCCTGACCATTAATTTCATGGAAGTAAAATTCTGAAATTTATTAATTGAAGATGATATAATATATTGTATTATCAGTTGCAGTTACACGATGTGATAGTTTGAAAGACACAGGGCTTTTTGTATGGGAAGAAAATGAAAGCAGTTTCGTTAAAATGGTTGATTTAACTTTTACATAACATGATTAAACTTTTAAATAACAATCTGTAACAAAATATTTCGAAAATTCTTTAATATCATTTCAGATTCCTTTTATTATACAAGTTGTCAAAAGAGAAAGTAAAATCCGCGAAAACTGATGACATTTAGAAATGCAAAGCTTTTTTGGTTATTAATTTTATTTACATGGTCAGAGAAAGTTGTGAATCTATTTTGCAAAATACTAAAAGTACTCTCCAAATTACCTACAGTGTGTCTTTTTAGCTTTTATCCACAAAACAATGCATCTCTACATTAAAATATTTTCGTACACAAAATCGGCAATTTGCGTACGTGACATCGCCATGAATCTGGCAGAATTTATGCAAATAGAGTTAAACAATAAAAGCTCATTTCAAGTTTTTTCCTCTCTATTTTTTGTTCTCTTATAGATTACCAGGCGGATTACCAGTTACATGAGAAAAAAAACAAAACAAATTGAGAAGGAGAAGTGTGTAAAATGCGGAGAAAAGCCAAAAATGCGGATCATTAAACGGTCTTTTATTTTTTATTTTTTTATTTTTTTTTGGGGGGGGGGGGGGGGGGATTTTCACCTACAGTTGAGGAAAAATATATACTTTTACGGATGGGAATGGGGCCAAATTCCGGCCCCATATTGGCCTTTGCACAGAAGAAGAATTTTGATGTTTTCTATATAGAGTATATAAGGGAATTAGACCACCCCTAGGGACCTCATTTTTTTAGGAATAACTTTATTTTAGCCATACTGGTATACATTCATGAGGTAACTATTTGGGCCAAAGGAAATTAAATTCTCACAGCTGGCTTCATAAAAAAAAGTATTTGATGTTTTCTATATAGAGTAATACAAGGAAATTAGCCAACCCCCTAGGGCCTCATTTTTCAAGGGATCAACTTTATTTAACCATTATGGTAGACATTCATGAGGTACTATTTGTGCCAAAGGAAAATAAATTCGGACCATTTGTTTCAGGAGATGATTTTCAAAGTTTTCAATTATTTTTTCTATTTGTTGCCATTGTAACAGTCAGGTTTTTCCCCAGTCAGATTCTTCCCCGGGAAAAAAACTGACTGGTCAGGTTTTTCCCCGGGGAAGAAACTGACTGGTCAGGTTTTTCCCCTGGGAAGAAACTGACTTGTCAAGTTTTTCCCCCGGGGAAGAAACTGACTAGTCAGGTTTTTCCCCACCCAGTCAGTTTTTTTCCCCCCTCTTTTTTTAAAATTTTCCCCCCAAATTGTGCTTGTGGTGGGGAAATTCTGGCCTAGTCAGTTTTTTCTCCCCTATCCAATATATTGTGCTTGATGGTGGGGAAACTCTGGCCTTGTCAGCTTTTTCCCCTCTGTCATTTAGATTGTATTGATGGTGGGGAAATTCTGGACCAGTCAGTTTTTTCCCCCCCCTATCCTATATATTGTGCTTGATGGTGGGGAAATTCTGGCCTAGTCAGTTTTTTCCCCCTGTCATTTAGATTGTTCTAGATTGTTCTTTTCCCCCAATCCTATATATTGTTCTTGATGGTGGGGAAAGTCTTGACCAGTCAGTTCCCCCCCCCCCCCCCCCCCCCCCCCCCCCCCCCCCCCCCCGTCATGTAGCTTGAGCATGAAGTCAGGAAAATTCTGGACCAGTCAGTTTTTTCCCCCCTATCCAATATATTGTGCTTGATGGTGGGGAAATTCTGGCCTAGTCAGTTTTTTCCCCCCTGTCATTTAGATTGTATTGATGGTGGGGAAAGTCTTGACCAGTCAGTTCCCCCCCCCCCCCTATCCTATATATTGATCTTGATGGTGGGATATTTCTTGACCAGTCAATTTTTTCCCCCCTGACTAGGCCAGAATATCCCCACCAGGGATCCTAAAATTTTGAAATCTCAACCGGTCGACGGCAAAATCCCCCCCCCCTTTACAACAATTCCGTTCCGTACCCCCCCCCCCCTGAAAAAAAACATAACCGAAAAAAAAATAAAAAAAAATAACATTGATATTTTCAATCAACATACCTGAATCATTTGCAGTGTGAAAATAGATCTTTTATTATATTTCAGCATCCTGTTGGCATAATAAGGTATTTTTCTGCAATATTTACCTTACGAAATCGAAAGTTTGTTTACCGGAAGTGCATGTATATGACGGTCTGTATATGACTCTAACGAATCAATAAATTGTTGGAAGCAGTCGTTTTGGTGTTGTTTATTATGTGCCTTTGTGTTTATATATTTTTTTTTTTCAATAACTTTTATTTATTCATAATAGAAAATGCATCACGGGTTGCCCCATTCCCAGTGTTTTCGACCGGTTTGCCAGGCCGGATTTGTGTGCATATCGGGTTGCCAGTCCGACTTTGAAATGTACTTTTTACTGGGTCACCACTCCCGTTTTCTTTATCATCATGAGCCGGATTGCCAAGACGGTCATTTGATTTTTTTAAACATCGCAAGTAAATTGCGCTGAGCCATTTCAACGAAATGCAGCCTTGTCACTGATACCATCCCTTATATACCAAATATAAAGTTGAGTAATAACACCAAACAGTTATCAGTTTTTTTTAATTCTTTTATTTTGTTCTTACAAATTACAAATTACTAAGGAGATCAAACATTTTGATTAGCCTTTGATATTGTCATTAATTACCGCATTTAAAAGTCGACGGTTACAGTTTGCAAACAAGCAATGGTCCATTATTACGGCATAGATAATTACACGGCACCGTCCAAATAACCGCTAAGTACAAACCGTCAATCCATTCATCTTAACTGCCCAATAATGACTAGACGGGTGTCCCTGCCTGACCCCCACTGACACCTGCCCCGAGGGCACACCGGAAATTCAAGAAGTAGGTCAACTGGTGTGTAAGAGAGACTATTATGAACCGCACGGACGGACGGACGGACGACGGACATTCATCGATCCTAAAAGCTCATCCTGAGCACATGTGCTCAGGTGAGCTAAAAACCCAAGAAGTTGAAAGAGCCCTGAGTTCATGAGGGCGTATCTGAAGGAAAGACAAATCAGTATCAGACAGATCTGAGTATGCCAGTTTAATTGTAGAGGCAACCCATCTGGAAATGGATGCTGCGGAGATCCCCCCCCCCCCCCCACTTTGATAGGGATAAAAAGCCTTTTCCTATTAAACCTTCTTAAGATAAAACATAAGAGACCTGACTGGATGGAGTAGTCTGTCGGGGTCATCAGAACCACAAGACCTTGCTAGACTTGGTATAACCACTGGAGGTGGGCATACTGAGGGTAGTTGATTTTTGGGGGAGGAAATCCATTTGATAACATAAAGACACTGAACCATTTGACGTATTAAAACAGAAAAAAAAAACATTAACAATAGAAAAGGCATGTAATTCACTTCTTCTCTTAGAAGAAACCATGGCCAGAAGGAAAACTGTTTTCCATTTGACATGAGTGATTGAAGTAAGGCTTAAAGGTTCATAGGGTGCCTTGATGAGGGACCAAAGAACACAAGCTAAATCCCACTTGGGTGTAAGGGAGCGAGGAACAGGTCTAGCCCACTCGAAAGACATATGACTTCTGAGAGATATGGATCATTACCAATTGAGGAAGATCTACAGAATTTGAGGGTGTTAGATAGCATAGCTCTATAACTTAATACAACTGACTGCTAGCTTTTTGTGTTTTAAAAGGTACACAAGAAAATTAGCTATTTCTCTGGCAGGCAAATGGATTGTGTCAATCTGCTGTTGCATATACCAATCACGGAAAATTTCCATTTAGCCTCATAGAACTTCCTAGTAAAAGGTCATCTTGCCTTAGCGATGAGAGAGTCAACTTGAGAAGAAAACTTTTCTTGCAGATGCAACTCCTGATAATGGCCAGGCGTGAAGATGTAGCATGCCTGGATTGTGATGTGGAGTTTGGGCCCAACCTTGAGTGAGAAGATTTGGGGTGATGGGAAGTTGAATGGGATGACCCTCTCGAATATCTAGAAAGTTGTTGAAACTAAGGTCTGGCTGGCCAGAGAGATGCGATGAGAATTCTGGCCAGAGAGGCCCGTATTTTCCTCAACACCATGGGAATCAGTGCAAATGGAGGAAATGTATGAAGACAGTCCACTTGATTGGCAGAGCATCTGTTGCCCAAGCTCTGTGGTCGAGAACTGGGGACACATACAGAGGAAGTTGCGCAGGGTTCATTCTAGAACACGCCTTTGCGTATTTGGTGCACAAAATTATGGTTGCGCGCATTGAAAATGCCTGTAATGCGCCAATCGGGTGCACTGTCAACCGAGAAGAAATGCGTTGACAACCAGAACATTATTCTGAACATACAATATCGTGCAATCAAATGCGCTATCAAAATTATAGCCGCTTTTGTTACAGGGTCTCTGGTTGGCTGTTCTGACAATATTTTCATTATGTTAACATATTACGACCAATCAAAATTGGCGTTTCTTTTCCAATTGGTAATTCATAAACATGGCTGAATAAAGAAAGCGAGAGACTTTTTTTTGACTATTGGTCAAAGCAACCAAATACTGGTAGCAATGAAAATGATGAAAAATCTGTGGGAAATGATGAAAAAAGTGGTTCCCCCAACAACAGTTGTAAGAATACGTCTGATGAAGTAACTGTGACTTCATGACAGGAAAGTAAACATCGGTTTTTAAAAAAACTTGGCTTGAAAAGTTTTCATGGTTGCAATATGATGACGTTCAGTGTAGAATGTATTGTGACTTATGCCAAAGACAAACAAAATTCCTAACGGAAGGATCAATGAACTTTCGTACAAATAAGCTAACCAGGCATGCAGAAAGTAAAGATCATGTGGGTGTGCTGATGGCTGAGAAAATGAAGCCCGAATTTTCTGCAGCAGTAAAAAAAAGTGGTAAATGAAAAAGAGGAGGGTATGATTGTTGCTATGAAGAGTGTGTACTGGTTAGTGAGAGAAAACCTTCCCATGTATAAATACAAAAGCATGATGCAATTCCTAACTGAATTAGACTGCAAAAATATTGCAAGTTTGTCACAAGCTAAAAATGCAACTTACACATCTGAGATAACAGCAAATGACATTTTACAGTCTCTAGCAAAAACTAGATATTCTTATTGAACACTTTGGTCAAGAGCAAAAACAAAGCTTTGGAAATGAAATCAGCAAAGCTGATCCATTGATTGAACCTGAGGACACCAGAAATGAATGGGGGAAACTGAAACCATTAGTTGTAAACAATGGATACCCCAGAGACAGGTTGCCTGTTCTGTGGGGGATTAGTTAGCAAGTACCACAGTGATGAATTTCCCAATTTGCTGAAACTAGCTGCTTTGGCCCTAATTGCCCCAATACATAATGCAGACTGTGAGAGGGGGTTTAGTCTAAAAAAATATAACCAAGAAAACACTCAGAAACAGACTGTCTCCAGATAGGGTGGATGACTTGTTGACTGTTGCAGCAGAAGGGGGACCACTGGCAGAATTTGACTTCAAAAGTGCTCTGAAACATTGGAAAGAGAAGAAGCACAGAGGGCTTTTTAATAACTAACAAGAGCCATGTTGACATGGCCATCCCCCGCCGAACGCTTGCTCTTTAGAAGATGTGTTGGAGGTAGAATATTTCATTTTTAAAAGAAAATTTTTGGTAATGAAGACTGATGTTTAAAGTGATTATAGATATGAAACCCATGTGAAGACCTACTAATTCCTCTATTTTGAGGTCTACAGGTAAGTGTGATAAAAATTAAGCCTGAAAAATAACAAAGGGCAATAACCAAAACATTAGGAAAGGTAGAGTTATCATTCTTGGGCACTGCACTCCTCCTCAATGAGATCTATCTACCTATTAAGTATCAAGTTGATATTTCAAATACTTTTTGACATATGCTGCGGACAAAAATTAAGTCTGAAAAATAACAAAGGGCAGTAACTCAAAAATGTGGAAAGATAGAGTTATCATTCTTGTGCACTGCACTCCTTCTCAATGAGATCTATTCACCTATGAAGTATCAAGTTGATATCTCAAATACTTTTCGACTTATGCTCCGGACAAAAATTAAGTCTGAAAAATAACAAAGGGCAATAACTAAAAAAATAGGAAAGGTAGAGTTATCATTTTTGTGCACTGCACTCCTCCTCAATGAGATCTATTCACCTATGAAGTATCAAGTTGATACCTCAAATACTTTTCGACTTAATATTAAAAGAGGCATAACTCCTGACTTAATTGGCTGATATCAGCCATAATTAAAAAAAACGAATGATTTGATTTTAAGTATTTGACTTAGTTGAAATTTGATCACTTGCTGCAGGTCACTTTACCCTAGAGAGCAGAAACTACCGTATTTACTCGACTATAAGACGGGTTTTTTGGTGTCGGATCAGGGTTTAAAAGTTGGGGGGTCGTCTTATAGGCGGGGTCCACCAGTCTGGTAAAGTTTCCCCAACTTTAGTTGCCGTATGAATGAAGCTTCGTAGCGGTATGCAATTATGCAGCTGTATATTCTTCTCATTTCAATCGTTAGATAAATATTAGAAATGAATTGCATGATATGAATGACTAAATATTATTGTAAGATTGTTTAATCAAATGACTAAAATATTGTAAGATTGTTTAATCAAAAGTTTTTTGCACCAATATGAATTTATTGGAACATTTTAAGCATTTTATCTTTTCTGCAAGCGGTTTCGGGGAAACACATGGTGCTCATTAGAACTGCTTGTTCATAAAATCTTCTCGTGACACCTCGAAGTAAATAAAGCATTGAAATACACAAGATTGTTTCGTTACGATTTGTTTAATTTATGCTTTTTTTAATAAGTTAATTAACATTTACAATGAAAAAAAAATGGTATTGATTAACAATCCAGAAAAATTGGTAAGAAAATCGGTGTAGTTTCACACTAACGGTTCTCACGGGCACCGTCAAAACCCGTACATACCAGACCGTACACAACCGTAACATTACAAGTTCTGAAAATGAAAAATGAGTTGTTTTCGAGATTTATTATGAAAATTAATATTAAGGTAATGCATTTGATCAAAAGTTTGTTTCATTTTTGTGAAATTATTCCGAACTTAGCGAGATTTTCATGGTATACTTTAAAAAATTTTGGCCGTAAATTACCATTCGTCGAACTGCATTTGAGTTTTTTTACCCGTCTTTTAAACGGTTCAAAGCAAAATACTACAGATTTGGGGATTGGAAAGGGGGCCCCGTCTTATAGGAGAATAGTCTTATAGTCGAGTAAATACGGTAAGTACTTTTGCTGATAACACATTGTAGACAGTGAGAAAACATATCATATATGTAGTAAACCACTAGATACTTTGTCAAGTTATTGTTTTGAGACTTGAATATACATATATATAAAGAAAGAGAGAGAGATAGGGGGAGGGGAGAGAGACTCAAAGCATAATGAAGCCAGTGTGGATGTATATAAATTTACCATCTCTAAGAACTTCATCAGACGCCATAATCAACTTTTATTTTGCTGCTCTGCTTTTTAATTTTCTTTTCCTCTGATCAAATCTGAAATATAAATAAGATAACAACCGTCTTAATCAACATGGTAATAGAAAAATATTAAAAGCCATTTATCTTTCATATGATAAAAACTTATTTTGCCTCATTTTCCCCTTACTTCACAGAGACTCATTTACCCTTACTTACAGAGACTCATTTACCCTTACTTCACAGAGACTCATTTTACAAACTTAGTTACATATACTAAAAATACCCCTTACTTCATAGAAATTCATTTACCCCTTACTTCATAGATTCATTTACCCCTTACTTCACATAGACTCATTTACCCCTTACTTCATAGAGACTCATTACCCCTTACTTCATAGATACATTTACCCCTTACTTCATAGATTCATTTACCCTTACTTCACATAGATCATTCACCCCTTACTTATACTCATTTACCCCTTACTTCATAGAGATTCATTTATCCTTACTTCATAGACTCATTTACCCATTACTTCATAGAGACTCATTTACTCCTTACTTCATAGACTCATTAACCCCTTACTTCATAGACTCATTTACCCATTACTTCATAGAGACTCATTTACTCCTTACTTCATAGACTCATTAACCCCTTACTTCCTAGACTCATTTACCCCTTACTTCCTAGACTCATTTACCCCTTGCTTCATAGACTCATTTACCCCTTACTCTATAGAAACCCATTTACCCCATACTTATTAGACTCATCCATCACTTACTTCATAAAGACTCATTTTGCCTCATTTACCCCTTACTTCATAGACTCATTTACCCCTTAATTCATAGAATCATTTATCACTTACTTCATAAAGACACATTTTGCTACATTTATCCCTTGCTTCATAGACTCATTTACCCCATACTTATTAGACTCATCTATCACTTACATCATAAAGACTCATTTTGCCTCATTTACCCCTTACTTCATAGACTCATTTACTCCTTACTGAATAGACTCATTTACCCCTTACTGCATATATTCATTTACCCTTTACTTCATAGACTCATTTACCCTTTACTTCATAGAGACTCATTTACCCCTTACTTCATATAGACTCATTTACCCCTTCCTCCATATAGACTCATTTTGCCTCATTTACACCTTATATCTTGGAGACTCATTTACATTTTACTTAATAGATATTCATTTACCCCATACTTCATAGATATTCATATTACCCCTTACTTCATAAAGACTCATTTACCTCTTATTTCATAAAGACTCATTTATCCCTTACTTCATAGAGACTAATTTTGCCTCATTTACCCCTTCCTTCAATGAGTTCCCCACAGGGTTGACAAGTTTCCTTATAGTTATACTCTATATAGAAAATAAAAAATCATCTTCTCTGAAAACCATATGTCAGAATTTAATTTCCTTCTGCATAAATGGTCATTTCATGTCATCTATCATAATTGCTACAATAAAGTTGATCCCTTGAAAAATGAGGCTCCCAGGGGTTGACAAGTTTCCTTTTTAATTATACTCTATATAAACAAGAGGGCCATGATGGCCCTGAATAAATCACTGAAAACATTGCCCTCAATTTCAATTATGGTATCACGAGTCATAGTGAATACTTTAATCTATGCAGAAGTACAGAAAGATCATCTAAATTCAGCACAAAAACTGTACCTGCCATCCAAACATTGAAGGCCATAGTTCTTAAGTCTATATAAAATCAAGTGACCCCTACAATGGAGTAATATTGACCCCAGAGCAATGATTTGATAAAATTTGGTAGATGTTCACTAGGCCATGTTACTTCCCAAAATATCTAAACTCTAGACCTTGTGGTTTCTTATAAGAAGATTTTTTTCTAGTTTTTTCCTAAATAAGTATATGTAAAATCAAGTGACCCCTGGCGCAGGGCCAATTTTGACCCCTGGGCCATGATTTTGATCAAGATTGGTAGATGTTCACTAGGACATATTACTCACCAAATTATCTAAACTCTAGGCCTTGGGGGTTTCTGATAGGAAAGATTTTTCTATTTTTTTCCTATAACTCTATTTTAAAATCAAGTGACCCCTGGGGCGGGGCCAATTTCGACACCAAGGTCATGATTTGAACAAACTTGGAAAATGGTCCATAAGGCAATGCCACATACCAAATATTTAAACTCCAGGCCTTCTGGTTTTGACAAGAAGATTTTTCTAGTTTTTCTTATATGAGTCTAAGTAAAATCAAGTGACCCCTGAGGGCGGGGCCAATTTCGACCCAGGATCATGATTTGAACAAACTTGGTAAAGGTCCATATGACAATGCCACATAATACGGGGACCATCAGAAGTTATCGAAAAGTGAAAATCTGAAATTTGTTCACAACTATTTTTAACCTATTGTTGCATACCAGTGTCCCAAAGTTTTTTCGTGACTATTTACTGAATTAAAAACTTTATGCATAATAAATCTTAACATTTCTCTCTAAAAGTTGTAACAGACCTAGTGTTCTCACTGTTCCCATATAAATACTGGCTCATTTTTTCTAGCCATGTTACAGAAGAAAATTTTGATTTGCTTGTAACAGACTGTCAAACTGAATGTCATTTATCTTATAACATGTTCCAAATACAACATGCAATATGTTGGCAGACCAAGCAAAAGTTCAAAAGCATGAACATTTATAAGTTTGAATTTTGTAATTTTTGGGCCCTGCATTTTTCCCCTACTTGCTTACTTTTAATTTAGAAAATCTTTTTAATTTAAATGATTTCTCTTTAGCCTATTGAATTTCAAGAGCAACCTTAAAACGCCTGTGCAAAGAAACCCTTTTTGGGTACATAAACTTTGAATCATTTTCCTGAAGGTTTAAAAATTTTAAATTATTTAAAAGTAGATTAATAATTTATGTGCACCTATGTCTACTTGCCTGATAGGTACTGTTTTTTTTTTTTTCCATTATGTTTTTAAAAGTAAAAAGTATAGGAAATGTTTGTATTTTATATCCGAAACAGTATCTCATTTTGATGTTATAAATAGTATGCATAACGTCTGCATTTTCTCCTTTTTGGGGTTTTCGTTTTCATGGTGAGTCATTTTCCCTTGTTTATTTTAAAAAAATTATTGTTATCCCGATAAAGGTTTTGCCCCAAAAGTTGAAGAATGACAATAACATTTTTTTTCCCCCAATTGTCATTGATTTTTTCCACATTATGGTAAAACAAATGCCCCCGGGGGGGAGCCCAAAATTTTACCCCGGGTCATGTTTTAAAAATGGCCTAAGACAAGCCCCACACCAAAAATTTTAAAATCC
>CM037781.1:19634604-19684604 GCA_021229015.1 Solen grandis
ATGCATAAGCAAATCAGGGTATAGTTCCAGGGTTTTTCCTCCTTACATAAGCACTACTGGAAAACGAAGGTGTTCCCAATCACCAATTCTGACCATTTTTCAAAAACGTAATAAAATTCCCAAAATCGAAGAATTTAGATTGAGCAAAAAGTGGCTGTTCCACGGCTCCGGCGTCCGCGTTGTCATTGTCGTCTGGAATCTTAGCGTTGGCCATAACTTCCCTACTATTCAATATACAACTTTCATTTTTTGTATGCATATTCATCTTGACAAGACCTAACCAGACATATGCAAATATTTCACCTTGACCTTGACCTTTGACCTAATTTTTCTGTAACTTTTGGATAACTTTAAAATGCCTGTTACTAGTATTTCAGAACCGTTAGCAACAGGGCACTGATATTTCACATGTGAATTCCTTGTAGCAAGACCTTTCCATCAATGTTCCACTTTTGGACTTTTGACCTTGACCTTTGAACTTTGACCTATTTTTTTTAGCTCACCAGAGCACGAAGTGCTGAGGGTTGAGCGTCCGTCGTCAACAATTTGCTTTAAAAGACATCTCCTCTGAAACTGCTGGACAGAATTTGATAAAACTTGGCATGTATGATCTTGGTGGGCCTCTACAAAAATTGCTCAAATAAAGTTGATCATGAAGAACTCTGGTTGTATGGCAACAAATAGAAAAAATATTTGAAAACTTTGAAAATCATCTCCTCTGAAACCATTGGACAGAATTTGATAAAACTTGGCATGTATGATCCTTGGGTGGGCCTCTACAAAAATTGCTCAAATAAAGTTGATCAATGAAGAACTCTGGTTGCTATGGCAACAAATAGAAAAAATAATTGAAAACTTTGAAAATCATCTCCTCTGAAACCCCTGGACAGAATTTGTTTAAACTTGGCATGAATGATCCTTGGGTGGGCCTCTACAAAAATTGCTCAAATAAAGTTGATCCATGAAGAACTCTGGTTGCCATGGCAACAAATAGAAAAAATAATTAAAAAATTTGAAAATCATCTCCTCTGAAACCGCTGGACAGAGAATTTGATAAAACTTGGCATGTATGATCCTTGGGTGGGCCTCTACAAAAATTGCTCAAATACAGTTGATCCATGAAGAACTCTGGTTGCCATGGCAACAGATAGAAAAAATAATTGAAAACTTTGAAAATCATCTCCTCTGAAACAAATGGTCAGAATTTATTTTCCTTTGGCACAAATAGTCACCTCATGAATGTCTACCATAATTGCTAAAATAAAGTTGATCCCTTGAAAAATGAGGCCCCTAGGGGTTGGCTAATTTCCTTATATACCCTATATAGAAAACATCAAAATACTTTTTAGCTCACCTGAGCACAAAGTGCTCAAGGTGAGCTTTTGTGATCGCCCTTCGTCCGGCGTCAGGCGTCATCCATCGTCAGTCGTCCGTCGTCAACAATTTGCTTTAAACGACATCTTCTCTGAAACCGTTGGACAGAATTTAATGAAACTTGGCAGGAATGTTCCTTGGGTGAAGCTCTACAAAAGTTGCTAAAATAAAGTTGATCCATGAAGAACTCTGGTTGCCATGGCTACAAAAAGAAAAATAATTTGAAAACTTTAAAAATCATCTCCTTCAAAACTACTGGCCAGATTTCAAAAAAATTTGGTACAGATGTTCCTTGGGTCAACCTCTACCAAATTTGCTAAAATTATTCCAATCTGTAAAAAAACATGGCCGCCAGGGGCGGGGCTTATTTGCCTTATATTTATATAGAGAAACCTTTAAACAACATCTCCTCTGAAACCACTGGACAGAATTTGATTAAACTTGGCAGGGATGATCCTTGGGTCAACCTTCACAAAAGTTGCTAAAATAAACTTGATCCATGTAGAACTCTGGTTGCCATGGCAACACACACACAAAAAAAAGGAAACTTTAAAAATCATCTTCTTCAAAACTACTGGCCAGATTTTAAAATAAATTGGTACAGATGTTCCTTGGGTCAACCTCTACCAAAGTTGCTAAAATTATTCCGATACGTTAAAATAACATGGCAGCCAGGGGCGGGGCTTATTTGCCTCATATGTATATAGAGAAACCTTTAAACAACATCTCCTTTGAAACACTGGACAGAATTTAATTAAAATTGGCAGGGATGATCCTTGGGTCAACGTTCACAAAAGTTGCTAAAATAAACTTGATCCATGTAGAACTCTGGTTGCCATGGCAACAAAAAGAAAAAAAAATGAAAACTTTAAAAATCATCTGCTTTAAAACTACTGGCCAGATTTTAAAATAAATTGGTACAGATGTTCCTTGGGTCAACCTATTTATCTCAGGTGAGCGATTTAGGGCCATCATGGCCCTCTTGTTTTATGAAGCCAGCTGTGAGAATTTAATTTCCTTTGGCCCAAATGGTTACCTCATGTTTGTATACCAAAAATAACTTGATCTATATAGAAAACATCAAAATTCTTCTGTGCAAAGGCCAATTTTGGGCCGAAATTTGACCTCATTCCCATCCGTAAATATTTTTCCTCAACTGTAGGTGAAAATCCCCCCCCCCCCCCCCCCAAAATAAAATAAAATAAAAATAAAAGACCGTTAAATGAACCGCATTTTTAGCTTTTCTCCGCATTTTACACACTTCTCCTTCTCAATTTGTTTTGTTTTTAGCTCAGGGTGAGCTTTTGGGATACTTGATTGTCCGTCGGCCGTCGTCCGTCAACAATTTTGATGTTTACACACTAGAGGCCACAATTTTGATCCAATCTTCCTCAAACTTGGTCAGAATGTTTTTCTTGATGATATCTTGAACCCTTTCGAAAATGGGTCAGTTGGATAAAAAGTAGGTCAGAGGTCAAATCTTAGAAAAATCTTGTGTCCGTCAACAATTTTGATGTTTACACACTAGAGGCCACAATTTTGATCCAATTTCCTCAAACTTGGTCAAATGTTTGTCTTGATGATATCTTGAACCCTTTGAAAAATCTTGTTTACACACTAAGGCCACAATTTTATCAATCTTCCTCAAACTTGGTCAGATGTTTGTCTGATGATATTCAACCAGTTGAAAATGGGGGGTGGACGAAAGTAGGTCAGTAGGTCAAATCTTAGAAAAATCTTGTTTAACCTAGGCCACAGTTTTGATGCAATCTTCCTCAAACTTGGTCAGATTGTTTGTCATGATGATATCTCGAACCAGTTTGAAAATGGGTGGGGCTGGACAGAAATGTAGGTCAGTAGGTCAAATCTTAGAAAAATCTTGTTTATACTCTGAGGGCAACATTTTTGGAAATTTTTGATGGGGAAAATTCCTGAACATTGTTTCACCTCATCATCTTAATTCTAAAGCAATCTGTTTTGTACAGGCAATGAATGATACTTTTCTCAGGTGAGCGATCTAGGGCCATCTTGGCCCTCTTGTATATAGACTTATTAGAGCTATGACCTTCAAAATTTGGATGGCAGGTTCAGTTTTTGTGTGGAATTTAGATGATCTTGCTGTACTTCTGCATGGATTATGCATTCAGTATGACTCGTAATACAATAATTGGCATTAAAGGCAATGTTTCTCAGGTGAGCGATTCAGGGCCATCTTGACCCCCTTGTTTAGTTATTTCCCTATTTCTCATTTTCTTTAATCAGCAATTACTCCTGCTCTGCTCATGGTATTGAAATAAATTTCATTGATGGACAGGGCTTGACAGGAGGAATCATCTTGCACAATGTCCATAAATCTGGCATCAATATTTTTCAGTTAAAGAGAAAAATTAGGTGACCATTTGTGCCAAATGAAATTAAATTTTGACCATTGGTTTCAGAGAAGATGATTTTTAGATCACCTGAGCACGAAGTGCTCTAGGTGAGCTTTTGTGATCAACCTGCATCCGTCGTCATGCGTCGTCAATAATTTACTTTAAACGACATCTCCTCTGAAACCACTGGGCAGAATTTGATTTAATTTGGCAGGGATGATCCTTGGGTGAACCTTCACAAAAGTTGCTAAAATAAACTTGATCCATGTAGAACTCTGGTTACCATGGCAACTGAAAAAAAAATGAAAACTTCAAAATCATCTCCTTAAATCATCTCCTTCATAACTACTGGCCAGATTACAAAATATTTTGGTGCAGATGGTCCTTGGGTAACTCTCTACCAAGATTGCTAAAATTATTCCGATCCTTGAAAAAACATGGCCACTATGGCGGGCTAATTTGCCTTATATGTATAAAGTGAAATCTTTAAACAACATCCCCTCTGAAACTGCTGGAGACAATTTGATTAAATTTGGCAGGGGTGATCCTTGTGTGAAGCTTCAAAAAAGTTGCTGAAATTATTCTGATCTGTAATAAAACACGGCTTCCAGGGGCGGGGCTAATTTGCCTAATATGTATATAGTGAAATCTTAAAACGACATCTCTGAAATCACTGGACAGAATTTGATTAAATTTGGCAGGGATGATCCTTGAGTGAAGCTTCACAAAAGTTGCTGAAATTATTCTGATCCATAAAAAAACATGGCCTCCAGGGGCGGGGCTAATTTGTCTTACATGTATATAGTGATATACTTAAACAACATCTCCTCTGAAATATCTGCTGGATAAAATTTGATTAAACTTTGCAGGGATCACCTCCTTCAAAACTACTGGCCAGATTTCAAAATGTTTTAATACAGACTGATGTTCCTTGGGTAACCCTATACTCAGGTGAGCGATCCAGGGCCATCATGGCCCTCTTGTTTATTTTTAGCTCACCTGAGCTCAACTTGCTCATGGTGAGCTATTGTGATCGTCTTTTGTCAGGCATCCTGCGTCCGTGCATGTTGTGCATCCGGCATCAGCAATTTTCTATTAAAAACATTTCCTCCTAAACCACTGGGCCAAATTTGATGAAAATTGCCTGGGATGTTCCTTGCATTAAGCTCTACCAAAGCTGTTCAAATGGTTCTGGTCCATTGCATATCTGGGTCACAGGACCTAAAAACTGATTTACAGCTCACCTGAGCTATTGTGATTGTCTTTTGTCCGGTGTCCGTGCGTCCATCCGGCGTCCAGAATTTTCTTTAAACAACATCTCCTCCTAAACTGCTTTATGGATTTTGACCAAACTTCACAGGAATCATCCTTATAATGCCCTCTATCAAGATTGTTCAAATTATTTTGATTGGTTAAATAGTAGGTCACAGGAGCTAAAAATAGATTTCAAAAATGCAAACTTTGAAAATCTTCTGTTGCAAAACTGCAGGGCCTAGAGTTTAGATATTTGGTGTGTAGTATTGTCTAGTGCATCTCTACCAAGATCGTTTAAATCATGACTCTGGGGTCAAAAATGGCCCCGCCCCATGGGTCACTTGATTTTACAAAGGCATTAATAGGAAAATATAGAAAAAATCTTCTTCTCAGAATCCAAAAGGCACAGAGTTTAGATATTTGGTGTGTAGCATTGTCTAGTGGATCTCTACCAAGTTTGTTCAAATCATGGCCCTTGGGTCAAAATTGGCCCCATCCAAGGAGTCACTTGATTTAACATAGACTTATACAGGAACAAATCTAGAAAAATCTTCTTCTTAGAAACCTCAAGGCCTAGAGTTTAGATATTTGGTGTGTAACATTGCCTTATGATATTTGGTGTGTAACAATGCCTTATGGACATCTACCAGGTTTGTTCAAATCATCATGTCAAAATTGGCCCCATCCAAGGAGTCACTTGATTTAACATAGACTTATACAGAAAAAAACAACTAGAAAAAATCTTCTTCTCAAAACCACAAGGCCTAGAGTTTAGATATTTGGTGTATAACATTGCCTTATGATATTTGGTGTGTAACATTGCCTTATGTACATCTACCAGGTTTGTTTAAATCATCATGCCCTGGTGTCAAAATTGGCCCCATCCCAGGAGTCCCTTGATTTAACATGTTACAGAAAAAAACTCAGAAAAAATCTTCTTCTCAAAACCACAAGGCCTAGAGTTTAGATATTTGGTGTGTAGCATTGTCTAGTGGATCTCTACCAAGTTTGCTTAAATCATGGCACTGGAGTCAATATTGGCCCTACCCCAGGGTTCACTTGATTTTACAAAGGTATATATAGGAAAAAAAACTAGAAAAATCTTCTAAGAAACTACAAGGCCTGGAGTTAAGATATTTGGTGTGTAACATTGCCTTATGAACATCTACCAGGTTTGTTCAAATCATAGTTTGCTTAAAATGTTCCAATAAATTCATATTGGTGCAAAATACTTTTGATTAAACAATCTTACAATAATATTTAGTCATTTATGTCATGCAATTCATTTCTAATATTTATCTAACGATTGAAAATGAGAAGAATATAAGGCTGCATAATTGCATACCGCTACGAAGCTTAACATGGCCTTGTGGACCTGAACCAAGTTTTCAAATCATGGCCCTGGGGTCAAAATTGGTCCCACGCTAGGGTTTACTTGGCTTTTTTGACCACATATATACTTTTTGTATGGAATTAAGATTATATTGCTGTTCTTTGCATGGGTTTTGTATTCAGTATGATTGATGTAAAAGGCAATGAAAGCAATATTTCTCAGGTGAGCAATTCAGGGCCATCTTGGCCCTCTTGTTAAAGTGAAATCGTTAAAAACCTTCTCCAAAACCGCAAGGCCTGGAGTTTAAATATTTGGTGTGTGGCATTGTCTTATGGACCATTGTTAAAATCATGACCCTGGGGTCAATATTGGCTCCGTCCCAGGGGTCACTTGATTTTACATAATGTGGAAAAAATCAATGACAACTTGTGGGAAAAAATGTTATTGTCATTACTTCAACATTTGGGCTAAAGCCTTTATCAGGATAACAATAACTTTTAAACATAAACAACGGAAATGACGTCACCATGAATAACGTAACGCCAAAAAAGTGAGAAAATGCAGACGTTATGCATACTATTTATAACATCAAAATGAGATACTGTTTCGGATATAAAATACAAACATTTCCTATAGCTTATTACAATAAAAACATGAATAGGAAAAAAACAAAAAACAGTACCTATCATGCAAGTAGACATAGGTGACACATAAATTATTAATCTACTGTATAAAGTAATTTAGAATTTAAACCTTCAGGAACATGAGTTCTAAGTTTATGTATCCAAAAGGTTTCTTTGCACAGGCGATCAGTGTTGCTCTTGATAATATCAATAGGCATAAATGAGAAATCATTTAAATTAAGATTTTCTAAATTAAAATGTATAGCAACGGTAGAGGAAAATGCAGGGTCCATAAAATTACGAATATCAAACTTATGACTGTTCATGCATTTTGAGACATTTTGCTTGGTCTGACCAACATATTGCATGTTGTATTTGGAACATGTTATAAGATAAATGACATTCTAGTTTGACAGTCTGTTACAATGCAAATCAAAATTTTCTTCTGTAACATGGCTAGAAAAAATGAGCCAGTATTTATATGGGAACAGTGAGAACACTTAGGTCTGTTACAACTTTTAGAGAGAAATGTTTAAGATTTATTATGCATAAAGTTTGAATTCAGTAAATAGTCACGAAAAGCTTTGGGACACTGGTATGCAACAATAGGTTAAAAATAGTTGTGAACAAATTTCAGATTTTCACTTTTCGATAACTTCTGATGGTCCCAGTATTTATGTGGCATTGTCATATGGACCTTTACCAAGTTTGTTCAAATCATGATCCTGGGGTCGAAATTGGCCCCGCCTCAGGGGTCACTTGATTTTACTTAGACTCATATAAGAAAAACTAGAAAAATCTTCTTGTCAGAAACCAGAAGGCCTGGAGTTTAAATATTTGGTATGTGGCATTGCCTTATGGACCATTACCAAGTTTGTTCAAATCATGACCTTGGTGTCGAAATTGGCCCCGCCCCAGGGGTCACTTGATTTTACATAGAGTTATTTAGGAAAAAACTAGAAAAATCTTCCTATCAGAAACCACAAGGCCTAGAGTTTAGATATTTGGTGAGTAATATGTCCTAGTGAACATCTACCAATCTTGATCAAATCATGGCCCAGGGGTCAAAATTGGCCCTGCGCCAGGGGTCACTTGATTTTACATATACTTATTTAGGAAAAAACTAGAAAAAAATCTTCTTATAAGAAACCACACGGTCTAGAGTTTAGATATTTGGTAAGTAACATGGCCTAGTGAACATCTACCAAATTTTATCAAATCATTGCTCTGGGGTCAATATTAGCTCCATTGTAGGGGTCACTTGATTTTATATAGACTTAAGAACTATGGCCTTCAATGTTTGGATGGCAGGTACAGTTTTTGTGCTGAATTTAGATGATCTTGCTGTACTTCTGCATAGATTATGTATTCACTATGACTCGTGATACCATAATTGAAATTGAGGGCAATGTTTCTCAGGTGATTGATTCAGGGCCATCATGGCCCTCTTGTTTATATAGAGTATAATTATAAGGAAACTTGTCAACCCCGTGGGAGCCTCATTTTTCAAGGGATCAACTTCATTGTAGCAATTATGATAGATGACTATGAAATGACCATTTATGCAGAAGGAAATTAAATTCTGACATATGGTTTCAGAGAAGATGATTTTTTATTTTCTATATAGAGTATAACTATAAGGAAACTTGTCAACCCTGTGGGGAACTCATTGAAGGAAGGGGTAAATGAGGCAAAATTAGTCTCTATGAAGTAAGGGGTAAATGAGTCTTTATGAAGTAAGGGGTAAATGAGTCTATGAAGTAAGGGGTTAATGAGTCTATGAAGTAAGGAGTAAATGAGTCTCTATGAAGTAATGGGTAAATGAGTCTATGAAGTAAGGATAAATGAATCTCTATGAAGTAAGGGGTAAATGAGTATGAAGTAAGGGGTGAATGAGTCTATGTGAAGTAAGGGGTAAATGAATCTCTGTGAAGTAAGGGGTAAATGAGTCTATGAAGTAAGGGGTAAATGAGTCTATGAAGTAAGGGGTAAATGAGTCTATGATGTAAGTGGTAAATGAGTCTATGAAGTAAGGGTTAAATCAGTCTCTATGAAGTAAGGGGTGAATGAGTTCATGAAGTAAAGGGTAAATGGGTCTCTATGAAATAAATGGAAAATGAATCTATGAAGTAAGGGGTAAATGAGGCAAAATAAGTTTTTATCATATGAAAGATAAATGGCTTTTAATATTTTTCTATTACCATGTTGATTAAGACGGTTGTTATCTTATTTATATTTCAGATTTGATCAGAGGAAAAGAAAATTAAAAAGCAGGCAGCAAAATAAAGTTGATTATGGCGTCTGATGAAGTTCTTAGAGATGGTAAATTTATATACATCCACACTGGCTTCATTATGCTTTGAGTCTCTCTCCCCTCCCCCTATCTCTCTCTCTTTCTTTATATATATGTATATTCAAGTCTCAAAACAATAACTTGACAAAGTATCTAGTGGTTTACTACATATATGATATGTTTTCTCACTGTCTACAATGTGTTATCAGCAAAAGTACTTACCGTATTTACTCGACTATAAGACTATTCTCCTATAAGACGGGGCCCCCTTTCCAATCCCCAAATCTGTAGTATTTTGCTTTGAACCGTTTAAAAGACGGGGTAAAAAAACTCAAATGCAGTTCGACGAATGGTAATTTACGGCCAAAATTTTTTAAAGTATACCATGAAAATCTCGCTAAGTTCGGAATAATTTCACAAAAAATGAAACAAACTTTTGATCAAATGCATTACCTTAATATTAATTTTCATAATAAATCTCGAAAACAACTCATTTTCATTTTCAGAACTTGTAATGTTACGGTTGTGTACGGTCTGGTATGTACGGGTTTTGACGGTGCCCGTGAGAACCGTTAGTGTGAAACTACACCGATTTTCTTACCAATTTTTCTGGATTGTTAATCAATACCATTTTTTTTTCATTGTAAATGTTAATTAACTTATTAAAAAAAGCATAAATTAAACAAATCGTAACGAAAACATCTTGTGTATTTCAATGCTTTATTTACTTCGAGGTGTCACGAGAAGATTTTATGAACAAGCAGTTCTAATGAGCACCATGTGTTTCCCCGAAACCGCTTGCAGAAAAGATAAAATGCTTAAAATGTTCCAATAAATTCATATTGGTGCAAAAAACTTTTGATTAAACAATCTTACAATAATATTTAGTCATTTGATTAAACAATCTTACAATAATATTTAGTCATTCATATCATGCAATTCATTTCTAATATTTATCTAACGATTGAAAATGAGAAGAATATACAGCTGCATAATTGCATACCGCTACGAAGCTTCATTCATACGGCAACTAAAGTTGGGGAAACTTTACCAGACTGGTGGACCCCGCCTATAAGACGACCCCCCAACTTTTAAACCCTGATCCGACACCAAAAAACCCGTCTTATAGTCGAGTAAATACGGTAGTTCTGCTCTCTAGGGTAAAGTGACCTGCAGCAAGTGATCAAATTTCAACTAAGTCAAATACTTAAAATCAAATCATTCGTTTTAGCTGATCTGATTTTTTAAAATGTCCGTCATCCGTAGTCCAATTAGTGTGTTTACACTCAAGCATCTTAATTTTTCTTTTAAGAAATTATCTTCAAACTTTATGACAATGTTAATGATCATAATCTCTTGGTAATGTTTAATTATGGCTGATATCAGCCAATTAAGTCAGGAGTTATGCCTCTTTTAATATTAAAAATTATCCCTATTTCTGACAACAAGGGAGTAATTCCTGCCCCTGATTTTTCATCCCGTTATGAATGTGACAGTGTTGCAAGTCCTACATATCTTACTTATCTTCTTCGTAAGCTTCTACTTCTTTCCTCGAAGGAAAAGTTAAGGAGAGCTCCCCTGACGGCTCCTAAGTTATTCAGGGGTATGATCTTTGAGGTTGCTGAAGCTTCTAAAGAGGAACAGATGCACAGGGCTGTGGCTTTTCAGCCGTGGAACCCACCATCATCCACATCCTCTTTTAAAATCCCCCCAAAAATCTCCTTGGTCTTCTGGGCAGCAACTTCAGACTAGGCCCAAGACTTCTCGTCAGGGCTCTACTCCTTACCAGCCCAAGGGCTCCTCAAATATGGGTTACCGCAAAGATCACAGACCCCCTACTTCATCTACTGTAACCTCAACCATGACTTCTTCTTCCTTCAGTATGAAGAAGAAGCCTCAACCCTAGGGGTACGCCCTTCCTACTGCCCCAGCCATTCCTTCCGCAGGTTCCAGTAGGGGGTTGTCTAATTCACTTTGTAAAAGAATGGGAGAAACTTACCCCAGACAGGTGGATCCTTTCCATCATCAATCAGGGGTATCAGATTCCTTTTGCCCAACACCCCCAACCAATCATCCAATTCATTTATCAACTTTTCATCATACTATCACAATGGCACCCCAAGTCCGACCCATTGTCTCAGAGGCTTCTGTTTCAGACACTCTGAAACATCATCTTCATTGGTGGTCTTACCATCACAGGTTGTTGGAGGGAGTACTGATATCATATCCGGAACCGGATTTTTTTCTGTTCACAGATGCCAGCAGTCTAGGCTGGGGAGCACATTTGGAGCCTCTAGGACTCATGACTTCAGGCCTCTGGTCTCCATAAGATCAGGCTCTTCACATAAACAATCTAGAGATGAGGGCTGTCTCCCTTGCACTTCACAGGTTCAACCCCACATCATGGGTCGTGCTGTCCTGATGTTTTCAGACACCACCACTGTAGTTTCTTACATCAGTCACCAGGGAGGGACACTTTCTCCGTCACTGTGTCTCAAAATCTGGTCACTTCTCAGGAGGTGTCATTCTATGGAAATATGTCTTCAAGTCAGACATCTTCCAGGGAAAATGAACGTATTAGCAGACATCCTGTCTTGAGACAGGAAAGTTCTGCCAGCAGAGTGGCAACTAAACACTTGTATAGTAGCCAGTCTTTTTCATATATTGGGGAAACCAATGGTGGATCTCTTTGCCACCAGGTTCAATGCTCAACAGGGTTCATTCTAGAAATGAAATCAGTGGGGTCAAAAGCCCAATGTTGGTAAAAAAGTGGAGACATTGCCAAAAACACAGGGGTCAATATATATTTTAACAGAAAGTGACTTTTAGGGATACATACCTCATAAATGTCATTCCTTAAGGCCATTGTCTGTGAAACCTCCATTTTTCAACTATGAAGAATTTGAAACCAAAATTTAATAACTTTTTAACTTTTAACTTTTTAAATGTTAATTACAAATCTGTTGAACATCATATTCTTGGTTGTAGCAAACAGTCACTATCATTTATTATCCCCGCCGAAAGGCGGCGGGGGATATAGTAATAGTCTCCGTCCGTCCGTCCGACATTTTTGTCAGGAGCATAAGTCAAAAAGTATTTGAGATATCAACTTGATACTTCATAGGTGAATAGATCTCATTAAGGAGGAGTGCAGTGCACAAGAATAATAACTCTACCTTTCCTAATTTTTTAGTTATTGCCCTTTGTTATTTTTCAGACTTAATTTTTGTCCGGAGCATAACTCGAAAAGTATTTGAGGTATCAACTTGGAACTTCATAGGTGAATAGATCACAGTGAGGAGAAGTGCAGTGCACAAGAATGATAACTTTACCTTTCCTAATTTTTGAGTTATTGCCCTTTGTTATTTTTCAGACTTAATTTTTGTTCGGAGCATAACTCGAAAAGTATTTGAGGTATCAACTTGATACTTCATATGTGAATAGATCTCATTAGAGGATGCAGTGCAAATTTTCGAAAAGTATTTGAGGTATCAACTTGATACTTCATAGGTGAATAGATCTCATTGAGGAGGAGTGCAGTGCCCAAGAATGATAACTCTACCTTTCCTATTTTTTGAGTTATTGCCCTTTGTTATTTTTTGTCCGGAGCATAAGTTTAAAAGAATTTGAGGTATCAACTTGGAACTGCATAGGTGGATAGATCTTATGGAGGAGGAGTGCAGTGCACAAGAATGATAACTCTACCTTTCATAATGTTTTGGTTATTGCCCTTTGTTATTTTTCAGGCTTAATTTTTATCACACTTACCTGTAGACCTCAAAATAGAGGAATTAGTAGGTCTTCACATGGGTTTCATATCTATAATCACTTTAAACATCAGTCTTCATTACCAAAAATTTTCTTTTAAAAATGAAATATTCTACCTCCAACACATCTTCTAAAGAGCAAGCGTTCGGCGGGGGATGGCCATGTCAACATGGCTCTTGTTAGTTATTAAAAAGCCCTCTGTGCTTCTTCTCTTTCCAATGTTTCAGAGCACTTTTGAAGTCAAATTCTGCCAGTGGTCCCCCTTCTGCTGCAACAGTCAACAAGTCATCCACCCTATCTGGAGACAGTCTGTTTCTGAGTGTTTTCTTGGTTATATTTTTTAGACTAAACCCCCTCTCACAGTCTGCATTATGTATTGGGGCAATTAGGGCCAAAGCAGCTAGTTTCAGCAAATTGGGAAATTCATCACTGTGGTACTTGCTAACTAATCCCCCACAGAACAGGCAACCTGTCTCTGGGGTATCCATTGTTTACAACTAATGGTTTCAGTTTCCCCCATTCATTTCTGGTGTCCTCAGGTTCAATCAATGGATCAGCTTTGCTGATTTCATTTCCAAATTTTTTTTGCTTCCAAAGTGTTCAATAAGAATATCTAGTTTTTGCTAGAGACTGTAAAATGTCATTTGCTGTTATCTCAGATGTGTAAGTTGCATTTTTAGCTTGTGACAAACTTGCAATATTTTTGCAGTCTAATTCAGTTAGGAATTGCATCATGCTTTTGTATTTATACATGGGAAGGTTTTCTCTCACTAACCAGTACACACTCTTCATAGCAACAATCATACCCTCCTCTTTTTCATTTACCACTTTTTTTTACTGCTGCAGAAAATTCGGGCTTCATTTTCTCAGCCATCAGCACACCCACATGATCTTTACTTTCTGCATGCCTGGTTAGCTTATTTGTACGAAAGTTCATTGATCCTTCCGTTAGGGAATTTTGTTTGTCTTTGGCATAAGTCACAATACATTCTACACTGAACGTCATCATATTGCAACCATGAAAACTTTTCAAGCCAAGTTTTTTTTAAAAACCGATGTTTACTTTCCTGTCATGAAGTCACAGTTACTTCATCAGACGTATTCTTACAACTGTTGTTGGGGGAACCACTTTTTTCATCATTTCCCACAGATTTTTCATCATTTTCATTGCTACCAGTATTTGGTTGCTTTGACCAATAGTCAAAAAAAAGTCTCTCGCTTTCTTTATTCAGCCATGTTTATGAATTACCAATTGGAAAAGAAACGCCAATTTTGATTGGTCGTAATATGTTAACATAATGAAAATATTGTCAGAACAGCCAACCAGAGACCCTGTAACAAAAGCGGCTATAATTTTGATAGCGCATTTGATTGCACGATATTGTATGTTCAGAATAATGTTCTGGTTGTCAACGCATTTCTTCTCGGTTGACAGTGCACCCGATTGGCGCATTACAGGCATTTTCAATGCGCGCAACCATAATTTTGTGCACCAAATACGCAAAGGCGTGTTCTAGAATGAACCCTGCGCAACTTCCTCTGTATGTGTCCCCAGTTCTCGACCACAGAGCTTGGGCAACAGATGCTCTGCCAATCAAGTGGGACTGTCTTCATACATTTCCTCCATTTGCACTGATTCCCATGGTGTTGAGGAAAATACGGGCCTCTCTGGCCAGAATTCTCATCGCATCTCTCTGGCCAGCCAGACCTTAGTTTCAACAACTTTCTAGATATTCGAGAGGGTCATCCCATTCAACTTCCCATCACCCCAAATCTTCTCACTCAAGGTTGGGCCCAAACTCCACATCACAATCCAGGCATGCTACATCTTCACGCCTGGCCATTATCAGGAGTTGCATCTGCAAGAAAAAGTTTTCTTCTCAAGTTGACTCTCTCATCGCTAAGGCAAGATGACCTTTTACTAGGAAGTTCTATGAGGCTAAATGGAAATTTTCCGTGATTGGTATATGCAACAGCAGATTGACACAATCCATTTGCCTGCCAGAGAAATAGCTAATTTTCTTGTGTACCTTTTAAAACACAAAAAGCTAGCAGTCAGTTGTATTAAGTTATAGAGCTATGCTATCTAACACCCTCAAATTCTGTAGATCTTCCTCAATTGGTAATGATCCATATCTCTCAGAAGTCATATGGTCTTTCGAGTGGGCTAGACCTGTTCCTCGCTCCCTTACACCCAAGTGGGATTTAGCTTGTGTTCTTTGGTCCCTCATCAAGGCACCCTATGAACCTTTAAGCCTTACTTCAATCACTCATGTCAAATGGAAAACAGTTTTCCTTCTGGCCATGGTTTCTTCTAAGAGAAGAAGTGAATTACATGCCTTTTCTATTGTTAATGTTTTTTTTTTCTGTTTTAATACGTCAAATGGTTCAGTGTCTTTATGTTATCAAATGGATTTCCTCCCCCAAAAATCAACTACCCTCAGTATGCCCACCTCCAGTGGTTATACCAAGTCTAGCAAGGTCTTGTGGTTCTGATGACCCCGACAGACTACTCCATCCAGTCAGGTCTCTTATGTTTTATCTTAAGAAAGTTTAATAGGAAAAGGCTTTTTATCCCTATCAAAGTGGGGGGGGGGGGGGGGGATCTCCGCAGCATCCATTTCCAGATGGGTTGCCTCTACAATTAAACTGGCATACTCAGATCTGTCTGATACTGATTTGTCTTTCCTTCAGATACGCCCTCATGAACTCAGGGCTCTTTCAACTTCTTGGGTTTTTAGCTCACCTGAGCACATGTGCTCAGGATGAGCTTTTAGGATCGATGAATGTCCGTCGTCCGTCCGTCCGTCCGTGCGGTTCATAATAGTCTCTCTTACACACCAGTTGACCTACTTCTTGAATTTCCGGTGTGCCCTCGGGGCAGGTGTCAGTGGGGGTCAGGCAGGGACACCCGTCTAGGTCATTATTGGGCAGTTAAGATGAATGGATTGACGGTTTGTACTTAGCGGTTATTTGGACGGTGCCGTGTAATTATCTATGCCGTAATAATGGACCATTGCTTGTTTGCAAACTGTAACCGGTCGACTTTTAAATGCGGTAATTAATGACAATATCAAAGGCTAATCAAAATGTTTGATCTCCTTAGTAATTTGTAATTTGTAAGAACAAAATAAAAGAATTAAAAAAAACTGATAACTGTTTGGTGTTATTACTCAACTTTATATTTGGTATATAAGGGGATGGTATCAGTGACAAGGCTGCATTTCGTTGAAATGGCTCAGCGCAATTTACTTGCGATGTTTAAAAAATCAAATGACCGTCTTGGCAATCCGGCTCATGATGATAAAGAAAACGGGAGTGGTGACCCAGTAAAAAGTACATTTCAAAGTCGGACTGGCAACCCGATATGCACACAAATCCGGCCTGGCAAACCGGTCGAAAACACTGGGAATGGGGCAACCCGTGATGCATTTTCTATTATGAATAAATAAAAGTTATTGACAAAAAAAATATATAAACACAAAGGCACATAATAAACAACACCAAAACGACTGCTTCCAACAATTTATTGATTCGTTAGAGTCATATACAGACCGTCATATACATGCACTTCCGGTAAACAAACTTTCGATTTCGTAGAGGTAAATATTGCAGAAAAATACCTTATTATGCCAACAGGATGCTGAAATATAATAAAAGATCTATTTTCACACTGCAAATGATTCAGGGTATGTTGATTGAAAATATCAATGTTATTTTTTTTTATTTTTTTTTCGGTTATGTTTTTTTTCAGGGGGGGGGGGTACGGAACGGAATTGTTGTAAAGGGGGGGGGGATTTTGCCGTCGACCGGTTGAGATTTCAAAATTTTAGGATCCCTGGTGGGGATATTCTGGCCTAGTCAGGGGGGAAAAAATTGACTGGTCAAGAATATCCCCACCATCAAGATCAATATATAGGATAGGGGGGAAAAAACTGACTAGGCCAGAGTTTCCCCACCAAGCACAATATATAGAATAGGGGGAAAAAACTAACTAAGCCAGAGTTTCTCCACCATCATGCACAATATATTGGATAGGGGGGGGGGGGGGGAACTGACTGGTCAAGACTTTCCCCACCATCAATACAATCTAAATGACAGGGGGGAAAAAACTGACTAGGCCAGAATTTCCCCACCATCAAGCACAATATATTGGATAGGGGGGAAAAAACTGACTGGTCCAGAATTTTCCACTTCCCCATCAAGAACAAAATGGATTGGGGGAAAAAAAAAACAATCTAAATGACAGGGGGGAAAAAACTGACTAGGCCAGAATTTCCCCACCATCAAGCACAATATATAGGATAGGGGGAAAAAACTGACTGGTCCAGAATTTCCCCACCATCAAACAATCTAAATGACAGGGGGAAAAACTGACAGGCCAGATTTCCCCACCATCAAGCACAATATATGGATTGAAAGAACTTTCCTGATTTCATGCTCAATCTACATGACAAGGGGAAAAAAACTGACTGGTCAAGACTTTCCCCACCATCAAGAACAATCTAAATGACAGGGGGGAAAAAACTGACTAGGCCAGAATTTCCCCACCATCAAGCACAATATATTGGATAGGGGAGAAAAAACTGACTAGGCCAGAATTTCCCCACCATCAAGCACAATATATTGGATAGGGGAGAAAAAACTGACTAGGCCAGAATTTCCCCACCATCACGAACAATATATAAGATAGGGGGGAAAAAACTGACTGATCCAGAATTTCCCCACCTCAGAAACCTTAAAAAAAATTTTAAAAAAAGAGGGGGGAAAAAACTGACTGGGTGGGGAAAAACCTGACTAGTCAGTTTCTTCCCCGGGGAAAAACTTGACAAGTCAGTTTCTTCCCAGGGGAAAAACCTGACCAGTCAGTTTCTTCCCCGGGGAAAAACCTGACCAGTCAGTTTTTTTCCCGGGGAAGAATCTGACTGGGGAAAAACCTGACTGTTACAATGGCAACAAATAGAAAAAATAATTGAAAACTTTGAAAATCATCTCCTGAAACAAATGGTCCGAATTTATTTTCCTTTGGCACAAATAGTCACCTCATGAATGTCTACCATAATTGGTTAAATAAAGTTGATCCCTTGAAAAATGAGGCCCCTAGGGGGTTGGCTAATTTCCTTGTATACTCTATATAGAAAACATCAAAATACTTTTTTTTATGAAGCCAGCTGTGAGAATTTAATTTCCTTTGGCCCAAATAGTTACCTCATGAATGTATACCAGTATGGCTAAAATAAAGTTAATTCCTAAAAAAATGAGGTCCCTAGGGGTGGCTAATTCCCTTATATACTCTATATAGAAAACATCAAAATTCTTCTTCTGTGCAAAGGCCAATATGGGGCCGGAATTTGGCCCCATTCCCATCCGTAAAAGTATATATTTTTCCTCAACTGTAGGTGAAAATCCCCCCCCCCCCCCAAAAAAAAATAAAAAAATAAAAAATAAAAGACCGTTTAATGATCCGCATTTTTGGCTTTTCTCCGCATTTTACACACTTCTCCTTCTCAATTTGTTTTGTTTTTTTCTCATGTAACTGGTAATCCGCCTGGTAATCTAAAGAGAACAAAAAATAGAGAGGAAAAAACTTGAAATGAGCTTATCTGTTTAACTCTATTTTGCATAAAATTCTGCCAGATTCATGGCGATGTCACGTACGCAAATTGCCGATTTTGTTACGAAAATATTTTAATGTAGAGATGCATTGTTTTGTGGATAAAAGCTAAAAAGACACACTGTAGGTAATTTGGAGAGTACTTTTAGTATTTTGCAAAATAGATTCACAACTTTCTCTGACCATGTAAATAAAATTAATAACCAAAAAAGCTTTGCATTTCTAAATGTCATCAGTTTTCGCGGATTTACTTTCTCTTTTGACAACTTGTAAATAAAAGGAATCTGAAATGATATTAAAGAATTTTCGAAATATTTTGTTACAGATTGTTATTTAAAAGTTTAATCATGTTATGTAAAAGTTAAATCAACCATTTTAACGAACTGCTTTCATTTTCTTCCCATACAAAAAGCCCTGTGTCTTTCAAACTATCACATCGTGTAACTGCAACTGATAATACAATATATTATATCATCTTCAATTAATAAATTTCAGAATTTTACTTCCATGAAATTAATGGTCAGGATTGATTTCATGAATGTCTGCCATGATTGCTAAAATGAAGTTGATCTCTGGTTTGTCATTTGATTTCCTTATAATAGAAAAAATCATCTTGAATATGCTGATTTACACTGGTGAGCGTTTATGGCCCTTGGGCCTCTTGTTTATTGATCTGATTTCACCTTCTCTTGAATTCTGATAGAATGCTTTGATTTAACTTGAACATTTCAAATGGTCTACAGAGGAGTTATAAAAATATCCCAGAAAACATACATGTATTTATATTGTCCTACAAATAATCATAATAAATCATTGTTTCATTTACATATTTTGAAAACAAAAATGTAAAAGTTAACAACTGGTACTGATAAATAGAACTATAGGTAATTAAATGGTGGAAGTGATTTTCAGAAGAACGGCAAATTTGAATTGTTCTACAGTTTTGTATCCTATACCACACAGCTTTACAATGTATACAATCAGGTAAAGTTTGGGTTCATTTCTGTGATAAAGTTTGCATTATTATCTTCTAATTTTAGCTGCTATTTAAATTTTAAGTCCTTTTGGACTGAATAAAAAAGAAGCAAATAGTTTTTTAGTTTTAAATTAAAAAAAGTTACATAAAAAAAGACAAATTTAAAGCCAATTGTAAGAATTTTCAGAAAATATCCTACTTTCTCTTTCAGCTTAATTGAAGCATTTTCGGAAAATGTAAGTTTACAGATATGTATTAGTCATATAAATTGCAAAAAATGCTTTTACAAAGGTTAGAAAAATGTAAAAAATATACGTTTTTGAATTTAAAAAAATCAATGATGATGAACAGATATAACCATTTTGTAGATATTTTTTTATTTATGTTAATTTTATCTGCAGAGTGGTCACGCTTGTAGCGGTTTATATTGCGGCACAACGCAAAATCAAGTATACACATACTTTTCATACTTACACTTCTTCTGCTAACGATAATAACAACTTTTGACTATGGGAACATGGGTTGTAAAACAGATTACATCACGTTATTATTTAAACTTTTTGTATAATAAGTTACCTGCCAGGAATGTAGACCTTCGATTTAGTCCTATTGTAATTATGCTGAAATCACTTCCACGAAGTACGAAGCCAGTACGAAAACCAATAGGTATTTAATTTAATACATATTTTATTCAAAAATACATAGGATTGAACAACAGGCTAAATGCCCATGTGAGTCCACTCCTTTTACAAGTCATGCATACATAGCATATGACAAATTAAAAGTATTGCATGCATTATGACAATAGATATATAGAAATACAAATAAAAAAATAATATATTGCATTACAGGGAGAAATATGAAAAAAATTGTGCCTAAAAAAATATAAAGTGTCATTTATAGGGACCATCTAAAATCAAAGCGCTAATAGCTCTGAGAGAACAGGGTTTTTAGCTCACCTGAGCATAGCTCAGGGTGAGCTTTTGGGATACTTGATTGTCCGTCGGCCGTCGTCCGTCGTCCGTCAACAATTTGATGTTTACACACTAGAGGCCACAATTTTGATCTAATCTTCCTCAAACTTGGTCAGAATGTTTGTCTTGATGATATCTTGAACCCTTTCGAAAATGGGTCAGGTTGGATCAAAAAGTAGGTCAGTAGGTCAAATCTTAGAAAAATCTTGTCGTCCGTCAACAATTTTGATGTTTACACACTAGAGGCCACAATTTGATCCAATCTTCCTCAAACTTGGTCAGAATGTTTGTCTTGATGATATCTTGAACCCTTTCGAAAATGGGTCAGGTTGGATCAAAAAGTAGGTCAGTAGGTCAAATCTTAGAAAAATCTTGTTTACACACTAGAGGCCACAATTTCGATCCAATCTTCCTCAAACTTGGTCAGAATGTTTGTCTTGATGATATCTTGAACCCTTTTGAAAATGGGTCAGGTTGGATCAAAAAGTAGGTCAGTAGGTCAAATCTTAGAAAAATCTTGTTTACACACTAGAGGCCACATTTTTGATCCAATCTTCCTCAAACTTGGTCAGAATGTTTGTCTTGATGATATCTTGAACCCTTTCAAAAATGGGTCAGGTTGGATCAAAAAGTAGGTCAGTAGGTCAAATCTTAGAAAAATCTTGTTTATACTTTGAGGGCAACATTTTTGGTCCAATCATCCTCAAACTTTGGCAGAATGTTTGTCATGATGATATCTTTTGTGGATGGGGTCAGAAAATTCCTAAACATTGTTTCACCTCATCATCTTAATTCTAAAGCAATCTGTTTTGTACAGGCAATGAATGATACTTTTCTCAGGTGAGCGATCTAGGGCCATCTTGGCCCTCTTGTTAATATGATGATGTCTCATTTCTTTTGTTTATCAAAGTAAATTCAATAAACGATAACCAAGTTTTCAAGCGACACCAATAAACCCAATGTTATAAATCCGCTTTAACTTTGCTTGAAAAAGATGGAACACGTTATTTGTTTCAATGGATTTCTAACAAAAAGCACATCGCTACTCTTACTTTCCCCATTTCTCTTGCCCAAAGTTTACAAGATTATATGAATATGTGGAAGGAAATCTAAAATAACAAACTTCATTATTTATTTTATGTTTATTTTTTTTTTTTTCATTTCATTTTATATACACATTTTCTTGTTAAAGATAAATTAATGATATTCAATATAACAAAAATATATGTATCTTATATTGCAAAAATAATTTAAAAAAAAGTTGTAAACATTGTTCTCCGGCTGTAACTCGAACCCACACCCTTTTTCAACACTGTTTGCATGGCGATCTAGCCTGACTATTTTACCCTCTGCACTAATGAGCCATACAGAAGAATTGTTGCCTGTTGCTGGAAATTCCAGCCGGTCATTGTTTCAAAATATCTCAGAATGAGGTGTGATTTTTTTTTCGCTCGTGTACTTTCTTTTTTCATTACAGTTTATTTAAAACGTTATCTCCAGCATCGATTATTTTAATTCAGTTTCGCCTTCCATAACGCAATCGTACTGAAATAAGTAAGAAAATTATCACCATTTAGTGATAAGACAGAAAACAAAATTTAGAACTATTTTTCTGTGTAGAAAAAAAAAAGGAATTCTATAAAGTATAGATGCCTAAATATATCGCCCCAAACTGTTGTCCGAGTCAACATGTGTGCCACCATAGAGCAGCGTTGCAAGCATCCCTTTTCAAACATCTCAAAATGCAGTCTTTTTTACATGCTGGTTCCTAATGAATTTCTGCGTTAAGTAAAGAAGCAAATACCAGTAGAGCAGCGAAATGAATATTACATCATTTTCCTGCAATAACGGAGAATCACGCCAACAACAATAGTTCTTCGGCCCGATTCATTGACGCTTGCGTCAAAATTTTTCTTGTTTCTCTTGAATAGATCTATCTAATGAGTGTAAGTTTAGATGCCAATGTCCCTTACAGCACGCATGTGTAACGTGTTACAGGGATTTTTGATGTGAACGCATGAACATCGACAAAAAATGATACACAGCAACCATAGAGAACAAACATTTACTCACTAGCATTCTGATTAATCCAAAATAACAAAAGAACTCTGCCCTTCCGCTTAGTTTAGTTTAAACATGTATTATTGCCTAAGTAATGATGATACAACATTGAAGATTTTAAAAAATAAGTAAGAGGGTTTGACCACAAGTTCTTACAACATTAGTATCGGTCATCGCTTTAAAGACACTTGTGTAATTTCAATGTCTACACATGTTAACACATGATGGGCAATATATAACTTATTACTAAACAAAGCGATTAAGTTAATATCCGATTAAATAAATTCAAATTGAAAAATGTATATAAATAATGAGAAGAGAAGAAAAATAAAACAAACACTAACAAACAAGGGTTACTTAAATAAAAAAAAATAAATAATGTCCAAAACACAACATATATAGGTGCAGATATATGAACCTTTCTAAACAGTATCTTTTATTCAAATTTCAATCACCACTTTTTTGCCGAAGAGATCAAAGTCGGCTTCCGGTTCAATGCTCATTTGGAGCGTAGATCTACATAGATATACACAGCTAGAGCGACGCATTGACCTTTGACATAACATGTTACATGTCACGTGATGTAATTCAAGCCGGGAACAGGTTGATGGGGCGGAGTCTAAAAATCAATACTATATTTGGAATGTGCGACTGCGTTAAATTTCAAAACATAATTTCAAACACTAAGTAGGTTAGTGTTATATAGTAAGCATTAAGTCCATTAAATCTGTCGCGCGGCTTTGCCGCGCCACACCGATTTAATGGACTTAATGCTTACTAAAAAAACACTAACCTATACTTAATTAACACTGACTAACTTAGAGTTTGCCCCGCCCTATTACTACGTTATGCTGCTATATTAGAAGATGGCGCCATATAAGTGTTACTTCAGCGTGTTGTTAAAGTATTCACACACGTGCACGTGCTTTCCAAATATGGATGTAACACATAAATTTCGCGCATTTTTTGACCGTCGGCTCATTTCTTTTTCAGATTTCAATCAATTTATGTGATGGCTGTTTTTTTATGCTCACCGAAGGTGACGCATATAGTCGCCGCTTCGTCTGTCCGTTCGTCCGTCCGTCCGTTCGTCCGTCACACTTTCCTTGTCCGGACTATTTCTCAGGAACTAACGGCTTGAATTCAACGAAACTTTATGGGAAGCTTTATTACCAAGAGGAGATGCGCATATCGTCAGCATGACCCGATTCCTAAATTTTTCACAGAGTTATGGCCCATTGACTTTTTGGCCTATAGTACATATTGCATGATTCTTGTCCGGGCTATTTCTCAGGAACTAATGGCTTGAATTCAATGAAACTTTATGGGAAGCTTTATTACCAAGAGGAGATGCGCATATCGTCAGCATGACCCGATTCCTAAATTTTTCACAGAGTTAAGGCCCCTTTACTTTTTGGCCTATAGTTCATATTGCATGATTCTTGTCCGGGCTATTTCTCAGGAATTAATGGCTTGAATTCAACGAAACTTTATGGGAAGCTTTATCACCAAGAGTAGATACGCATATCGTCGGCGTGACCTGGTTCCTCAATTTTTCACAGAGTTATGGCCCATTGACTTTTCGGCCTATAGTACATATTGCATGATTCTTGTCCGGGCTATTTCTCAGGAACTAATGGCTTGAATTCAGCGAAACTTTATGGGAAGCTTTATTACCAAGAGGAGATGCGCATATCGTCAGCATGACCCGATTCCTAAATTTTTCAAAGAGTTAAGGCCCCTTGACTTTTTGGCCTATAGCACATATTGCATGATTCTTGTCCGGGCTATTTCTCAGGAACTAATGGCTTGAATTCAACAAAACTTTATGGGAAGCTTTATTACCAAGAGTAGATACGCATATCGTCGGCGTGACCTGGTTCCTCAATTTTTCACAGAGTTATGGCCCCTTGACTTTTTGGCCTATAGTACATATTGCATGATTCTTGTCCGGGCTATTTCTCAAACTAATTTGAATTCAATGAAACTTTATGTGAAGCTTTATTACCAAGAGTAGATACGCATATCGTCGACGTGACCTGGTTCCTCAATTTTTAAGAGAGTTATGGCCCCTACTACCATGTTGTTGACTAATATTCATGTCATTTGCCTAATTTAACAGGAGATATCATTTAAACAAAACCCCACAAAATTCAATATGCTAGTAATGTCAATCATAATCATGTAAGCTAATTGTTGTTTAGGCCATTATACACTATTTCAAATATCCAGTCATATGTCAAGAGTGTTGGTTAACCTCTTTGATATGAGCACACATTGAAATGTATGACTTAATTTTTAGTAGTATAAAAACTTAAAAAAAATCAATGAAAGATCTGATGAGTAACACGTATTATCATATTAAATAGTAAACTGTTACTAAGTCTCCAAATAAGAGTTGGTAAAACATCTCATCTGATGAGGAGAATAGATATGATTTAGGACTGGGGATTTCAACATATCCTCCCACCCATTGACCAAGGCCTTATTTGTAACAATGACGTTCTTCGGGGAGCATCTGTCAGTTCTACTGACTTTCTTGTTTAGTTATTTATCTTGTTTTAATTAGTTGAGAAATCAGAAAATATCAACTGATTGACATTAAGGAAAGAACGAAATATGTAAAAAATAATCGTTTAAAAAGTCGGTGTCAGCGGAAGATATCAAGGCTAGGAATACCCCGGAAATACCAAATCAAACGAGATAACACATGATCTATAAGTTGTTTAAAAACGTTATATCAATTATTTCAATTCTTGTATTTACCAAATTCGTAAACATAGGTACTGGTATAGCTCCCTTGGTTAGCGCTCAGCTTAATAAGGGTAGTTCCAGGACTGATGGCCCTGTGTCCGGATAATATGACTGGGTGTGGTATCATGCCAACTGTCTACGACGTGATACTGTGCAGTGTGACAACACTACATTTGTCTCAAGTAGACATTGTCTCCAAAAGACTTAAATACTGTCGGTGGGACGTTAAACCTAATAAACTATATTTGTATTTTAGTATTTAATTTAGCATCTTTTTCTTTCCTTAGGAGTCCCTTTGCAAAAAATATTCCCGAAACTCCTCATTCTTATGTAAATGTTTATCTATAAACATGATTATTTAAGCAACTTTAATAAACGTTTGCAAAAGATGTCAACATGCGCCAGTGTGCACACCTCGTGTGTAGGAATCGGTGTAGTAAACACTGCCATATATGATATCAGTTTGTTTGTTGGGTTTAACGTCCCACCGACAGTAATTCAGCCAGTCACGATGTCTACTTCATGCGGGTATACGACTACCACACTGCAGTATCACGCCGTAGACATGTGGCCTGATACCACACCCAGTCACATCATTCTGATACCGAGCTAACCAGTCCTGCAAATACCCTTATATGCTGAGCGCCAAGCAAGGGAGCTATAACAGTTCCATTTTTTACGACTTTGGTATGTCGGGTCGGGGATCGAACCCACGACCTTCCGCTCCCGAGGCGGACGCTCTAACCACTCGGCCACCGGAAAGGGTACGCTTGTTTAGCTAGTAATATCAATATGATATAAGTAAAATGTTTTTTGCGATTTATATGACTAATACATAGCTGTAAACTTACATATTTTCCGAAAATGCTTCAATTAACGTGAAATCGAAAGTAGGATATTTCTCGAAAATTCTTACACTTGGGTTTATATTCGTATTTTTGATGTAACTTCCTTATATTTTAATCAATTGTAAAACACTAAGTACCAAAATAATCGTCTTAAAATTCTCTACATCTCACTTGCTTAAGGTGTGGACTTATTTCTAATGAGGTTTGAGATATTAGCCTTAAAAGTTTGACAACCCATCAGAATCGCTGAAATTCTACATGTTTAAATTCTTTTGATGTAACTTCCCTATTCTTTGTTCAATTTCAAAACTTAAGGTACCAAAATAATCGTCTGAAAATTCTCTACATTTCACACGCTTTATGTTTAGGAATATTATTAATACTTTTTGAGATACAAGCACTTAAACCACCTGTAAAATGAAAAATTCACCAAAGCTACATACACGAATTTCATTGTTTTCCCATTACTCCATCAATCTTTGGCCAATCATTAAACTTTAGGCATCAAAAGAACGGCCAAACATTGCTCTACAAATAATATTCATCATCATATTTTGAAAAATCAAAGGTTTTCGAGGTATAAACTGTTAAACACACTGGGGGTTACCAAATTTTCATATTTCCGCCATAACTCAACCAATTCAACCTTGAATGTCAAAAACTAAATATCATCTGAAAGGTCTTTCTAAGCACTACAAATTATACGCATAGTGTCTCGATAGAATATTTACCGTTTTTGAGATATTTAAGGCCGAAGAAAAAGCCGATAATTGATATATGACCTTGACCTTTGGGATTTGCCGAAAACGAAAGTGGCATGGCTCCATAGAATCTAATACTGCATCTTCAGACAAAATTTCAAGCAAATCATACAAAAAATGAAGCCTACAGGGCTTAAAAACCGTAAAGTTTTAATACGAAAGTTTTATTTGCATTATGACGTCATGTGACGTCATTTGGCGTTTATCTTTTCAGAATATAAAGAAGACCTAGAGATTTATATTCAGTCCAAATATCAGCTTTCTAAGTGACCTGGAAGCAATTTTATACGTATTTGAAATTTGATGTCAATGGTTCGAATCTTGGATTGGCCATTGAACCATTGTCTTTTTGAAATGCAAAATGTTCTATCTGAAGCATATGCTATTGGATTTTCAAAGTGCTTGGACGTTTTCAACATGTAGAATTTAACACGTAAAAATTAGAAATTTCTTTTCACCTCATGACGTCATTTTATACGATTTTATACGCATTTGAAATTTGACGTCATTAGTTCGAATCTTGGATTCGCCATAAAACTTTTGCCTTTTCGAATATGGTAAAACGGACACCGAAAGGCACAACTAGAGCCTAACATACACATTCTGTGAAATTTTGATGAAAATTGGTCCAGAAATAATGGCTGTAGACCGCGTACAAACTTTTTCACCTGACGTCGAATCTGACGTTATATGACGTCATATGAATATGAAATTCATTGCATCCGAAAGCTCATGGTTTGAAATATATGCCATAAAATTTTCATTGTTCTGAGTCAATGGCAACACCTCAAAATTAACACAATATAAGAGGAAGAAAAAAAGAATAATAATAAGAAGAAGAATAATTAAAAAAACAGTACAAACCCAATAGGACTTTCTGCCAGTAGGCAGAAAGTCCTAATAAAAAAACAGTACAAACCCAATAGGACTTTCAGCCAGTAGGCAGAAAGTCCTAATGAATGTCCAATGACCATTGAAACAGCCAGTGAAAGATGACGATTCTGGACAACAGTTGAATGTATAAGATAGGTTGTCTTCAAGGAGTGTAAAAAATAAGACAATAAGTAAAAATTAAATGATAAATATTTAGCTATTTTTCTATTCTTTCAGATAATTATACTCGGATTATGAACTACGGTAAATTTATAAAGTAAAAGAGTTAATAACAGAAGTATCAAATTTTGGGGCATTTATATATTTTGACCATGCATGAGATGACCTTAAACATGACTGTTAATTGGCCATTGAAATCTGTAATTACACATACAGGCTAAAATTAATAAAATACATTTTGTTATTTATCATTTTAGCCTTACCTGTAACATTTATCAACAAAAATTTCAGTGATCAATTGAAACATATATTAAAATAGTGCCACCATAATGGACAGAATCTATTTGTGAAACCATACATATAGATGCATAATCTTAATAACATTGTAAAATATAAAAAAAAACTTTTTTAGTTGAGAAGGTATGCATAAAGCAATATTTCTGTAACAAATGTGATCAATTTCAGCATATAAATGCATAAAAAGAGATATTAGAGAGAAAATAACAAATTCTGGGGTATTTCATGTGTTTTGACCTTTGAATGACCTTGAACTTGACTTTGAAAGGTCAATCAAATTTGTAAACTTTGCATACATGCAAAAATAAAGTAATTTCTTTCAAACACCTAAGATTGGCCTTTATTTGGTATTTATCAATGAAACATCCAATGCTCATTGATACAGCAATTGAATGGCAACCATCTTGGATAATGTGTATGTGTGTAAACTACCAAAGTTTATACATAATCTAAACACAGACATTAAATGAAAGAATACATACATAACGATATTTCTGTCACTAAAAGTAGTCCATTTGAGTATAAAAAATGCATAAAATGAGAAAAAGTAGGAAGGAGATATCAAATTTTGGAGTATTTTTTGTACTTTGACACTGAAATGACCTTGACCTTGAATTTGCCATTGTTGTATATGAATTTGATGTGCATTATGGAAGGAGTAATAATCATGTAAATATTTTGAACTACCTCTGTAAATAAATCTGTAAGTAACAGATAAAATATTTTCACTAAACTTGCGATTCATGGCGGCCATCTTGGACGCCATCTTGGACTTCTGAGTCTGTACCAGGCGTTGGCAATTTATGCCGGCAGTTTCATATAGTACAGACATTGGCGAATATTTTGGTATATAACATTGCTTGTTCTACCTTTATGGCCACCCCAACTCTCAAAACCCACTGATTGTCACTCTACTACAGCCCTTAATGAATGAAGACCTATGTTTAGTATCTCCAGTAAAAGGTTGCAGCCTGCCAATAATACACTCACTAGCACTTGTATAACTAAGAGGCTTATTCTTATATATCATTAAGTTAAGACAATGTTTACCTGATCTGAAACAGGGCCTTAACAGAAACATTGAATCTGTACATGTCTGCCTTGTACCCACCATATACCGCCTCAACATAGCGTAAGGACATGCTACACTCTCACCCTTATGTGTAACAATCTTATCGCCTAACCTTTACCGATCATTTTTACTTTTCTAATATTCAATGAAAAATAATAATCATAAAACTTAACATCATTACAACTTAATGCACAAAAATCTTAAAAACTCAGAGTATCCTAATAAAATCATACACAAATCTCTGATAACAATCAAGTCATTAGAATGCACATATTACTGACAAAGTTCTTTAAGTGTTTTTGTAGATAATGGTCCCGTTTTACAGACTGGTTTAGTCAAAGTTTGTTTTGCTGACTTCAGCATGTTTAACACAAATGCATTTTCTGTAGGATCGTCATACCTTTTAAGTTATGTACCCATTTTATACTATATAAAGATGCTGATAGAACACTAAATGGAAATTGTTTCTCAATAAGATCTGTAAGATACAATTCCAAATTTATAGGTGAAGCAGGTACATCAGATCCGCCTTTAGATGTAAATTAAATGCCATCATATGATAAATATTTACTTCTAGATATTGTCAGATGTAGAGCCATCTTGTCTGGTAACGCCCCGAATGTCTCCACTGGAACATCTGTCTGGTCTACCTTGTCCTAAATACACTGCTTCAGATTTTAGCCTGAAATTAACAAATGCCGTCTAAGCTAACATCATTATCCTTATATCATTATCATTATTAAAGCTAGAAAACCAAACTTCAAAGGCATCCCGTCAAAAACGCCGTTTTTCCCCTCGACTTCTCCTAGTTAATCGCCCTAGTTTTAACTCATAGGAATATGTTACAAATGCTGCCAAATCTTTTCCATATGGATATATAAGAGGCCAAAATGGTGCTGATTTTCATATAGGAACCAACTAAGTACACATGCACTTATTCGTCAGAGTTTTAGCTATACAAAGATTAACAAATTCGGGGGTGGCACTAACCAGTTTTTTTCCCATGTCCATTTGTGTTTAAATGCATCCACACCACTAGTAGATGGGCACCAATATCTAGAATTGAACCTTTGACACTTATAATCTGTTAATAATTAATTTGACTGATATAATATCATACGCAAACCGATCAACGGTATGTGGGCCCCATAAAACATCAAGTGTATTATTAAAAACTGACCAGTTATCACTACCACAGCACCTACTTAGCTTATCTGCATGCACATTATCTGCCCTAGGAATCCATGTTGGGCTCAAAATGATTTGTTTGATCTGCAAACGTCATCCAATTTTACTGCAATTGTTTGTAAATTTGACTTTCTGCTACCCGACTCTAAAGTTGTAGCAACATTTTTATCATCGGTCTTTACATTGATTGTTTGACCCTGTAAAACATCAACATGACTTAAACACCCTGAACACAGCTGCCAACTCTCTCCAGGTTGAGCTCAAAATACTTTCATCAGCTGACCAGCCGCTGATTACTCACTATCAAAGAAATCTACCACATAGCCCCACTGGTGTCTGTGCACGCATCTGCTTTCTGTACGTCAACTGACAATTCTATTGTATTCAAGACTCTTCCTACCAGAACAACATTTCATGATAAACCTCAGATGTGACCATTACTGGCGCATTCCAACTATAGGTAACAACTGACCAATTAAACAAGCCAGTCTACATACAGGTATGAGTAAAATGCCTCGGGCTATACCTGTAATAATTTCAAACAGTAGCGACTACAATCTTTCTAGTCTATCTGAAGTAACAAAGTACTGTTTTGGGAGTTCCATAAATAGCCTAGCCATATAATGATTTGTCTAGATTCCCAAATGCATTTATCTTTCGTCAAATGAAACCAAAATTTGTTAGATCCCTCCTGACACGCTGAGCCATATACAACATGTGGAACTATAATGATTTTGCCCCCCTAAAACCATTGTCTTAAATCATGATCACTCTGTAACCACTAGATCGTCAATATTTCACTACTTCTCTCAAAATTTTTGTGAAAATATACCCTGCTACTGAAATCCCGAAAGGCAGAACGTTAAATACAAAATACCTTTTCTTAGCACCCATGAAAAACCTAAAAATATACAATGATTAACAAAAATATCAATATGATGATACGCTGATTTCAAATCAAAAGTAAATAAAATTTTCCTTTATAATACAATTTTCATGCAACAGACTGGTCTTCAATGGTACATTTGTACTTAAATAAATGAGTATTTATATGTCTACAGTCCAATACTAGCCTTGCAGTATATACGACGCTTTTATTAAATGCTACAGTTAAAGGATTAACCACGTGCTCTATCTTGCTGACACAGCCTTTATCTAAGGGCTATTGAATTTCAGCTGATACAATATCAGGATTATCAATTGCAGATTTCTCCCATTGCTCTGCATGTAGTTTAAGCCTTCCTACAGGAGATTAAAACCTGACTGTCAGCATCTTTGCCTCTTTTAACAATAAACAAACCATTTAACCCAGGATAACAAACTGGTGTACTTATCTGCATATTATTTCCAGCCTCTGCAGCTTTCTCAGCCCCCATAAGTCCACACTCTGCAGTCTTCCACATTTGAAGCACAGCCCTGGCTTTTGTCTCATAGCAGGAACGATTCCATGTGCCTTGTGGTGATAAGGAGCAAATCCTTTAGCTTTGTTCCATCTCACGATTTTAGCTTTGGGATCTGCGTGTATCTGGGCGTGATAAATTTTCTTCTCATCCTCCGAGTCATCGATGAGAGGGTGTGACTCATACTTTTGCACCACTCACCACTCCTGCTCAGATAAATTGGCCATCTTAATGAGCTTCTCTCGATGTAGAAGGTTATTAATACCTTGATGAGAGGAAGTGTCACACACAACGTCCATAACACTGGGCGGAGCTTGGTCAATATAGTCAGCCTTTAACCAAATTACTCCATGAATACTTATGATGTACGTAATTCAAAATTCATTGAATAATTAAAACAAAGGGATCTTTGGCATAAAGAAATTAAAATGAATCAGCCATGTATTCAGTTACTGCAAACATATGTACCCAAGCCACACAGGGCTTACCTGTTAATTGCCATCCTAATTATTCTTTTTCATGTGAAAAATAACAATGTATTCCTATTTCAAGTCACTGTTTGCAAAAGTGAGCTAATGTTTTGGTAACTGAAATTTTCAATGCTCCGCCTCCTTCTCCTGTATCAAAGCGTTTTGTGGGAGTATTAATCACCTTCAGTGATAGCTCTAGTTGCATTAATAGGCACATATGGTCACCTCAAAGTCCTCTACCATAATTGTTTAAATGATGTTAATCCCTGAAAAATGATGCCTCTTGGTGTCAGCTTGTTTTCTTACGTTTCAAATATGGCCAAAATTTAATTTGTTACAAATAGTCACCCAAAAGCATTCTGGGTCTACCATAATTGCTAGAACAAAGTTATCCCCTTGGAAAATGAGTCTCCTAGGAGGTTGGCTGATATCATTATATACTCTACATAAAAATATTTCAAAATTCTTCTTCTATGAAACCATATCATTAGTATCATTAGGAACAAAATTAATGGGCACATCATTTCCCTCTACCATGATTGCTAAAATAAGATGATCCTGTAAAAAATGAGACCACCAGGGGTTCAGCCCATTTGCTTATATAATACAGATTATATTTTATTTAATATGTAAAAAAACTTTTGAATACTTTGTATATGAAATTTATCCAGGCTAAATCTAGTGACCTGAATTGTTTGATTTAGGGACACCATGGCTATTAGACTGAAACATATTATACAAATCAGGAAATGTTTTCAAAAATGTCTGAAACATAGGTATCAATCAAATACACTATATCAGATTTAATGGGGTGACAATCAGTGGGTTTTGGGAGTTGGGGTGGCCATAAAAGTAGAACAAGCAATGTTATATACCAAAATGTTTGCCAATGTCTGTACTATATGAAACTGCCGGCATAAATTGCCAATGCCTGGTGCAGACTCGGAAATCCAAGATGGCGTCCAAGATGGCCGCCATAAATCGCAAGTTCAGTGAAATTATTTTATCTGTTTGTTACAGATTTATTTACAGAGTTAGTTCAAAATATTTGCATGATTATTACTCCTCCCATAATGTACATCAAATTCATATACAACAATAGCAAATTCAAGGTCAAGGTCAAGGTCATTTCAGGGTCAAAGTACAAAAAATACTCCAAAATTTGATATCTCCTACCAACTTTTTCTCATTTTATGCATTTTTTATACTCAAATGGACTACTTTTAGTGATAGAAATATTGTTATGTGTGTATTCTTTCATTTAAAACTGTTTTGTATGATATCTCTGTTTAGATTATGTATAAACTTTGGTAGTTTACACACATACACATTATCCAAGATGGCCGCCATTCAATTGCTGTATCAATGATCATTGGATGTTTCATTGATAGATACCATATATAAAGGTCAATCTTAAGTGTTTGAAAGAAATTACTTTATTTTAGCATGTATGCAAAACTTACAAATTTGATAGACCTTCCTAAGTCAAGTTCAAGGTCATTCCAAGGTCAAAACACATGAAATACTCAAATATTTGTTATTTCCTCTCTAATATCTCTTTTTAAGCATTGATATGCTGAAATTGATCCCATTCGTTACAGAAATATTGCTTTATGAATACCTTTTCAACTAAAAAAGTATTTTATACAATGTTATTAAGATTATGCATTTATATGTATGGTTTCACAAATAGATTTTGTCCATGATGGCAGCAATATATCAATATATGTTTCAACTGATCAATGAAATTTTTGTTGATAAATGTTACAGGTAAGGCTAAAATGATAAATAACAAAATGGATTGTATTAATTTAAGCCTGTATGTGTAATTACAGATTTCAATGGCAAATTAACAGTCATGTTCAAGGTCATCTCATGCATGGTCAAAATACATAAATGCCCTAAAATCTGATACTTCTGTTATTAACTCTTTTATTTTATACAATTAGATCATAATCTGAGTATAATTATCTGAAAGAATAGAAAAATAGCTAAATATAGAACATTTTTTAGCTCACCTGAGCACAAAGTGCTCAAGGTGAGCTTTTGTGATCGCCCTTCGTCCGGCATCCGTCGTCGTCCGTCGTGCGTCGTCAGTCTTCCGTCGTCCGTCGTCAACAATTTGCTTTAAACAACATCTCCTCTGAAACCGCTGGACAGAATTTAATGAAACTTGGCAGGAATGTTCCTTGGGTGAGGCTCTACAAAAGTTGCTAAAATAAACTTGATCCATGTAGAAGTCTGGTTGCCATGGCAACAAAAAGAAAAATAATTTGAAAACTTTAAAAAACATCTCCTTAAAAACTACTGGCCAGATTTCAAAATAATTTGATACAGATGTTCCTTGGGTCAACCTCTACCAAAGTTGCTAAAATTATTCCGATCCGTAAAAAAACATGGCCGCCAGGAGCGGGGCTTATTTGCCTTATATGTATATGGAGAAACCTTTAAACAACATCTCCTCTGAAACCACTGGACAGAATTTGATTAAACTTGGCAGGGATGATCCTTGGGTCAACCTTCACAAAAGTTGCTAAAATAAACTTGATCCATGTAGAACTCTGGTTGCCATGGCAACAAAAAGGGAAAAAAAAAGGAAAACTTTAAAAATCATCTTCTTCAAAACTACTGGCCAGATTTTAAGATAAATTGGTACAGATGTTCCTTGGGTCAACCTCTACCAAAGTTGCTAAAATTATTCTGATCCATAAAAAAACATGGCCGCCAGGGGCGGGGCTTATTTGCCTTATATGTATATAGAGAAACCTTTAAACAACATCTCCTCTAAAACCACTGGACAGAATTTGATTAAACTTGGCAGGGATGATCCTTGGGTCAACCTTCACAAAAGTTGCTAAAATAAACTTGATCCATGTAGAAGTCTGGTTGCCATGGCAACAAAAAAAAAGAAAAAAAGAAAACTTTAAAAATCATCTTCTTCAAAACTACTGGCCAGATTTAAAAATAAATTGGTACAGATGTTCCTTGGGCCAACCTCTACCAAAGTTGCTGAAATTATTCTGATCCGTAAAAAAACATGGCCGCCAGGGGCGGGGCTCTTTTGCCTTATATGTATATATGGAAAACTTTAAACAACATCTCCTCTGAAACCACTGGACAGAATTTGATTAAACTTGGCAGGGATGATCCTTGGGTCAACCTTCACAAAAGTTGCTAAAATAAACTTGATCCATGTAGAAGTCTGGTTGCCATGGCAACAAAAAAAAAGAAAAAAAGAAAACTTTAAAAATCATCTTCTTCAAAACTACTGGCCAGATTTTAAAATAAATTGGTACAGATGTTCCTTGGGCCAACCTCTACCAAAGTTGCTAAAATTATTCTGATCCGTAAAAAAACATGGCCGCCAGGGGCGGGGCTCTTTTGCCTTATATGTATATATGGAAAACTTTAAACAACATCTCCTCTGAAACCACTGGACAGAATTTGATTAAACTTGGCAGGGATGATCCTTGGGTCAACCTTCACAAAAGTTGCTAAAATAAACTTGATCCATGTAGAACTCTGGTTGCCATGGCAACCAAAAGAAAAAAAAATGAAAACTTTAAAAATCATCTTCTTCAAAACAACTGGCCAGATTTTAAAATAAATTGGTACAGATGTTCCTTGGGTCAACCTCTACCAAAGTTGCTAAAATTATTCCGATCCGTAAATAAACAAGGCCGCCAGGGGCGGGGCTTATTTGCCTTATATGTATATAGAGAAACCTTTAAACAACATCTCCTCTGAAACCACTGGACAGATTTAGATTAAACTTGGCAGGGATGATCCTTGGGTCAACCTTCACAAAAGCTGCTAAAATAAACTTGATCCATGTAGAACTCTGGTAGCCATGGCAACAAAAAGAAAAAAAATATGAAAACTTTAAAAATCATCTTCTTCAAAACTACTGGCCAGATTTTAAAATAAATTGGTACAGATGTTCCTTGGGTCAACCTATTTATCTCAGGTGAGCGATTTAGGGCCATCATGGGCCTCTTGTTTTTAGTTATTGTCTTATTTTTACATTGCTTGAAGACAACCTATTTTATATATTCAGCTGTTGTCCAGAATCGTTACCATTCAATGGCTGTTTCAATGGTCATTGGACATTCATTATTATTCAATTTGATATTTGCTTGTGTTATTTTTTTTCAGAGGAGTGGGGGGATGAAATTGTTGTGTTTTATGTTCACAATGAAGCAAATTGAGAATTTCAACCAGTTTCATTATCTATTAAAGTAACTAAACTTTGCCTTGAGATACCCATTCTTTTTTATTCCGTCCAAAAAGACTTTAAAGTTTAAATAGCAGCTAAAATTAGAAGATGATAATGCAAATTTTATCACGGAAATGAACCCGAACTTTACCTGATTGTATACATTTGTAAAGCTGTGTGGTATAGGATACAAAACTGTACAACAATTCAAATTTCCCTTGCTTACCAGCTTTAGGTCAAAGGTGCCGTTTTCTGAAAATCCCTTCCATTGTATTACCTATAGTTCTGTTAACTTTTACAGACATTTTTGTTTTCAAAATATGTAAATGAAACAATGATTTCTTGCGAATATTTGTAGGACAATATAAATACATGTATATGTTTAATGGGATATTTTAGTAACTCCTCTGTAGACCATTTTAATGTTCAAGTTAAATCAAAGCCTTCTTTGAAAATTCTTTAATCAGAATTCAAAAGAAGGTGAAATCAGATAAATATAAAAAAGATTGACCTGACTGGGTAATTCTAAATCTTTTTGTGATTTTTTACCTTCGGATTTAACCTTTTAAATCATATCAACTCATTTTGACACATTGGCTCATAGAGGAGACCCAGATAAGACAGTTCCTGGAAGGAGCTGTCTGATCAGGGTCCTTGCTCAGTCAATATTATATTTCACTGAATCCATCTCAGCACAACTATAGGAGAGTGGACCTCAGATGATTTGAAGTATCTAGAAGATTATAAAAGATGGGGAATTCATTTTCTGTTATCATCAGTAAATGTTTAAAATGTATATCTTTTTTCACACAAGATGATATTATTTCATCAGAACTAAAGGGAAAGAATGGTCTGGTGATATGATATCAGATACTGGAAGTTCTAGTTCTTAATTCATATTAACCTCTCATGAAGGAAAGCCCTTACTTCTTATCACCTGTTGACAAATAAAATATACATTTATATGCAAGATGCAATGCAATCTAAATAGATGTCCAAAATGATACAAAGCCATACAGCAGTTGAAAATGGTAACAAGCATAACATGTTTTGTTGAGTTAAAGTGTCCTGAGTAGCTTTTACCAATACAAAGCTAGAATTGTTTATTATAACCAAAACGACTATCTTAAACAATGATACTTGATATTGCAGAATCAGAATTCAGTCTTTTACCTCAATTTCACATAGCTGATTAAAAAGATTAAAAATTAAAATAACATTTCTTCTAAAATTTGAAAATATAAACTAATAATTTAAAGAAACTTTCCCTTTCAATGTGTTACATGCATGTATCAGTATGTGTCCAGAAATTGAAAAAGTCATATGATAACTTCTGTAATACTCTTCCATACAGCTTGATATTTCACAACACATCTTTACATGATACCCAAACCTTTTGATTTAATGCAAAAATCTCAATTTTGAGGTTTCAAAAAACAAAAACATCTTTTTCCCAGAAAATAATATTATTCATATAATTTTCAAAGCAATAAACATTCACTAATTTAAATTTCGATATAATCTAATAAAATACTGTATGTGTAGATATACAGTGTAAACTGCTCCTCAACCAACATCATCAGCATGGAGTCCGCCGTCATTGAATGTTTTGTCCCTTTAATCCATGAACACTCTCGGTTGGGCCCACATTGAAAATCACTGTGTTGGTTGATTGTATCCAGCTCTTCTCCTCACGTCTAAGCCACAACCAGCTAGACACACGTTCAGTCGCTTGGCTCAGTCTCTGGATAGCCATCCTTTTTTCTCTGCCAATAGTTCCAACAAATGTCATCAGTCAGCAGACGGACTGTGAACAGAACCCTCTAACTCCTACTTCAACAGGAAACAACCAAGTACACAAACCTCATTGCCTGCAAAGGTCTAAAAGCTCAGTGTACTTAAATTGCCTTCTTCCTCTCATAGGCCTCCTCACATCTTGTCTCCCATGGTACTGTAAGCTCAATGATGATAAGCTTCTTTCCCGTCTTGGACCAAAGGACAATATCTTGTTTAAAAATGGTCTAGACTATGCCTGGGAAAACAAGCCTCTTCCCGAGGTCAACTTCCATCTGGTGGTGCCATCAAGGATCAATGCTGTGGGTTTGCTCTCTTCATTGGTTCACCTGGCTTGACAAAGGCAATTTGGGGGTTACTTCTTCCATGTTCTTTTTTTTTTTTCTCTCTCTCTCTGTCCAACCAATCAACCAACTCTCTGAGGACTCATTCATGTCTCCATCTCTATCTCTCCTGTGTCAGTGATGATGAAAGGGATGAAAGAACATGCTCAAGTGTGCCTGTTCTATAATGTATTATCTAAATAATATTGTCAAACAAAACATTTTAAAATGAAAGTGTAATGTATACATTTAGCCATATTCAATTTATAAAGAAACATATCTCTATATAAAAAGCATTAATGAAGAGAAAATAGAGTGGTGGGATATCTTTTTTTTTGGGGGGGGGGGGGTAATTAAACTATGTATTTCAACAGTGAAATGACCTTGAATTTGGTCTTCAAGAGGCTATAGTCAAACCTCTGAATTTACAAACATGAATGATGCTAAAAGCAGATAATCTATTCAAAGATTTTTTAACATCCGTTAATTAAACTTCCATTGAACATTGAAATATCATATCATGACTGACTTCGATAATAAGAATATAAAATTACATATATTTCTACATTATATGAAAAAAAAATTAAATTAGATAATTTCATATAAATTGGCCTGTAATCATAAGCTACACAATATTCTTTCACTAAATAAATCAATTCAACATAAAAATACTTAAAATGAGAACAATTAGGGTAGACAAATCAAATTTTGGGGATAATTTATGTGTTTTGACCTTGGAATGACCTTGAACTTGTCTTTGAAAGGTCAATCAAATTTGTAAGTTTTGCATACATGCTAAAATAAAGTAATTTCTTTCAAACACTTAAGATTGGCCTTTATATATGGTATTTAGCAATGAAACATCCAATGATCATTGATACAGCAATTGAATGGCGGCCATCTTGGATAATGTGTATGTGTGTAAACTACCAAAGTTTATACATAATCTAAACAGAGATATCATACAAAACAGTTTTAAATGAAAGAATACACACATAACAATATTTCTATCACTAAACGTAATCCAATTGAGTATAAAACATGCATAAAATGAGAAAAAGTTGGTAGGAGATATCAAATTTTGGAGTATTTTTTGTACTTTGACCCTGAAATGACCTTGACCTTGACCTTGAATTTGCTATTGTTGTATATGAATTTGATGTACATTATGGAAGGAGTAATAATCATGCAAATATTTTGAACTACCTCTGTAAATAAATCTGTAACAAACAGATAAAATAATTTCACTGAACTTGCGATTTATGGCGGCCATCTTGGACGCCATCTTGGATTTCTGAGTCCGCACCAGGCGTTGGCAATTTATGCCGGCAGTTACATATAGTACAGACATTGGCGAACATTTTGGTATATAACATTGCTTGTTCTACTTTCATGGCCACCTACTCCTTAAATAAGCTACTTTTTGGCCAATTGTCACCCCACTAATTACAATGGCAGACTGTTTGATACCTCCCCTGGCACACACACATGCACACTTCAAAAACTTGACTATTTTTTATGCCCCACCAACTCTTTTGCTTGGCATATAGATTATCGGTCTGTCAGTCCATCACAACTCAGGTTTACCTTTGCATTTAAACTTTTTTTCTGAGGTGATAACTTAACATCCTTATGAAACCAGGTACACATGTACATTATGATATGAACTTTTCAATATTTATGCAAACTTATGGCTGCAACCTATATTTCACGGTTGGATGAACTTGGTAAAATTAGTTGTTCTGCCTCAGTTTTACCTCAGGTTTACCTTTGCATTTTTTATGCCCCCAACAGGGGGGGGGTATAGATTTGCCTTTGTCCTTCCGTCCGTTCCAAAACTTTGTGACATGCATAACTCCGAAGGTATTCGTACTACAAACTTGAAACTTCATGGATATATTATTCAGGACATGAACTTGTGCTCCTGGGTATTTTCATGGAGCCATCATTGAAGTTGTCATTGGCTTTTGTTTTTGAAAAATATGGAATTTTAAATTTATGTTTGTGATGCACATACCTCTGAAATATTTTTACTGCAGACTTGAAACTTCATGGATATATTATTCAGAACATAAACTTGTGCACCTGGGTATTTTTATCGAATTCGTTGATGTTGACAGTGTTATAGGCCTTTGTTTTTGAAATATATGGATTTTATGCTTGTGATTTCTAGTTTTTTCTATGAAGATCACTTTACATCTTTATCAAACAATGTACACATGTACATCATGATATGATCTGTTTAATATTTATGAAGATTTATGGCTGTGACTTATATTTTACGGTTGGATGAACATGGTACAATTGCTTGTTCTGCCTTAGGTTTACTTAGGTGTTCAAGCTTTTTTTCTATGAAGATGACTTCATATCTTCATGAAACTAGGTACACTAAGCTTTTTTTCTATGAAGATGACTATATCTTCATGAAACTAGGTACACATGTATATCATCACCTTTTTAATATTTATGCAAATTTATGGCTGTGACCTATAATTCACATTTGGATTAACATGATAAAATTGGTTGTTCTGCATTTGCATTTAAGCAATTTTTTCTGTGAAAACGATTTCACATCTTCCGGAAGCTTGACATACATATACATCATAATATGGATTACTTACCAGTAGTATTTATTTGATTTTATAGCTGTGATGTGGTAAAACTGGTTATTCTTCCCCAGGTTTACCTCTGTGCTTAAGCTTCTTTTTCAATAAAGGTAACTTAACATCATCATAAAACTTTTGTACAAATGTACATATTTATATAAACTTAAAAATAAAAGCAAAACTTTGTTCTTACCATATCCCAGTGGGGCATTAGTGTCTCAGAGACGCATTTTCTTATTTATTCATTTATTTGTTTATTACTCAGAACATTCTGTTTTGCTCATTGTGAGATGAACATTTAATGTTAATAAACCCATTGTTTTTGTCCCTCTAGTTGTGATGAAATAAATGCTTAAAACAACTACTGGTATATACAAAATTGTATTGCATAGTAAATTTCACACCATTTTATATAATGTGACTAATGCGCCATATTTTGATTTGTAAAAAGTATGTTGATCACTACACCCCTTTTGGTAGTGGATTTGAGTTCATTGGAATTGCTTGCTTCAAATAGTACATTTTTGATGTTGATCTCAAGGTGTAAGAAGAAACCTTGCATCATGGCTGAAAAAACTGGAATGTGGAGGGGATGTAGAAAAACAGGCCTTCTTCAAGAAGAAGTTTTTACAAAGCTTGAGAGAGTCAGCTGTTGCCATATCCACAGAAAAGGCAAATGAGCAACACTATGAGGTCCCAACAGACTTCTTTTTAACTGTATGTATTTACAGACATTATAAGTTAATCTTTGTGAATCTGTCTGAAAAGTGAGCTTTGAGGCAAGATTAAAATCAGATAAGCCTATGTGTAGCTTAAGTTTTTCCAGTTTTTTTTTCCTATCCATGCTTTCCTTATAAGAAAAACCTACCTACCTTTAAAACCTACCTAGAGTAGTGATCTAACAACGGTTTTGAAAAAGCTCAAGTGGGTAGCATTTTGGTGACATTAACATGCTGTTGTACAGCTCATGGTATCTGTTTATCTGTTGTACACTTCATGGTATCAGTATATCTGTTGTACACTTCATGATATCTGTATATCTGTTGTACACTTCATGGTATCAGTATATCTGTTGTACACTTCATGGTATCAGTATATTTGTTGTACACTTCATGGTATCAGTATATCTGTTGTACAGTTCATGGTATCAGTATATCTGTTGTACAGTTCATGGTATCAGTATATTTGTTGTACAGTTCATGGTATCAGTATATCTGTTGTACAGTTCATGGTATCAGTATATCTGTTATACACTTCATGGTATCAGTATATCTGTTGTACTGTTCATGGTATCTGTATATTTTTTGTACATTTCATAGTATCAGTATATCTGTTGTACACTTCATGGTATCAGTCTATCTATTGTACACTTTATAGTATCAGTATATTTATTGTACACTTCATGGTGTCTGTATATTTGTTGTACAGTTAATGGTATCAGCATATCTATTGTACACTTCATGGTATCAGTATATATGTTGTACACTTCATGTTATCATTATATCTCTTGTACACTTCATGGTGTCAGTATATTTGTTGTACACTTCATGGTATCTGTATATTTCTTGTACACTTCATGGTATCTGTATATTTGTTGTACACTTCATGGTATCTGTATATTTGTTGTACACTTCATGGTATCTGTATATATGTTGTACACTTCATGGTGTCAGTATATTTGTTGTACACTTCATGGTATCTGTATATTTGTTGTACACTTCATGGTATCTGTATATTTGTTGTACACTTCATGGTATCTGTATATTTGTTGTACACTTCATGGTATCTGTATATTTGTTGTACACTTCATGGTTCATTATATTTGTTGTACACTTCATGGTATCTGTATACTTGTTGTACACTTCATGGTATCTGTATATTTGTTGTACACTTCATGGTAGTCAGTATATTTGTTGTACACTTCATGGTTGTCAGTATATTGTTGTACACTTCATGGTATCGTATATTTGTTGTACACTTCATGGTATCTGTATATTTGTTGTACACTTCATGGTATCTGTATATTGTTGTACACTTCATGGTATCAGTATATCTTGTTACACTTCATATTCTGTATATTGTTGTACACTTCATGGTATCGTTATTATTGTACACTTTATAGTATCAGTATATTTATTGTACACTCATGGTTCTGTATATTGTTGTACATTTATGGTATCAGTATATCTATTGTACATTCATGTTAAGTAATACTGTTGTGCATTCATGTATCAGTTATCTGTTGTACAATTATCGTATTTTATACCTTTTGTTATCATTAATGTATTAGATACTGTTGCACAGTTGATGGTATCTGCAGTTTTGCTGTATAGTTCATGATATCAGTATGTCTGTTGTATAGTTCATGGTATCTGTACATCTAGTATACAGTTCATGGTGTCAGGATACCTGTTATACACTTCATGGTATCAGTATATTTGTTGCACACTTCATTGTATCAGTATATTTGTTGTACACTTCATGGTATCAGTATATTTGTTGTACACTTCATGGTATCTGTATATTTGTTGTACAGTTCATGGAATCTGTATATCTGTTTTACCCATCATGGTATCAGTATGTCTATTGTACACTTCATGGTATCAGTATATCTATAGTATACTTCATGGTATCTGTATATCTAGTGTACAGTTCATGGTATCAGTATATCTGTTGTATATGTCATGGTATCAGTATACCTATTGTTCACTGAATGGTTTCTGTATATTTGTTGTACACTTCATGGTATCCATATATCTATTTTACAGTTCATGGTATCTGTGTATATGTTGTTTGCTTCATGGTATCTGTATATCTAGTGTACAGATGATGGTATTAGTATATCTCTTGTACACTTCATGGTTTTAGTACATCTTTTGTACAGTTCATGGTATATGTATATTTGTTGTACTATTCATGGTATCAGTATATCTGTTGTATACTTAATTGTATCTGTATATTTTAATTTAATCTTTTGGTATCGGTATCAGTATATTTTTAGTACAGTTCATGGTATCACTTTATTTTTTGTATAGTTCATGATATCTGTATATCTATTGTACAGTTAATGGTATTTGTATATCTGTTGTACAGTACATGGTGTCAGTATATCTATTGTATTGTTCATGGTATTAGTATATCTATTGTACAGTTCATGGTTTCTGTATATCTGATGTACAGTTCACATTGTCAGCATATCGGTTGAAGATTCCATGGTGTTAGAACATATGTTGTACACTCAGTGGTATCAGAATATCTGTTGTACAGTTTATGGTATCAGCATATCTGTTGTATAGTTTATGGTATCAGCATATCTGTTGTACAGTTCATGGTATCAGCATATCTGTTGTATAGTTTATGATATCAGCATATCTGTTGTATAGTTTATGGTATCAGCATATCTGTTGTACAGTTCATGGTATCAGCATATCTGTTGTATAGTTTATGATATCAGCATATCTGTTGTACAGTTCATGGTATCAGCATATCTGTTGTATAGTTTATGATATCAGCATATCTGTTGTATAGTTCATGGTATCAGCATATCTGTTGTATAGTTCATGATATCAGCATATCTGTTGTATAGTTTATGATATCAGCATGTCTGTTGTAATGTTCATGGTATCAGCATATCTGTTGTATAGTTCATGATATCAGCATATCTGTTGTATAGTTTATGATATCAGCATGTCTGTTGTATAGTTCATGGTATCAGCATATCTGTTGTATAGTTCATGATATCAGCATATCTGTTGTATAGTTCATGGTATTAGCATATCTGTTGTATATCTTTTGTATAGTTCATGCTATTTGTTTTTCAGTTGTATAGTTCATGGTTTCAGTATATCTATTGTACAGTTCATGGGGTCAGTATATCTATTGTATAGTTCCTTGTATCAGTATATCTGTTGTATAGTTAATGCTTTTTGTTTTTCAGTTGTATAGTTCATGATTTCAGTATATCTTTTGTACAGTTCATGGTATCAGTATATCCATTGGTACAGTTAGTTGTATCAGTATATCTGTTATACACGTCATGGTATCAGTATATCTGGGGGCCTCCGTGGCCGAGAGCGTATGAAAATGTACAAAATGTTGGTATTTCGCATTATTACTTTGTTAGGGTTGCCTTTCGACAATGATTAATTATAGCATGCGTTAATCTGATATCAGATTGATCGAACCATGCATAGAATATGATGGTAGCATGCATTTGTACAAAGTTACGCCATTCGTAATCAAGTGATATCAGAATCCGTTCCTTACCATATTTTAATCTGCAGTACCAGAGGAAATAATCGTACATGTATAATTTTGATAATAAAGACTACAATGAAATTTGCAATTCTGCAGTTCTAGTGCCAGTGCTCAAGAAATATATTTTGTTAAGTATTGAATTTATAATTCTCAATCAAATAAATGGAAACTTTCAGGATTAATCAATATTTTATAATTATGATAACTAAACATCACTATTTGTAGTTGCAATAAAAATCTAACTTTTTGAAAGATTAAATACCAGAAGATGGATACTTCCAGGTGTTGGGGAAACGACTGAAATACAGCTGTTGTTATTGGCCAAAAGGAACCAACACTTTAGAAGAAGGTAAGGTACTGATTTCTCAATACTATTATTGAAAATCCAGTAAATTGTGTTTCGATCATGCTAACCAAAGATGCACATTGCAATATTGAAAGGTAGCTGTCTATTGATCTGAAAATCCCCATTACATCATGAGGAAACAAATGGGAACACTGCTTTTTAATTGATCAATAATGAATTTATGTATACTACCCCATGTAATGTCCATACTTATCCCACAGCTGACATAAGTAATGGAATAAGTCTCTCATGGGTTACCGACAGTATTCAAACCATTAATTAAATTAAATTGATCCATATCAGACTCTTCTATAATGTTTTGGGGACAGTATCTCGGGGTAAGTGATTGTTAGCTCAACTATTAAAAAAACAAGAAGAACATTACTGTTCTACTCACCAGAATGTCTGCATTGCTGTAATGGTTAATTTTTTTGTGCCATCACTTGAGCACAATATGCTCATTGTGAGATATAAGGGTGGCATTGTGTCCTTTGTCACTTGTGCGGCATCAACAATTTGTTCGTGAACTCTCTGAAAACATCAGTTTTTCTTCAGTCTTCACTAAACTTTGTCAAATTGTATGCATGAAAGCTTGGATGAGTTTGAAACTGAGCCTCTTTTGGTCTAAAAGTAAATCACTAAGTCAAGTCCTAGGAAAACCTTGTGAACACCATAAAGGCCACATGTTTAGCCTAATTTTCACAAAAATTGGTCAGAATGTTTGCTTTATGAAATCTTAGAGTCATGGGTAATATAGGGTCAAAAAGTAGGTCACTTGAAAAACCTTGTGAACACCCTTGAGGTAATATTTTTGGTCTGTGAGTTCTTCACAGAACTCTGTTAGAATGTTGGAATGTTTGTCTTAATAAAATCTTGGAAGAGGTTTGAAGTTGGGTCACATGGGGTCAAAAGGTAGGTCACTGGGTCAAATTCTTGAAAAACTTTGTGAACACCTCAGAGGCCACATGTTGGTCTAATCTTCACAGAACTTGGTCAGAATGTTTGCATGAAATTTTGGAAACCAATCCTTTAATGCCAAAGATGAGGTTTTCTTCAATATGTCTTTCAATTTGATTTCTAAAGCCTTCAGATGGCAAAGGTTCTCAGGTTAGCTATTCAGAGCAATCTTGACCCTCTTGTTTACTGATCCCTTTAAAGTATTGCTTTTAAACTTGGACCACATTCAAAACTGGGTCACATTGGTGTAAAATTGGCGATTTTTCTTTGTGAAAAAGTTAAAGGTAATACTTTATAGCTCGACTTATAGAAGAATATGAGAGCTTTGTAGTCGCCCTGGTGTCGGCATTGCAGCTCTTGGTTAAAGTTTTGCATGCAAGGTACTATCAACCTTATATCTCAATAACCAGATATGGTATTGACTTGAAAGTTTATGAATATGTTCAGGGACATCAGGCAACAAAGTTTGATAACTCTTGACTGAATCTAATTTAAATTATAGCCCCTTTTTAACTTAGAAATTTTGGTTAAAGTTTTGCATGCAATAGAAAATTTGGTTAAAGTTTTGTATGCAAGCTACTATCCAGCTTGTATCTCAGTAACCATTCAAAGTATTGACTTGAAAGTTTATGAATATGTTTAGGGGCATCAGACAACCAAGGTAGATAACTCTTGGTGGATATATTACAAATTATGGCCCGTTTTTAGCTCGACTATTCAGAGAATATGAGAGCTATTCTACTCGCGTCGGCGTCGGCGTTGGCAGTCATATTTAAGAAACCAGTAGGTGTATTGCAATCAATCTTCACACAAGTCTTTCTAGGCACAAAACAAACCTAGAGAACCAAGAGGGACAACTCTTGATTGAATTTTACTCAAATTATGGGCCTTTTTCAACTTAGAAATTTGCGTTAACATTTTTGGTTAAAGTTTTTCTGCATTTAAGTTAATATCATAACTCTGTAACAACTTGGTGTATTGGATTCAAACTTTACACAAGTCTTCCTAAGCATGAAACCAACCTGCAGAACCAAGATGGACAACTGTTGCTATTATTTTACTTAAATTATGGGCCTTTTTCGACTTAGAAATTTGCGTTAACATTTTTGGTTAAAGTTTTTTGCAACTAAATTAATGTCATTACTCAGTAACCCCTTGGTGTATTGGATTTAAACTTCATACAAGTCTTCCTAGGCATGAAATGGACCTGCAGAACCAAGATGAACAACACTGGCTAGAATTTTACTCAAATTATGGGCCTTTTTCGACTTAGAAATTTGCGTTAACATTTTTGGTTAAAGTTTTTCTGTAACTAAGTTAATATTATTACTCAGTAAGCACTTGGTGTATTGGATTTAAACTTCACACAAGTCTTCCTAAACATGAAATGGACCTGCAGAACCAAGATGAACAACTCTTGCTAGAATTTTACTTAAATCATTGGCCCTTTTCGACTTAGAAATTTGCGTTAACATTTTTGGTTAAAGTTTTTTGCAACTAAATTAATGTCATTACTCAGTAACCCCTTAGTGTATTGGATTTAAACTTCACAAAAGTCATCCCAGACATGAACCAAACCTGCAGAACCAAAATTTTAATAAATTTAATTAATTAAGTTAATAATAATTATTAAATATTTATAGAAAATTAAATAATTGCATTAACTTTTTTTATTTAATACAATAACTATTATTTTTTAATTTAAATAATATTTAATTTAATAATATTTAATTTAACAAGACAACCAACATATCAAAGATGAACTTTTCCTTGAATTTTTTTTTTTGAATTATGACCTGAGGTTTCTGAGAATTAAAGAGAACATGCTGCTAAATTAAGTCACATAAATTATTTTAATACCGCTTTAATACAATGGTATTGCGTCACTATCAAATACCCGAATAGTCGAGCATGCTGTCTTTCGGACAGCTCTTGTTAACTTAGAAATTTTGGTTAAAGTTTTGCATGCAAAGTACTTTCATTCTTATATCCAAGTATCCAGGCATGCGATTGAATGGAAACATCTTAATACGTTGAGGGGTATCATACTATTAGGGTAGATAACTCTTGATGGAATATATTACAAGTTATGGCGCCTTTTTAACTTAGACATTTTGGTTAAAGTTTTGCATGCAAGGCACTTTCAAGCTTATATGTCAGTATCCAGGCATGTGATTGAATGGAAACTTCTTCAATACGTTAAGGGGTATCATACTATCAAGGTAGATAACTCTTGAAGGAAAATATTACAAATTATGGCCCCTTTTTAACTTAGAATTTTGGTTAAAGTTTTGCATGCAAGGAAGTTCATGCTTATATTTCAGTAACTAGGCATGGGTTTTATTTAAAACTTCTTTAATATGTTCAATGGTATCATTCTACAGTGGCAGATAGTTTTTGACTGAATATAATGCAGATTAGGGCCATTATTTGACTTAAACTTTTTGATCAAAGTTTTGCATGCAAGTTACTATCCAGCTTATATCTCAGAAATTGTTTATGGTATTGACTAGAGAATTTAGGAGTGTGTTCAGGCCAATCAGGGGCATCAGAAAACCAAGGAGGGTAACATATGGACTGACTTTTATACAAATTATGGCCCTTTTCTAACTTGGATACTTGGTTAAAGTTTTGCATGCACAGTGTTTATTAGGCTTATGTCTCAGTAACTTGGCATGGGCTTGATTTTAGCCTTCATAAACATTTTGGGGTATTAGATTATGAAGGTATATCGTTTTTGGCAATTACAGGGTATATAAAGGGAAAGAATTGAAATATATTTCATTTGATTTACCAACAAGCATTTTGACTAGTCGAGTGTGCTGTCCTCTGACAGCTCTTGTTATTTTTTGTTAAATGCTAATAAGAAATGATTTTAGTATTCTGCAGTGTAGATGCACACTTATCTTTGGCCATGCAAAGAAAAAGATACTCAGAAATAGATTTTATAAATTTTGTAATTGTCATCAGTTTTCGCGGATTTACTTTCATTTTTTAAAATTGTAACAGTAAATGA
>CM037781.1:19684704-19734704 GCA_021229015.1 Solen grandis
CTCATGCTTATATCTCAATATCCAGGCATGGAATTAATTTGAAACACTTTTAATTTGTTTAGGGATTTTGATAACTTTGATAGAATATTTTTTTGTTAGGGGTATCATACTTTCATGGTAGATAACTCTTGATGAATATGTTACAAATTATGGCCCCTTTTTTAACTTAGAAATTTTGGTTAAAGTTTTGCATGCATGGTACTTTCATGCTTATATCTCAGAGTCCAGGCATGGGATTGATTTGAAACATCTTTAATATGTTTAGGGGTATCATACTATAAAGGAAGATAACACTTGATGGAATACATTGAAAATTATGGCCCTCTTTTTACTTAAAATTTTGGTTAAATTTTTGTATTCAAGCTACTATCCAGCTTATATCTCAGAAATTGCTTGTGGAATTGACTAGAAAGTTAAGGAGTGTCTTCAGGGGCATCAGAAAACCAAGGAGGATAACTTTAGGACTGAATTTTATGCAAATTATGGCCTTTCTCTAACTTGGATACTTGGTTAAAGTTTTGCATGCACAGTGTTATTGTGCTTATGTCTCATTAACTAGGCATGGGATTGATTTTAGACTTCATAAAAATAATAAGGGGTATCAGACTATCAAGGTATATCATTTTTGACTATTATTATATACAGGGTATGTGAAGGGCAAGAATTGAAATAGATTTCATTTGATTTACCAACAAACATTTTGAATAGTCGAGCGTGCTGTCCTCTGACAGCTCTTGTTACATTATTTAACAATTTATGAGGTTTTATAATGACTTGATCTCCTCCTGATTTTCTTGGAACAGAGGATATCAAACAGTATAAAACCAGATCAGCTTATGTAAACATGCAGTCTGATCTGGTTTGTCACTTGTCACATAGGTCCTTCCCTTGGTAAGCCTTGTGTGGTCAGGGATCTGAGCCCTGGTCCTGCTATACAGTTAATCTATGTGCCTTCTTCAGGTCTGGCCTACGACTGGATAGACTATTCCAACCTCTACTGGTGTGAGAGTGATTCGGGCAGGTTGTGGGTCGTCAATGTGAAGGACTTCAGCTCGCGACAACTTGCAGCCGACATTCTGGATCCAACGGAACTCCTGATCATGCCCCATCAACGGTAAATTTCAAATCTGGCTTACCACTAAGTACCTCTTAGCCAGATTGATGTTAATGATTCACTGATGAATTTTATGCTATTTGAAGGCATTGTCTACACTGTTTAGTCCATTTACAGTAATTTGAATGGCATCCAAACTATAGGAGATATTCAAGTAATCATGTCCTCTTAATTATTCATTTGCTTGCAGGTGTTATTTCATATTTCGTACTTGATATTCTGAAAGTAGAATGTGAACTGAGGTGCAGTTGGTCAGACAGGTGTTAATGAAAATAGAATTTTACTTATATTGTTTGTTTACACTCCTGATTTTTTAAATGACATGTTTCAGATCTTAGTTATAGTAGCTTTTAGCACTTCTCTAATCAGAGGTGTGATTTAAGATTTATCAGGTGATTAGAGACATCTATCATCTTTAAATTCTATCACTCTTTCATTCATTTCTATCATTCCTTTATTTCCTTTCATTACATATTCCTTCAATACAGAATTACAAACAAAATCCATGTGCTCTTTTGTGTAAACAAGCTCAGTCATTGATCACATCAGAATATAGCAGTGTAGCTAGCAGATGACCTGATAATTATGTTTGAATATATACTGTATATACTGTAAACAAGGGAAAGATCCATGGGATTTCCATTTATTATTTAAAGTTTGAAGAAGTATAAAGCTTAAATTCTAGACATCAAAATATTTCTTTTATGATATCCCCACTAATGCCAAATAGGCCACTGGATAACCTGGTGTCTTCAATTTAGCTATCTCTAAACATAGAAAATGCCCTTACTTCTACTTTTGCAGGAGACTGGCCCTGGTGTCTGGGCAGAGATTTATACTTACAATAGATGTGGCTGGGACTGACCTACGGACAGTTGTGAATACATCTTCAATCACCTCCCTCACTTTGGATCAACATAAACAAAAGTATGGAAGTTAATCTGCACCAGTTTCTTATACCTTCTTATACCTTCTTATACTTAATTTCTTACACCTTCTTACACCTTCTTATACCTTCTTATACTTTCTTATACCTTCTTATACCTTATTATATCTTCTTATACCTGAACAAGGAAACCAGGTGTATACAACTAAGTCCTTCTGGAAAGCCCCAGCAACGGACCAGTACTTTGCACCTGGAAAGGCCATGAAACAATTTTGATTCCATGAAGACTGACCACAGATCCACAAGTTTGAGATCTGTAGTCAGTGTACAGTGCCTGACTGGACCAAAGTAATAACTGTTCATCATCAGTTTTCTTTCTTTTCTGAACTTAGATACCTTGACAAACACAAACAGCTCCTGGAAGGAACTGTCTGAACAAGGTTAAGCTGTTTGCACATACAAAATTTTAGCCCTGAGATTCTACACAGTCTTCTTGGCAAAGAAAAATAATTTCATATAGCACTAAAAGTTCAGAATAAGGATGCATGTATACCTTAGTGGCAACATGCACCGCTTCTCACCAATGTGTCCTGGATGCAATTCCTGGTCACATGAGGTAAAGGGTACAGTGGTCGCTTGTCTAAACACATTGGTTTGCTCTGGGCTCTCCAGTTTTCTCCCATAACAATGACCACACATGTCGTCATCAGAGCCATAATTTGTTAGAACTTCTCTGATGGAAATATGAGGCCTCCAGCTGCCAGTAGCTGCTAGGTAGAGACTAGTTATCTGCTACTTAGCCACTATTGGTAGCTGCTAGCTAGCTGCTATTGGTCTAATTTTGTATGCAAATTACAGTCGAACTTCGGTGACTCGAACACTAAAAACTGGAACACCATACTTTACTTGAACACATTTCACGGTCCCCGCATATAATGTTCTTAATTCTATATTGTTCAACCTGGGATGCGTTGAACACTGATGGCTGGAACTCTCAAACTAAATTTCCGGCCCCAGATTAGAAGTGCTATGTATTTCACACCTCTTGGTCGAACCTCCCTACCCGTGATGTTTGTCGACTGATGTTCGCTGGGGGACTCAACCTGTGGCACAGCATGTTTTTCACACATTGTGATAGTGGCACAATCAGCATTTCAGTAATTAATTCATGTACAAATTATATGTCATCATTGATGTTTTTGCTTTGATCTTGACAGCTGCAGTTTTATTGATTTATATTTGTTTAAAAGAATAAAAAAAATAAGTTTTTTTTTATTTAGTGTTACCTCTATTATTATCTTGCCGACGTTAAGACAAAATATGATATCTGCTTTAATTGATCAATTCTAATGGATGTCCTAATAATCATTAGTATTTTTTTAATACATGTACATATGTAAATCATTTAAACCACGGTTAGGTCGAACCACCGATGACTAGAACAAATTGCCGTTCCCCCAGCCTGTTTGAGTCACCGAGGTTCGCCTGTAGTATTCTTGCTACAATAGCTGCAACTTGTTGTCACTACCTTGTGGCTGTCTGTTTTTGTTACTTTCAGCTAGCTAGCCGCTATTGGTCTAATTTTGTATGCAAATTAGTTTTTTTGCTGCCATTCATTGCCACTGCCTAGCTGCTACCTAGAAGAAATCTGCTACCTTCTGTTACCTTCTTGCTATCTGTTCTTGCTATCAAATAAGGTAGTTGCTAGCTAGCGGCTGCTTTTCTGTTTCCGTAATGGTTGTTTCGTTATCGATGTAGAATAAATAAATTAATAGTTAAGTTTTTAAAAAAAAAAAAATAGTCATCAATTCATAAATCTAAAGTGATTTGTCTGATTTGGGTCATCCTTGTTTTCCAAAACATTAAATGAGTCTTAAACTTTTGAGGGAAAGAGTTAACTTGCTGTATATTACTTTAAATCAGATCAATGCTTGTAAACCTAATTTGTAATAGTTCTCTTTTTCAGTGTTTTTGAAAACAGGGCTTGATTTAGTGTCTAAGAAATTCATTTAATGTTTATTTTATTGCAGATTTTATTGGATTAATGAGGTAGATCAGGCCATTTATACAGCAGATTCTGATGGTAAAAATATGAAGAGGGTCACTCCATTGTCTAACCCCAATTCACACAATCTGGTATTTTACAATGTAAGTAAAAACAAATAAAATAACATTATTATTTTTATTGATATGATATTTGTTCTATTATTATTGACTTTTTAACTTAATCAAAAAAAAAAGAAAAAAGAAAGAAACTGTTATGATATTTGTTCTGTGGGTATGCTAACAATAATTCATATTGTACTGTAACATAATTTTAATACTTTCCTGTTACATTTACAAACATACAATCAAGTATGATATAAGTTTGATAATAAAAAGGTGTGATCAGAAATAGAATATCTTATATTAAGTAATCCCATTAGGATATGCCAGAAAAAGACAAACTGAGATGTCATTTGCTTTGAAATGACAGGTAATTTTGCACATCCTATTCTGGGAAACTCTGTTGTCTGCTTCTTTGACATACTGTACCAACGTTGTTAAAATGATCTGGTCTATATGTAGTAAACATTGCACTAAAGACTTGGTAAGTCACATGTTGTTTGCAGTATCAAAACAGGTGTTCTCTCAATCAAGAGTCAGCATACTTCTACACTTTCTACAAAGTATTTACAGCTTTAGATTTCAGTCATCTGAACTGTTGTTATTTGTGTCCGGTTGCTCCGCTTTTGTGGAACAATTGTATCATCATCAACCAATCTTCTGGATATTGTTCTGTGAAATCATTAAATTTTGTTTGACACTTAATTTTTGTTGATTTTGTGGTGGGTTTTATCAACAAATATTTAACCACACAAAACTTGTCTCTTGTATAGACCTCACATTTTCTAGAACATAGATCCACAAATAAATGTACCCACGAAATTCCCATAGGTACACAATCAACGAAATTCCACGTCAACAAAAATAATGATTTTGCAGTATGATGTAAGATGGCTAAAAATCTGACATCCCAGCTTCTCTGGAAAAATAAATGACTCATTGATTGTTGTGCAATATGATCCACAGGTGTCTTTTTTGTGATGTCACAAATTTCTTTAAGGTTTATGCCCTGTAATTAACTTTCAGTAAAAACGACAAACAATGCTACCAAGACAACCAAGGTACCCTAATGAAACATTAGGAAATGTTGGTTATCTCCGTGAAAGGCCTTGAGGTCCAAAATGCATTTTTTAAGAGAGTTTAAAATGAGCATAATAAAAACAGATTTTGTAGGAGACAATATATATTAACTCTATTTTATTGCAATATGGTTCTAGGTTTGATCAATGCACTTAGCAACATAGAAGGCAGATAATCTACCTTGGTTTTAAAATTTTGACATTTATTTTGTCTGATTTAATCTTTTTATCACTGAAATACTCTTCAGAGACAAACACCTTGAAATGACAGAACACAATCATGTTTGTCAGAACACATTTTCCAATATTATCTCCTGAAATGTACAATTTTAACCTGATCAGCCTGCACATTTCTTGCATAATAATCAGATTATTTTCTTTGATATATATACTTGTAAAATGATATAGGGTAAACACCCATCTGGCTTTTTCGAAATGTAAATCTTGTTTTATAAGGACCTTCGAATATCATTTTGAGTGTAATAGTAGTAAAATTTAAATTTTATTGTTTGATGTATGGATTTTGCTGATGTTTTTGCTAACATTTTTGTCTGTTTTGAAACAGAATTACTTGGTTTGGCATTATGATAGCAGAGGGCTGTCCTTTGTAAAGTCTTGGAGCCTAGAGGGTGCTCAGAGAGTAGCCCACGGATATTTTGATGTTGACTTCTTGCTGGTTGATGCTAAGATTCTGGATTCTGAAGCCCAGCCTGCAGAGCCAAGTAAGATCTAGTTAGCCAATGTTAACATTATCAGTGCTACTGATATGTTCCTATGTTTTTCTGAGACTTTGATAAACTTTGACCATCACAATTAAATATTTACCATCCTGTAAAATTGGAAAAACTTAAGTTACGCACACTCATTTCGATATGCGACTAGCTTACGTACCTGTCTTTAAAGTCCCTGTATGTTAAGCTTAAAATTTAGAAAAGAAAAATATTTTTTTTTGTGTATTTCATAAGGACAAATTTCTTCATGTTTATTTCAGTCCTTATCATGAAATATCTAATGAAAGCATACGGAAAATCCCACGGAATCCTTAATTGTTCATGCAGTCTATATGCTAATATAATTAGAAAAGTATGCAGGCATGTTCTGAAACATACTGTGCAGTAAAGTCACAGATGTCTCAGAGTATGAGTGGTGTTTCAGAAGTCTGTGGGCTTTTGTTATTAATTGATCAAATTTTGATATACTGAGGTAGAAGAGATATGCAGAAAACTTCTGAAGTAATGGCACCCCTCATATGTTAATTTTATGATCGACGTTGTTTTGAGTCAGATATAGATTCAGGAACTACAATTTTTCTTATTATAGTATATTTCATGTAAATTGCATTATTCAGGTTTTTTTTGTTTTTTTTTTATAAAATTCACATAATTATTAGAGACTTTCATGGTAAAGGTGCATTTGGATTTAGCTCAAACAATTGTATGATACTGAGCTTTAATAGTCAGAGGGTTTACCCATATCTATTATAGTAGTATATTTGATGATTACATCTAGAAACCATTTTTGTATCACATGACGTTTCTTGTTTCCCATGTAATATAAACCATTACATATTTTTTTTATATTCAACACATGTATTATAACAACATCATGACATCATTAAACCTTATACAATTCATAGGATAAAAACAATGTGCAAAAACGTTCGCTTAACCATTTAATCTCAGCATTTAAAGTCATGTGATAAAAAGAATCTCACATTTGCTGGAGGCTCACTTTTTACCATTTTCTTAAACACGTTTAAATTTTTTTAATATTTTATGACAACTCATTGTGAGATCCAATATATACATGTATCATGTGACACTGTAACTCTGTACTGACTACAGTTTATGGATGTTTTGTCTTGTGATATTGGTTTTTGCGTTGTATTGGTTCATGTTGTAATGGATCTCCGATGTATTCTATATAACACAGATGATTGTGTACATGAGAACGGAGGTTGTGAACAGATCTGTTTGACTCGACATGAAAACAATGCCTCGACCACACAGTGTGAGTGTAGCTTGGGATATGTCCTGGCGCCAGACAAAAAAAGTTGCCGGACTGGTATGTTTTCAATCTCCTTGCCATTTTATTAAATCAGAGACTTATAAACAGAGATTGGCAGCTTTCCGAAATATTGCGCTCTATCACGTACCTCAAAGGTTTTGTGTACCGCCTTACATGGGTACCAGACATTTTGGTGGGGCTTAGGGGAATCTTACTAAACAACAATTACTTCCAAATACTTTAAGTAAATCTACTGATTGTAGCTAAAGTGAGTTAAAATGAAGGAAAGAAGAGGTCGGATGTATGATTAGAGTATTTTTAGTTTAATTTTGATTTAGAGAGAGAGAAAGAGAGGGGGGGGGGGTGAGGAAGAAAGACAGGTAGATAATTGGTCTGATATGACTTAGCGCAACATGAGAAAATGTCGAGATACATGATGCTGCAGGATTAACCTAAGAATTTGTCAGTTAGGGTCTCCTTGTTCTTTTGACCAGTGTTAGTAACAGAAATCTTCCAAGGCAAACATGTAGAATGATTTCCCTTGCTTCTCACGGTGTAAAAACAATGTAATCCAACAAATAATTGACAAAATAACCATATCAATACTATATTATTTTAAATATCCATTGGAACATACCATAAATATGTATTTGATTTCCTATCTCACCCGGGTCTTGTTGAAGTCTTGTTGGATGCGCGCGACTTCAGAAAAATGATATGGGCTTAGAATAAGCTACCTATCTCTGTTTATAAGTTTCCTATTAAATTAAGATTTCATTTATTTAATATGTGTTCATGTTAAAAATGTATTTTTTTAAAAACACAAATAAAAGAAAAGAGTTTACTTAAAAGTGCTTTTACCTTTTATGGAGAAACCCCTTATTTTTTTTACTATCATGGAATGTTGCATATGATGACCATGCATACATCTTTAGTTTGGTATTGATATATGTTATAAACACAGATAGTTAAAAATTAAATTCTTAGCCTGTGACCATCTGTGGTGACCCTGTTTTAATATATAAAGTTGCACAAAGTGTTTTCCCAATTGCACATTGTTGCAAACAAAGTACTCAAAATGTATGTTAAGGTTTGTCATATCATGTTAGCATTTTCTTTTTTAGGTATACTGGATAACAACTATCTCATGATTTCTGACTGGAGCAATAATCACCTGTATCAGTTGGACTTGCAATCCAAGGGAATTAACGCTGTTCCTTGGATTAAAGACCAGATTGTCGTCGGCATTTTGATAGATACGAAAAACAACAGACTGATTTGGTCAGTTCAAGAAGACACTAGGATATTTTCTTCACGTCTCAATGGATCAGAGGAAAAGGTCTTGTATGATTTAGGTAACTATATTGCACTTTGAACTTCATTATTGGGTATATTTGTTACTGCATACAGTTTTGACCCAATTATAAACATGTTGGGTCGTATTTCAACTTTCAATATAATGCAGTTTTACCCCTTGTTTTCCTTTTTTCTTTCTATCAATATGCAAGGTCCACACTGGGGCATTGTCACTTCTGTTTCCTGGGTTAGACCAGTACCTGGTGCCTTTGAAGGTCATGAAAGATGTTTGGCCCCCTACAGGGTTTGATTCCTCAACCTTTGGATCTGCAGGCATGGATGCTTCCGATGGACCATTGGATTTCCTTTCCTTTTCATCATTGGACTTCCTTTCCTTTCATCATTGGACTTCCTTTACTAAAAAGTATGGAGCAATTCCTAGGGGAAAATAAGCAATTACTGAACAGATCCCCTACAGGTTATCTAATACAATGGGAAGCTTTGGAACCCAGTTTTCTGAGCCAAGTGATTATCGGTATCCAATCTTTTTGTTTTTCCCAGTTATTTCTCAAATAACTGTAATTTGACTTTATTTTCAACTTGAAATTTCAATTCATTTTGATGTTTTTTTTAACTAACAAGACAAAAATGGATCTAGCTATATCACAATGTCACAATACTAAATAACTGAAATCCAGTCAGAGCAACATAAAATAACGGAGACAGTCCATCTGACAGCAGTCAAGTAATTCCAGATATGCTAGGGATCACTTATTGTTCATTGCAATATCAGAACATACAATTGATTAATGCTACTTTTGAAACTTATTGCCAAAAACAACCAAATAATATACCGACTTAAAAAGCTATCATTGATGGTGATTCAGAATGGCCAAAAAACAAAATCTATCAAATATAGGATTTCATTTAATTAACCTAAGCAAATTTGAGTAGTTTGCTAAGAATATAGTAAACCACACTACTGTATGCAATATTTAGCATGTTTTTGCTGTATTTTAATTAGGTTACTCGTACCCACAAAGATTTGCCCTGGACGAGACCACGGGAGACCTATACTACACAGCTAATGATTGGCCAGTGATTGGAGTCTTAACCCATTCCGGGGAACATGTGGAACTGATGGACATGTATGGATATTATTTGGATGGAATAGCTGTCCACCCATCTGAAGGGTAGGATATCAGATTGTTTATTGAGAAATACCATACAGTCATTGTCTTAACATGCATTCCATAATTAAAATAGGCACTTTTGATAAGGTTAGAGTAACATTTACAAAAAAACATTTATTTTCGCCTTTTTTTTTTGACCCCGGGGTAAGGCATACATGCATGAGTGGATTTTGCAGTAACTGGGTAGAAATTGAGATAATGTATTGTAATTAAGACCTGGGTTCATATCTTAAAGGTCAAGGTCACAATCTTGGATCAAAGGTTAGAAAGGTTAACATTTTGTTATGTGCAGACTCTTACTCCATTATGCATGGATGGATTTTGAATAACTTGACATGAGTGTTCTTCTAGGGAAGACAATATGTTGTGTGCAAGAATTTAACCCTGTCTGTAGCTAAAAGGTCATGGTCACATTCTTGGATCAAAGGTTAGAAAGGTTAACATTTTGTTTTGTCCGGGTTCTTACTCCATTATGCATGGATGGATTTTGAAAAACTTGACATGAGTGTTCTGCTAGAGAAGACAATATGTTGTGTGCAAGAATTTAATCCTGTCTGTAGCTAAAAGGTCAATTTCACAATCTTGGATCAAAGGTTAGAAAGGTTAACATTTTGTTTTGTCCGGGTTCTTACTCCATTATGCATGGATGGATTTTGAATAACTTGACATGAGTGTTCTGCTAGAGAAGACAATATGTTGTGTGCAAGAATTTAATCCTGTCTGTAGCTAAACATTTTGTTTTGTCCGGGTTCTTACTCCATTATGCATGGATGGATTTTGAAAAACTTGACATGAGTGTTCTTCTAGAGAAGACAATATGTCATGCGCAAGAGTTTAACCCTGTCTGTAGCTAAAAGGTCATGGTCACAATCTCAAGTCAAAGGTTGAAAAGTGGCACTTTTTTCTGTGCCCGGGCTCTTAATGTTGTTTTTACATGGAACAATTTTAAAATATTTTGGTACAAATAAGCTTTCAGATATGTGGCATATGCAAGGTCCACGTCTGTAACCTTAAAATGTCAGGGCCACAATTAGTCTGAAAGAAAAGATGGTCCTGTCATACACATGACCCAAGTTTTAATGTCGCTGATTTCCTTTGGTTTCATTTGTCATGGTGACTGTGACTAGATTGTTTTTTAAACAAATGTCTGTGGTTATTAACACTGAAAGCTTAGATGAATTAAGAAACATTCAGTGACATGATTTCAGTGAAAACATGTATCAACCTTTCCAGAGTTTTCAGAAAAATTTAAGTTGACTTAACATCTATCCCATAGCTACACTAAAAAAAAATATTTTTGTTGTTGTGACAGCAGACGGAGATACCATTTTGTTAGTTTACCATCATCACGTGACATTTGTGACAGCAGTGATTTTTTTTGCTTGCAAGGGAGATCACTGTGTGGAGTTTGATTATAATGATGGCATACTCATTTCTGAAGTGCTGAAACAGTGAGTGCCAGAAACTGAAAGAAAAAAATTATTGCACTTTATGAGAAGGCTATTCCAACAAATATCCAAAGTATTTTTGCATTCTTAGTCTGTACATGTATAAGAAAACATTAAGTTGGAAATTGTTCTTGTATTCCTGCCAGCTGGCTGTTCTACTCTACCGAGTATAGACAGAGGTCGTATATTGGCCGGATGGACATGGATGGTTCCAATCACAAGATATTGATCGAAGGAAATAATACTGTCCGAAATCCTCGTGGTATCACTATTGACCATAAACGTATGTATGACAGTATGGAACAGGGCATGTGTTCTCGAAAAATACTCAAGTCTGAGTATGATCTCAGACTTATACTCAATGATCTGCTCAGATTTGAGTCTAAGCCAGAGTTTGACTTTTGAGTGATGTTTATGAATTAAAAATTTAATTTAAAACATGCTAAGGCTTAAATTTGAGTAATATAGAGTGTTCTCAAACATTATCTCAGGCATAACTGAGTTAGCTGAGAATATGCTTAAAAGACATTGTGAAACAGCGTTTATTGATCCAACTAAATTGAGCATGATAATCATACTTCAGTGTGAGTTTGAGTTTGAGTTGCAATATCTTTGAGAATTTGGGGCCAGGTCCTTATGGCGCAATGGTGAGAACATTGTGGGTGTGATCCTAGGGAGGGAGCAGGTTCTTTGTTTTCTGACTGGTTGGCTTAGTGATAAAAAATAGGTCTGATGATAGACCATTTCATTAGCTGGTATAATTAGCTGATTTATACTGACCAATCAGTGACTAGGGAAAAATTTCATGTATATGTTAATTTCCCATCGAACACTGTGTTGAATTATACACCAGCATGTAGGTTAGGTGATTTCATGTCTCATTTCCAAGTGGAATGGTCTATATCTCCTTTGTTTGGCACTTGTCATATAGGGGTAGTTTAAAAATGCTTAAAAAATTTTGCTTAGCGATTTTTATGCAGTAAATAGAAAAGATTTTTACCACATGTACATGTATTGTTGAATTGTGTTCTCTTTTAAAGAGGTCATCTTTTTTTAGCTTGACTATTTATTGAATAGAATAAGCTATTGCGGTCACCTATTCGTTCTGTGTCTGGCCATTACAATTTTCTGTCCAGGCTATAACTTTCTTACCACATGTGATATGCATATGAAATTTTGTACATGAATAGAGGTCAATAAAAGGAGGTGCAGTGACCAAGAACCATAACTCTACCTTTCCCTTTCTTTTATTTTATACTGAATTTTTGTCTGGAACATTACTCAGAGACTATACAAGTAATGACTTGAAATTTAAAATATACATAGAAGGTGACAAGGAGAAGTGCAGTGGCCAAGAACAATAACTCTTACTGGTCTTATTTTTAATCATCTCCCTTTATTTTATAATGAATTTTTGTCTGGAGCATTACAAGAAAATCTTAACAAGGTATTGACTTGAAACTTGAAATATACATAATTACATAGTGAAAAGAGAAGTGCCGTGTCAAGAACCGTAACTCTACCTGGTCCTGGTTTTTGGATATACATTACTAAAGGGAAAAAGAAATGCAGGGTAAACTTCGTGATTATTTGAGGATTTTATGATTATGTTCAAATCATAAAATTGAAGATGCAGACCATGATAAGGTGTCAATAATATTGTCAAGGCACTGGACTAGTCCAGTATTCTGCATGCATGTCCTTTGACATCTCTTGTTATCAGTTTTCATTTCTGGGAATTCTATCTAAGCATCAACAGCTTAAAAGAGAGACACAGTTGATTAGTAGCAAGTAGAAATATTAAAAAGATTTTCATTGAGACAATATGGTACTTATGACTTTTTTTTCTTAAATGGTTTAATTAGTTTTTACTATATCCTGTATCACTTTTTCCGTCATGCTTCAGCAGGTGACCCTCTTGTTTTATGAGTTCAGATGCTATGATTCAGTGCTTTTTTCATTTCAGTCAACAAACTGTATTGGGTTGACTTATACTTCGACACTGTTCAGCAGTGTGACCTGACGGGAGAGGGGTGTGTGACCATAGTTAAAGATGATGGTGCATACATTAGGGACATCACCACTGATGGAGAGTTCCTGTACTACACATCTTGGAATCGGCAGTATGTATCTAGTTTATACAACATTCATTCATGCATCTTTACAGAACTGCAAGTCAAAATATTGCTCTTAAAACCTTGCTCTTGCCTACTATTGTTTTGGTATTATCAATCAGGTTTTGAACAGAAATCCTTGTTTAATATGAATGGGGCACTTCATTAGGCAAGTGGCGTGAAACATTTGTTTCTGTTGAATATCTTCTGTTAGAATAGAGATACAGGTTTCATACTTGGTAGGTAGATACTTTGATGGAAGAGGAAGATTGGGAATGATTTTCAGGGTTATAGGGTCAAAGTCACTGCTACTAAAAATAGATTTTTTGTTCTTTTAGGAGTGAGGTACATGTATAATGATCAGATTTAGTATATAGAAATCTTATGGGAAGAGGAAGATTGGGATTAATTTTCAGGTCAGTATGGTCAAGGTCACTGTTACTAAAAATAGTTTAACTTGCCTGGGGTAACACTTTAAAAACTTGTTTTGCATCATTTGGCGTGTTTCTTGTTTTTATTGCTTTTTATACCCCCGAAACGAAGTTTGGGGGGGGTATATAGGAGTCACCCGGTGGTCGGTCGGTCGGTCCAGCGGTCCGTTGCATTTTCCTTGTCCGGAGCATAACTTGAAAACCACAAGTTGGAATTCAATACAACTTCATGAAATGATCAAGCACATGGAGAGGAAGTGCAGTGCACAAGAACCATAACTCCATCTTGACTTATTACAGAGTTATTGCCCTTTGTTACTTTTCCTTGTCCGGAGCATAACTTGAAAAGTACAAGTTGGATTTCAAAACAATTTCATACAATGGTCAACCACAATATGAGGAAATGCAGTGCACAAGAACCATAACTCTATCTAGAGTAATTACAGAGTTATTGCCCTTTGTATTTTTTCCTTGTCAGGAGTATAACTTGTAACCTTGTCCGGAGTATAACTTGTAAAGTACTGATTGGATTTCAAAACAAGCACAAGAACCATAACCCTTTTTATTTTCCTTGTCCGAGTATAACTTGTAAATACTGTTGGATTTCAAAACAATTTCATACAATGGTCAACACAATAGAGGAAGTGCAGTGCACAAGAACCATAACTCTATCTAGAGTAATTACAGAGTTATTTCCCTTTGTTACTTTTCCTTGTTAAAAAATCTTTAGACCTTTTTTATTTTATCTGTCCATGAATATGGTATAGGGTTATAAATAGCTAATTATACCCCCCACAAACGTAGTTTGGGGGGGGGGGGGTATATAGGAGTAACCATGTCAGTCGGTCGGTCGGTCCGTTCGTCTGAATTTTTTTTGTCCACGCTATTTCTCAATAACTACTGGATGGATTTCAATCAAACTTCATAGGAAGTTTCACTGGTGAGCATAGATGTGCATATTATGAAATTGTTAAGGTTGATTGACTTTCTTTTGAGTTATGGCCCTTTGTTGATTTTCTGGAGTTTTCTTTGTCCACTCTATTTCTCAATAACTACTGGATAGATTTCAAACAAACGTCATAGGAAGCTTCAATATCAAGCACAGATGTGCATATTATGAAATGGTTACGGTTGACTGATTTTCTTTTGAGTTATGGCCCTTTGCTGATTTTCTGGAGTTTTCTTTGTCCACGCTATTTCTCAATAACTACTGGATGGATTTCAATCAAACTTCATAGGAAGCTTCAATATCAAGCACAGATGTGCATATTATGAAATGGTTACGGTTGACTGATTTTCTTTTGAGTTATGGCCCTTTGCTGATTTTCTAGAGTTTTCTTTGTCCATACTATTTCTCAATAACTACTGGATAGATTTCAAACAAACGTCATAGGAAGCTTCAATTAAGCACAGATATGCATATTATGAAGTGGTTACGGTTGACTGATTTTCTTTTGAGTTATGGCCCTTTGCTGATTTTCTGGAGTTTTCTTTGTCCATGCAATTTCTCATTAACTACTGGATGGATTTCATACAAGTTTCATAGGAAGCTTCACTAGCAAGCATAGATGTGCATATTGCAAAATGGTTACAGTTGACTGATTTTCTTTTGTGTTATTGCCCTTTGCTGATTTTCTTTGCATTATTTCCCAATTACTAATTTACTTTCTTTAGCTACAGTTTTCCTCATCTCATTTATCTGTTGATGAACTTAGAACTTTATTACATATACAATTTTAAATTAGCTGGTCATTTAAATCTATTTTTATTATTATTATTTATTTATTAGGGCTTTCTGCCTCAAGCAGAAAGACCTATTGGGTTTGTTATATTTTTTCTTATTATTATTATTATTATTATTATTCTACTTTTTTCTTCCTTTTGAGGTTCAAATAAAAACAGGTTGCTGATGAGCTAGCAGCATGAAATTTTAATAGTATGCACAGTGACTTTGGCGCTTTTGATCGTCATATATTTTTTATGCTCACCAAAGGTGACGCATATAGTTGCCGCTTAGTCCATCCGTCCGTCCGTCCGTCCGTCCGTCACACTTTCCTTGTCCGGACTATTTCTCAGGAACTAACGGCTTGAATTCAACGAAACTTTATGGGAAGCTTTATTACCAAGAGGAGATGCGCATATCGTCAGCATGACCCGATTCCTAAATTTTTCACAGAGTTATGGCCCATTGACTTTTCGGCCTATAGTACATATTGCATGATTCTTGTCCGGGCTATTTCTCAGGAACTAATGGCTTGAATTCAACGAAACTTTATGGGAAGATTTATTACCAAGAGGAGATGCGCATATTGTCAGCATGACCCGATTCCTAAATTTTTCACAGAGTTAAGGCCCCTTGACTTTTTGGCCTATAGTTAATATTGCATGATTCTTGTCCGGGCTATTTCTCAGGAACTAATGGCTTGAATTCAACAAAACTTAATGGGAAGCTTTATCACCAAGAGTAGATACGCATATCGTCGGCGTGACCTGGTTCCTCAATTTCTCACAGAGTTATGGCCCCTTGACTTTTTGGCCTATAGTACATATTGCATGATTCTTGTCCAGGCTGTTTCTCAGGAACTAATGGCTTTAATTCAATGAAACTTTATGGGAAGCTTTATTACCAAGAGGAGATGCGCATATCGTCAGGATGACCCGATTCCTAAATTTTTCAAAAAGTTAAGGCCCATTGACTTTTTGGCCTATAGTACATATTGCATGATTCTTGTCCGGGCTATTTCTCAGGAACTAATGGCTTGAATTCAACAAAACTTAATGGGAAGCTTTATCACCAAGAGTAGATACGTATATCGTCGGCGTGACCTGGTTCCTCAATTTTTCACAGAGTTATGGCCCCTTGACTTTTTGGCCTATAATTCATGTTGCATGATTCTTGTCCGGGCTATTTCTCAGGAACTATGGCTTGAATTCAAAAACTTTATGGGAAGCTTTATTACCAAGAGTAGATACGATATCGTCGGGTGACCTGGTTCCTCAATTTTTAAGAGTTATGGCCCCTACTTCCATGTTGTTGACTAATATTCATGTCATTTGCCTAATTTAACAGGAGATATCATTTAAACAAAACCCCACAAAATTCAATATGCTAGTAATGTCAATCATAATCATGTCAACTAATTGTTGTTTAGGCCATTATACACTATTTCAAATATCCAGTCATATGTCAAGAGTGTTGGTTAACCTCTTTGATATGAGCACACATTGAAATGTATGACTTAATTTTTAGTAGTATAAAAACTTAAAAAAAATCAATGAAAGATCTGATGAATAACACGTATTATCATATTAAATAGTAAACTGTTACTAAGTCTCCAAATTAGAGTTGGTAAAACATCTCATCTGATGAGGAGAATAGATATGATTTAGGAATGGGGATTTCAACATATCCTCCCACCCATTGACCAAGGCCTTATTTGTAACAATGACGTTCTTCGGGGAGCATCTGTCAGTTCTACTGACTTTCTTGTTCTTCATGTGACGTCACATGACGTCAGTGCTGAAAAAAGCTACAAAAGCTTGTATGCGCTCTACAGCCATCATGATTGGACCGATTTACTTGATTTTTTCACAGAATGTATATATTATGTTCTTGTTGTGCAGGATTATATACGTTTTGCAATATTTGAAAAGATCAAGGATCTATGGCTGAACCAAGTTTCGAACTTTGGACCAGAAAATGTATTGATGTATTACGAAGCACTCAGATAAGCTAGAAACATGAAATTTGGACAGTATATGTGTCCTATTGATTTCTTTCAGTTCTGAGAAGATTGACGTCGTATGACGTAAGATGACGTCATGACGCGTTATCAAATTTTTTATCCAAAATATACGTTTTTTTAGCACTGGAAGACAAAGTTTTTGACCGATTTGCATAAAATTTTCACTGAAGGTGCAACATAGCCTCTTATTGTCATCAGTCACTTCCGCTTCCGGAAAATAGCTAAGGTCAAGGTCACATGTCAATTATCGGTTTTTTCTTCAACCTTAAATATCTCAAAAACGAAAAATATTTTATCGAGACACTATGTGTATAATTTGTAGTGCTTTGAAATGCCTTTCAGACGATATATAGTTTTTGAAGATCGGGGTTGAATCAGTTGAGTTATTGCAGAAAAACAAAAATGCTGCAACCCTAAACGCACTTAACTACTTATATCTCGATAATTATTGATTTTTGTTAATAAGAGTATGAATATAATTTGTAGATCAATGCCCGGCCATTCTTTTGGTGTTTAAATTTTAAAGATTGACCTAATATTCATTAAGTTATAAGGAAAAACAAAACGATATGAACATATTTATCCCCGATTTTTGCCGTATGCTCAAGGTTTAAACGCCCGTAGCTACAAAGTGTTTAAAGATACATACAATTATGAAGCAAGGGAATTGTGGGAAATGAAAAGACCTTTCTAACGGTACCTAGCTTTTTAAAATTGGACTTAATATAAGGAAGTTACATGAAAACTAAGAATGCAGTAAAACCGTTCTTTCATGCACTCCCACAGTAAGTCCCGATCACTTGATTCCTTTTTTTTCGAAGAAACTAATGATTTTTTAAAAATAACATACAATTTTTTTTGTTTTTTTTTGCATGATGTAATGTGGTTCTAATGATATGCAGATTTTAATGATCGGACCATAAATTATAAAGTTATTTGTCAAAAGGCAATAATAGACATGAACATCTTTTTGCCGATTTTTGCCGTTTTCTTTAAAAATAACTTTCTATATCTCAGAGCCCGTAATAGAAAAGTTGAAACATGAAACACGTGAAATGTTGGAAATTTAAAGGCCTTTCTAATGATACCTTGCGTTTGAAAATTGGACATCGGATATCCTATAAGGAAGTTAGATGAGAAATAAGAATTCATTTAAACCGTTCTTTCATGCATTTCTGCAGTTAGTCCCTATCATTTCATTGTTTTTTTCTAAGAAACTATTAATTTTTGAAAATAACATAAAGAACAGTATTATTAGCGTGATGCAATGCGGTTCTAATGGTATGCAGATTTTAATGATCGGACCATTAATTATAAAGTTATTTGTCGAAGGGCAATAATAGACATGAACATCGTTTTGCCGATTTTTTTGCCGTTTCTTTGAAAAATAACTTTCTATATCTTAGAGCACGTAACAGAAAAGTTGAAATATGAAACACGTGAAATGTTGGAAATATAAAGGCCTTTCTTTTTAGCTCACCTGAGCACTTGGTCAGGATGTCTGTCTACATGATATCTCGGATGAGTTCGAAATTGGGTCATATGAAAAACTAAAAAAGGGAAGGGGCAAAAACTAGGTCATCAGGTCATATCTTATCAAAACCTTGTGAACATTCTACAGGCAACAGTGTTTGGCCCAATCTTCATAAATTTTGATCAGGATGTTTGTCTACATGATATCTTGCATGAGTTTGAAAATTGGGTCAAGGCAAATCAATCTCTAGAGGCCACAGTTTTAACCCAATCTTCAAAAGAAAAAAAGGACCAGGTCAAATTTAGAAAAATCTTGTGAATACTCTAGAGGCCTACATTTTTGTCCCAGTCTAAATAAAATTGATATTAGGTCAGGAGTTATGCCCCTTTTAATATTGAAAAAAGCTAGATTTCACATTGTCATTGTCACTTTAAAATTAAAATTATAACTGAAAACAAAGAAACATATTCCCTTTTGAATGCAATGACTTTAAAATTTAAATTATGTTATATGACATCACAGATTTCCTCTGCTATTTATTTATGTTTGCACCCTACAGCTATCAATTCGGATATGAAGATGGTGTATTTCAGAAAACTCAATAAGTATGATCAGGTTTGACATGGTTTGCAGTGCAGAAAGCCCTTTCTTTTGTCCAGAACAAAAGAAGTCTAGTTTTATTTTATTTTATTTTTGCATGTGCATGCTGTTCAGACTAATTTGTTTACGGTGCCCTTACTGAATTGATGAATGTTGGAATTTTTTGTTAAAGACAGCCACTGAAGTCTGAACATAAAAAGATATTCTTTTTTTGTTAGTCTTGTATAATTTGTCACTTGAATTCATCAATTCAGTAAATGTGACTTACCTCCTATAGCTGGGCACTTGATTGTAAACAAAGGCTGTGTGGGGGGTATTCATCACCTTTAGTGATAGCTCTAGTCTTGTTTTTATTGCTAATGACTTGCCTATTGACTTGACTATTTGAGTTTACCGTCAATTCGACAGTATTTCAGTCATATAGCGACTTCCAGCTAATTACAGGTGGAGGAAGACCCTGAATGCACTGAGGCATCCGGGTAGAACCACCGACCTACCACAAGTTCTAGGTTAATTGCTCACAAACAGTATTACAAACAACCAACACTGGTCAGCTGATATCCCAGTGTAGATATTAGATAATTTTAGTGGTGTTGGTCTGTCCTCCTGTAGACAGAATTTGTCTGACTATTTCTCAGCTGCCATTTGTACAAGACATAACAGTATTAAGTCAATTCATATGCATACTATTGGCACTTCATGCTCAGTTAGATAAGGTGACATGTAATTTTATCCCATAAATCAGCTTGTCTACAAATTAACACAGCCATGTATTATTTTTCAATCTCACTCATGTGTGATATTAACAAATAGTACCACATGCCTCAAGTCAAATGCATTCTTACGCACATTTGTAAATACATACAAGGTTGAACTATTTCTTATAGGGGCAATAGTCAAAATAGATGGTTGTGGTCATGCAATGATATATGGGTGAAAATTTATGTTCTGTTTACATGCAAATAAAAATATTAAACATAAAACATTGAAGAGGAACAACATTTTTACTCACTTCAAATATGCTATAGGTTTGAACTGGTCATGAGTTTTCCCTGCATAATCAAAAACAGACACAATTCTGCATTTTGGGGTTATGTGATAAAAAGAATCACCAGAGGCTTGCAAAATGTAAAATCATTTAACTCATTTCATATTTCTTGATATCAAATAAATACCTCTATTTGATCTTCTGCATATGAAAGAGTTTGATCAGGAATTAATGGTTCCATGTATACATTTTGTTTTCTTTTAGCCATGTTACAAAAGTGTCAGTGTCTGACAACACAACAATGGAGCTATCAGGCAATTATGCTTTGGGGCGCTTGGATGCTGTGGCTGTGTTCAGGTCAGACAGCCAAAATAAACAGGAAGGTAGGCTTATCCAAGTACGCATGTGTCCGTCTGTCTCTCCATAGAACCATTTGTCTATCTCTCCTTCGATCCATCTGTCTTGTGTCCATCAATCTGTCTGTCTCTCCATAGATGCATCTGTCTGTCTCTCCATCGATCTATCTGTTCTGTCATATACCATTTTAATTAAGTTATGGAACACCAATTGCTGAATATATAAAATACATGTTTCTGATATTTGAAATTGTCCTTTGTCTCATGTCTGTCCTTTAACATAGTAAGTATTTGGAGTTTTCCCAGTTACCTTTTTTGTGAACATACCACCTTTTACAGGACTGGTGGTTTCCCCTTGCAAAAAACTGACATTTTTCCCCAAAATAATTACCTGTTTTCCAAATGAGGTTTTTTTTTATCCAAAAGAAATAATTCATGGAATTTTAAGAAAATTTGTGTTATAAGATTAGATGTTGATTAGAAAATTTCTTCAATATACCACCTATAATTAGATCATTTTATTGTTAATTTAAAACATTTTCATTATCTTATGATTTTCCATGTTTTGAATTATAACGCTAATTTTACCCAATAAGAAAGCCACAGGAAGTAGAAATAATCTTAAAAAAAATTCACTATTTCCAGGCCATGACAAGTGTAAGAAGCGGAATGGCCTGGGAGACTGTAGCTCTATATGTCTGCCCACACATAAGGGGCACGGTTGTGCTTGCCCATACTTCGAAGACCTGGGAGACGACGGAAGGACTTGTTCTGATGGTGAATTTTCTCCCATCTGATGTAGTTTCTATAGGGTAAAATGGTGATGATGAAATTAATGTAAACAAATAATTGCAGGTAAAATTAATTAAATTATTAAATAACATATGGTAAAGATGCATTTTAAGATATTTTTGAGGTTCAAATATAGATACAGTGTTGTATTAGTCAACGTTGTTCGTAAAAATGTGCATGACAATATATTAATAATATGAGTTCAAAGGTTTGAAGCATATCACAATGTCATTTATGTGGTTATGAAGTAAGTGGTCTCTACTGTTGAGTGGAGTGAGAGGTCTCTACTGTTAAGTGGAGTGAGAGGTCTCTACTGTTAAGTGGAGTGAGAGGTCTCTACTGTTGAGTGGAGTGAGAGGTCTCTACTGTTGAATGGAGTGAGTGGTCTCTAATGTTAAGTGGAGTGAGAGGTCTCTACTGTTGAGGTATCTGTAGTAATCTTATGTTTTGATCAAACAAAGCTCATATAATATTTAAGATTAGATTTTACAGTCTGCATGCAAATAAGAAAATGTTTCATATTCAATTTAAATAGTTGTAATATAATATTCATCAAGTCAAAAATTTGAATATGAATATTCATGAGGTTAGGGTTAATATTGACATGAGCTCAAAAGATACGGCTATCGTAAAAATGTGGGTCGTGTGTTTTCAGTGTACCAGTGTGATGCTAGCTTCATCCAGGCTGGTGATAACAACATGGTTGATGCGGTTAACGTGACGTTCCCGGAGGATTGTCTCCGTTATGTGGGCGAGGTTTGTCCGTACCAGTGTCCAGAAGGATATATCCCGTCCCTACAGGATATAAAGCTGAACTGTACAGATGACGGCTGGGACAAGCAGTCCACCAAGGGACTTTGTGTTTGTGAGTATTATCAGTTGAACAGAACAGAACATTACACAACATTTGGACTTAAGCATAGTAGCTCATGGTCATCATAAACAATGATTTTTAAAAAAAACATGCATACAACACAGGGCCTTTTCAAAAAATATCTTAAGATATATTCACTGACTGCAAGCAGAAGTGGCACTTCTCCATTGTCTGTCTGCCTATCACACTTCATCTGTCACACTTTTTCTGTTATGCTTCTTTCAGCAGTTGATACATTTATTCCATGGAACACTTTTTGTCTATTTTTGGTAACATTTACATGCTTGTATTTTTTGGAACATTAAATTCTAAAACCACACTTTGTTATGCTTATTTTCTGTGATGTTTTCCTCTTTACCTCATGAATATTCATGTACATATTTATGATTTAATGAATACATGTACTAATTAACTTAAGGTAAAGTCCCTGTAATGGTTCCGCTACATTTCGGACCTCATTGCCTTTCACGGAGATAACCAAGGTTTCCTAATGTTTGATTAGGGTACCTTGGTTATCTTGGTAGAAAATTAGTCTCCCATAAAAATTAATGATTCTACAGTAGTATAAAAATATTGCAATGTCATATAAATTATCTCTCCTTTCTAGCATATAAATGCAGTGCAACTATTCCAAATGGTGAGATACCATCTGACTGTAAGCTTCTACCAGGAGATTCTTGTACATACAAGTGTGACAGTGGGTTCAAACCGACGTCAGATATGTTATTCTGTACTGAGGAGGCTGTGTGGAACAAAAAACTTGATTCACTTTGTACAGGTGAAATATCTAGATGCTCAGTTTGTTAGTCTGTCTGTTTGCCTCCTTCCTTTCTGTCTTGTTCTGCATATATGTCTCTTACTTTCCTTTTTTGTGTGTTTTGTTTACATGTTTACTTCAGTGTTTTCATGTACCTGCATGCTTCTCTATTTTTTTGTATGTAGTCTTTTTTTTTTGCTTAGCTCAATTTCTAACCACACTTTTGACCTACTTAAGGTGATGTCAATAGACAATGCTAAATAAATATTTTAACAGTTTTCAGAGGTAGATATTTACAACAAAAAAATGGTTACACACCCTGACAACTAGCTGAAGTATATGCTTGGCATTGACAAACTTTTAATGAAGTGTTTGGCTACATAAAGTGTGTACATTTTCTTTGATAAATATGCACATGTAGTTCTGTTATCAAAGATGTGGGGCCTCTGTGGTCGAGAGGGTAAAGTCGCTAACTTAAACACTTACTCAGCCCCTCACCACGTGGGTTTGAATCCCGGCAGCATCATTCGGGTTTTCATGTGAGGAAGCCTTTCAGCTGGCTTGCAGTAGGTCAGTGGTTCTACCTGGATGCCTTAGTGCATTCGGGGTCTTCCTCCACTTGTAATTAGCTGGATGTCGCTACATGATTGAACGTCACAGTGATGGTAAACTCAATAAATCAATCAATCAATTAAAGATGCAAATTGAGACCTGTTTCAGGCTGAACATTATAATTATCTGCAGTTTCACTGTCCCCAGAAGACCAAAGGACACTGATAGTTCTCTTCATTACAATAATGTTTATTTCACTGATTGCGATTAAGGGGATGCTTTCCAATTGAGTTTTATGTATGTTTATTTTGACTTACCAGAAAAATTACTTTAGCCATATTTTAGAAAACTTGCCAGCTTTATATAACAAGCCTGTTGTGGAGAAGTTTGAAAGGTTTTGGAAAAATTGTGCAGCAAATTTGCATCTTGAATGACGCATCAAAACCAAATCATAGGGACGCACAATTTGCACAAAAGATTATTAAGTGCACCCAAAACTTAAGCTTTAATTTCTTACATCATAATGTGGGCACCATGTTGGTTTATTCAAGGTATACAAACCAAAGACTGCTATTTGGTTTGCTATGCCGTGTATTTTAGATGTTAACGAATGTGATTTCTGCTTATAACTTTGCCACTGATGTTCTGCTGTCATTCTGCTGCACATGGATTTCCATCCTTTACCTAGATCAGTTTTGAATTCATTTCATTAGGAGATATTTTTAACTTTCTGAAAGTTTCTTTTATCATATTTTATCAGTTTGTTAAATAAAGTTTACTTCGCTTTCCAGACAAAATTTGCAGTTCAACAATTAGTAACGGAAAGTTTACATCCGGGTGCAGCTACAAGGCGGGTGCTACGTGCGACTTCACCTGCGATACACTCTATACGCCAAGCTCACTATCCTCCCCTACCTGTCAAGCAGACGGTAGTTGGAGTGTCAATACTTCTGCCCTCTGTACAGGTGAGACATAGAGAGAATATTTGTTTGTTTTTGTGGAAGTTGCGTTTTTATTTTGTTGAGTGAACTTTGAATATTGTAACCATGGGTGAGATTACAGTTTTCAAAGTTTAGGAGTTGAAATAAAAATATTGCATCTTCAACAAAAAACAAAAAAAACAACATTTTTTATTATATGTTGGAAAGAGTGAAATGATATTTTTATAATTTTCACTGTATGTCAAGTTATTCTAACTACTACTAGGAAGCATACATCTTTGTATGCAGCTATTCTTATTGATTTAATACTTCACTATGGTCCTCAGCAGCATTAAAAAACCAGTAAGATAACTTAAGACCAAATTTAATACAAATTATGGCCCTTTTTGAACTTACATAACTTAAACTTATAAGCGACAAATTGTCAAGCGTTCTGTCTAAAGGACAGCTTTTGTTATCTATATTGCAGTAATCTACTCAAAAGCATAAAATAAACAAACATCTTAACCCAGTTCACTGGTCCCCCAAAATATGCTCATCAACGTAAACAACAAATGATTCTGTTATGTAAAACAAATTAAGATACACCTGGTGACAAGTCATGTTTCCGAAAATGCATTTTCTTATGGCAGGAAGCCATGTATTCAACTTCCTGTATTGTAAAGTGTTGTATATAGTCCTACAGCTCAGTGAGCTGGTAACAACCCTGTTTTAATGTCACCTGCTGTAATCAGAGGTGACACATAGGGATCATTTCTTTGTTGTCTGTTTGCTGTTTGTCCATCTGTCTGTCTGTCACACTTTTTCCGACACGCTTCTTTCAGCAGGTGACACATGTGTTCCAAGGAACGCTTCTTGTTGTCACTAAGTCACACTATTTTACACCACACTATGCCATAGTAAAGCCAGACTGCACTGGAAGCTATAAATCGCCTAAAAAAATTAGTTTAACCAATGTAAAGCTGTACAAAACCCCAACAAACAGATCTGATGTAGCTATCTTACAATGAAATCACACTATTTATTCAACTTCAGCTTCAATGTGTTTATTCGTCAAAATTTACTAACCCATATTATTATACTGGTACCTCTCTTGGATTTTGTTATATAAAGCTTATTGTGACGTCAGAAGGTAACAATCTGTATGTCACCCCTTGACAGTACGTTTCATCCCTCTTGCCATAAAAAACTATGATCCCTCTTGCGCAAGCACATACCGGCATTTAGCATTTTCCAGCAGTTACTTCCCTTGCATAGACGCTCATTAAAGTCTACAAATTAGTCCCCTACCGGTGTTCACACCGGAGGGGACTATAGGTTTGCCCTCCGTCTGTCCGTCCGTCTGTCTGTCCGTCCGTCCGTCCGTCTGTCTGTCCGCTCAAATCTGGATCCCGCGATAACTTAATAACTAAGCAAGCTAACTTGATGAAACTTGGTATATGACTAGATGGCAATGTGTAGATTATGCACGTCATTTTATTTTTGTTCTTTGACTAAAATTGTGGTTGCTATGGTAATGGAAATAGTGAAAATATGGCAAAAATGGGATCCCGCGATAACTAAGCAAGCTAACTTGATGAAACTTGGTATATGACTAGATGGCAATGTGTAGATTATGCACGTCATATGGCAAAAAATGGGATTGATTACCATATTGAGTCAAGGTGGAGCCAGTAGGGGACTTTATGTGTTGCATACAACACCAGTTACTTGTTAATTATTGTGATTAAAATATTTGTTTTAACTTAATATTATGAAGTTTTTGTGTAGCATTAAATAACTTATTGTATTTTATGCTAACTGATGAAATACTGGGTTCTATCAGTGAGAATAACTCACAATGTGGCTGATATAGATGTGCCGGAACTACTTTTTATTGGGAGATAATTAGGGTAATATGTAGACTTTATGTATTTACTAGTCAATATATCAAAATGGACATGTTATTTTTGTCTGACAGTGATTAGTAAACACATAAATCCATTTAATAAATGTCTGACTTTTTTCTCGTTACAACTATCCAATATGGTGGACAAAATGTGTATTCTAATTAAAGAACATGAATTCATTCGCGTGTGAAAAGGAATAATTACACAAACTAAGTCCATTCTTTTGTCATCAGTTAGCATAAAATAAAAAGAAGATTTGTTTGTTATGAGTGTATATAGAATATCTCTCATCTCAAAATGATACAATTTTTATATTTTCGCTTTTTTATGTATTACTTCTCGATGAGATATATTCCATATCCACTCAAAAAAAAAAAAATATCCTCTATATATTCTTTTTGGCATAATAAAATAAAGAGTGCAATAGAACACAATATTTACTTTTGACAATGTCATGTTAATGTTAACCTTGACTTGTCTCAGGTGAACATTCTATTCTATTGCCCTCTGAGGGATGTGATATTCATATACTATAATGTAAACAATAATTATATACAGTGGGGATTTGATACTAGTTTTCATGCAAGTATGCAATGAATACACATGTAGTTATGATGTTTCAGAGATACAATGCCCAGACACTATCCCTAATGGAAATCTGACCTCTTGTGAAGATCGAGACGTAGGGGCAGTGTGCTCATATGTCTGTCTGGCTGGTTATCGGTCCAACACACTAGGCACCCTTGTCTGTACAAAAAATGCCACCTGGCACAGTAATGAACATGATCCTTGTACAGGTGATCATCGCACAGCTTGTACATGAACTGTATACCTGCATACATATAGTAATTATAGTCTCAGAGTAATGAGATGAAGTCATATAGTTAAATTATTATTAGCTAGGTGAATGGTTAAATTACTGTATGCAAATACTAATTTCACAGAAGCACATAATTATGATAGAAATGCAAATTATGCATCTTGACCAGGCCCTGTGTTCTCTAAAATACTTAAATACAGTCTCAGGCTCAAATTTGAGTATCATACTCAAATCCATTATGAGACTTAGGGAATATCTTGGGTCTGAGTATGAAAATCATACTTAAGTATATATTATTTTGGAGGACAAAAGGAATCAAACCCAGGGCCTGGCTTATAGAAGGAATGGTCAATTAAGGGCCTTTCACATTTCTCTACTTTTTGCATACAAGTTCAGTATTGACAAGGGCATACTAATAACCAGTGTTGTTCAGTGCACCACATGAATTGGAACCAGGAGGTTGTGGGTTCAATCCCTGGCCATGACATAACAAAGTTATCAAAAATTGTACTGGTATAGCTCCCTTTCTTTGCACTCAGCATATAGGGTAGTTCCAGGACTGGTTAGCCTGGTGTCAGGGTAATGTGACTGGGTGTGGTATCATGCCACATGTCTACAGCGTGATACTGCAGTGTGGCAGCACTATATCTGTCTCAAGTAGACATCATCTCTAAATGACTGAAATACTGTTGGTGGGACATTAAACCCTAGAAACAAACAATAAAACCTTAGAGATAGAGTGATGGAATACTATACTATATTGGTAGATACACCTTGCTGTCTAAAATACCTCCTGCAAACACAATTAATATCAATCATGGATGTCCCTATTCAGGACACTGCATGGATGTTAGTTGAACCTACAGTAATTTGTGCCAGTCGGCGATACAAACAAAACATAGATATTCAGATAAAACTCATTGGTGCAAGGTGTTGCACTTATATTTAATGGGATGTGTTATATACTCATCAGCCATGTATATATCACTTGCATGCAAATATAATCATATAGCTATATTAGATATAATCACCATCATTATCACCATCTACCACCGATAATCATCATTTTTGTGTCACCTGCTGTAAACAGAGATGACACATAGGGATCATTACTTCCTCGTCTTTCAGTCAGTCTGTCTCTCACACTTTTTCTGTCATGCTTCTTTCAGCATACAGTGTATAACACATGTATTCCAAAGGACATTAAAAGATCCAAGGTATGGTAACAGTTTGGGACTAGTCCTGCTGAGAGATAGGATATCAACAACGGAGCTAATGATTTTATGTAAAATGAAATTTTGATGGACTAGAAATTGGTTAGAGAAACATTTTTCTTTGTATATGAAATATTAATGAGTGCAATAATACATGACATGTATTATAGCATCCTACCATTTTAGAAAAAAAATCAATATTTTAAAATGTTTATATTGTTGAGTCAAGACAGTGTAGCAGGGGTATTCATCATCTTCTGTGATTACTCCTAAAATTATTATTTAGCATGCTTACAAATGCTTTACAGAGTTGTTGCCCTTAGAACTTTCCCTACATATATTTAACATGGGGAAAACTATTTTTTTAGAGGTAATTCAATGAAACTCAGAATATACAGAAACAAAGCAGTGTCAAAATCAGTATTTTAAATGTTTATATTGTCGAGTCAAGATATTGCAGGCAGGTTTATTCATCACCTCCAATGATAGCTCTAGTAACACCCCCAAAAAAATATTGGTTGTTGGGGGGGGAATATAGAAATGAGCTTGTTGGTTGATTGGTTGGTTGGCTTTGTCTGCATGATAAAGATTATCTCATGAACAGGTTGACAGATTTATATAAATATTTTGTACATTTGTTTATCCAAATATAATGAAGTCAAACATAACTATATACATTAACATAACTTTTGTACGCTTTTTTTCACATGTATCACAATAAAATTTAGGTCAAGATTGACTTTTGGCTTAATCCATAATTTTCTGACACAGTTATGGTTCCTTTTCAACTTACAATTTGCTGTACAGAATTCAAAACTTGTGTAATCTATGATGAATATCAAAACATAATACAATGTGAATGCTTTTGTTATTATTTGGACTAAAGTGTACTAGTATTTGATCTTTTTCACAGTTAACAAGCCAAAATATCACTGTAGCAATGTAGACCAAAACGCAGTGACAGACAGTTTCAAACTACAAAATCAGAAATAAGTTAACAATTGTACCAACCAAAACCGCTTCTCTGACTAAAATCATAAAATCTTTAGACGAATAAGAAATGATCGACAACATTTAATCAGCACAGTCTTCGTCAATGATTCATTGACAAACTGATTAATCAGTACATCACTTTTGTTCGCCCTTCATTTTAGATTTTTTAAGCAAAAAAAGACCAAATATGTATATGATTGAAAGAAAATATGCGATTTAATTAAGTTACTAATTCTTTTAACCTTTTGTGTATATAATACCAAATGTGTCTTATTACTTTTATTGACATTCTGACTTATAGTAATTAATCACAAAAAAAATTACAATTCTTTTCATAAGCTTGAATTCCAAATTCAAATCTCTATAAATGAGACAAAGAACAATAATCTTTGAAATAAGTATAAAGAGAGTTCACATATAACTAGGTACATGTAGATATAACTAGTATAACCCAGATCAGACAGCAAATGTTCTACAGAATGCTCTTATTATCTGGTAAATCTTGATACAAACAAAGATGTATACAATCATGGAAAGCTTTGAATAAATCTAATTTAAGGTAGCGACACTGGGTAATGGACAACTATCAAATTTACTGGTTTTGAATAACCTGAGTATAAACATAGTTAGTACAAAAGTTATACCCCTATCTTATGTCAAGATATCTGTTCTCAGAGTCGACAAAATATAATTAGTACCTTTGTTATTCCCCATATTGCACACATTTTTCGAAAATTTCGGACAGCGATATCTAAGTCATTTTTTCACTAAATAACTTCGTTTTTGTATTAAACTGTATCTATACAAATGAACTAGTGATCCGTGTCTCAAATTTCTTTTAAAATTTTCTGTTCAAAAGTTATTTAACTTAACTTTTTATTTTTGCTTCGAAACACGCCGCTCGTCAATTAATTAGCCATTGTAACAAAACTAAAACAATTATCGAAAAACAGACACGGATCACTAGACGGATCAAAGACCTTCCGACAGACGAAAACCGCTTTGAAATCGGACAACAATCAACTTTGTAATCACTGTCCAAACACCCCCACTACAAGCTAATTCCAGTGTGTGGAAAATTAGCTTGAAAGATCAAACGATCAAAATGTGCTAATTAAATGGGATTATCGCATAACTGTTCAGCCTTAATTAAATTCTTTTTGCTCAGTAGTTTAGCTGTTTGATACATCGTCCATTATTCACACTTTCCGAACATATAAGTACCTAAACTTTTGGTTTACATCCCATAAAGTCATCTAGTGTCATAGTGCACACGGCATATAACACATAAAAAGTCACGTGACTATCTTCAAGCGTAGAGATAAGGGGCCCCACACAGGGAAATAATGGATACCGAAGCCGCACTAAGCCGAGCAGTCGTAGGGGCAGGGTATGATTGAAATGTGTTTTTTGCATTTATTAATTACATATACCGTATTTTGTTATTTGATATTATGCCTGTTTCAATATGATACATAATTAGGGTTTTGGTTAAGGTAGCGACATTGGGTAATAACGGTAAAATGCATCAAAATGGGTTTTTAACGGAATAAAATACTTCACACCTTCTAATGATCTTTCAACCGGTCATTACCATTGTATCTTTTCAATAGTTTTTAATATACTCAACATCTAAAAGTATTTGTCCTTTTATTTGAATATCGAAATGAACTTCATTTTTTTTTCATTACACTTTATCAGTACAATTGTTTCCAAATTTACATTAAGAAAAATCTATGAATATTTTTCGTTCTTGAGAATGTTATATTGATTTTTAACCTGCAATTGTTGGTTCGATTAAACTTTCGCGAAAATAAGGCTTTTGTATTATTTCATCTATTGTCTTTTACGTTGTACATCTTAAAAAATAATAATAATAATTATCATTATGATACAAGATCTATTTAAACTGCAAAAAATGTTAAGTTACACAAAAATTTACTTGCAATTAGTTTACATTAGGCCCGTTAGTTGTCAACATGTAGCCAGTTACACTGGGGACAGGAAGTCTATTACGTAATATTACTAGGTGACAGCTCGGGCCCCGAGTCCAGTAAACTGTGTGATATATGATCAAACGGCACACGGTAATAAAAGCACACGTGCAGTACACACAGGAAACCAGTTTTCAGGGGACACTGATTAACCCGACCCAGACAAATCAAGTCATAATCTATATAGACAATATTTTTAAACACAAAGTTTTTGTATTGTATTGTTGCAAAAGTAGTAAACAAAACTTTATATATGCCAATACGTTTCAATAAGGTTATTTTCAGTTAAAAGTATTCCCTCGCAATGGCTTTATTTTTATAAGCTTTTATTTGCAATTATATTTACACATACAATTAAAAAAAAAACCATTATAGTTACTAATTTTAAGAAATCAATCTATTGTTATAGAAGTTTACAGTTTTGGTATATTGGGGTTCGTATATTGCATGTTAGCAGGATAAGAAACCGTTTATATGTAAGAAATGATGAGACAGTGTTGATAAATAAGCAAACCAATCAAAAGTCCGATAAAACCCATACTTTTTTGTCGTGAAGATTTCAGTTAAGAATCAATAAAACGACAAAAGAGAAAATTTGCTTATTCCCAGATAGCAATATATAAGGGACCCATATGGGTCCCATATGGTTTCCCACATGGGCCCCATATGGGCTACCCACATGGGATCCATGTCGAAAGTGCAACCTGTATTGGCCTGGGTCCCATATGGGCAGCCCACCAAGATCCAATATGTGCCCCTTAAGGGTCCCAAAATGGGCTACCCACATGGGACCCATGTCGAAAGTGCAACCTGTTTTGGCCTGGGTCCCATATGGGCAGTCCACCAAGATCCAATATGGGCCCCTTAAAGGTCCCATACTTGCACCCCATTTGCATGTAATATGGCTCCATACCACTGCACTGTCTGAATGTGCAGTCAAATGTGGAAAACTGGTACCAACAGCCTCTGAAAATCTGTTGCTCCAAAAAAATATTACTGAAAATCAGAAAATTGGTCCCTCAAATACAACATACAGTTTTATTTTTCTTCTTAATTTAATTAAAACTTCAATTTAATCACATGCTGAGAAAATACAATTCGAAAAGTCATAATTCATTCAAATACAATTTGAATACAAATGGATATTTTTCATTTTCAATGTGCTGTTTAAAGTTTAAAATTTATTTCCTAGCCATAAGACAATTTCTTATGCAACAAAAACAAACACTTAAAGATTGCATAATAAAAATTCTTTAACACTGCACATAAACTCAACAACTTATTATACAAAAATTCATACTATTTAAAGAAAATAACTACATAACAAGACTAGACTAATAAATGCATCACAATCACACACATAACAACTATTATTTCGTCTTAAGTTCTTAACCTTAAAGTACTTGAAATATGAAATGACATTAAAATTCAAAATAAAAAGGCTAACTGTAATGATGGATTACTTCAGCAGTACTATTAAAATACTTAAATCAACCATATCAAACTGGATGGTGAAAATATAATTATACAGACTAAGCAGACTATCTTGTTCAGCCAAGTGATACATGGATATGTGAAAATATAATTTATATAAAACATATAGATTGTTGGCATAGCATGTTTAACAATGTGAAAAAATAATCTGAATTAATCTTATCAACAATTCTCATGCACATACTAGTAGTCCAATCTGCACAAAACTGTTAGTTACAGAGCAGATTCTTTTAAAGCTTAATAAAAGAAAAAAATAGTATAGTATACTTAATTCAAAGTTTGGTGTGTCTGAAAAATAATGGACTGATATTCAACTATTCAAAACTATATTCTAAACTATTCACTATGAATCTGTCCCTCCACTTATTGAGAGTGTCTCCTGTTGGAATTCCTACATTGAAGACTTGTCTGACTTTTGCTGCACTGTTTTCTTCCCACTTCCCTGTTCAGTACCACCTGCCAGTCATTTATAGACCTCTTACTCAGCGTCCTCAGTGGTGTGGTTCTGAAAGTTCAGAAGGTATAAAATATATCTTAAGGAAGCAAACCAAACAATGTTGGGACTGTTAAACTTGGCATTGAAACTAAAAAATATAACTGATGAGAATAAAGTATCATTTTTTTCATATGTGTTCCACTGAATAATGCATTTTATAAATAAATCATAATGTAGGTGATGTGTGTTATCAGCTCAAGCCTCTGGGTTCTATTTAGTCTTAACATAGCTTTCTTGTAAATGATATAAAAATTGAATAATTCCAAGGCATTGACTATGACTTCATTACATTTAAGACTTGGCTAGAGTTTATTGCAGCAAATCTTACTGTAAAATTCATCCATGATATGCAGTTTGGTAAATGGCAGCATCCCCTTCAGTCCATGGAAGTTGTAGTTTACATCCAGCTCATTTCCATTCAGAAAACTCCTCACAACGTCCCAGAGATTTGAATTAAACAGGTTGACAGGTATTCTGGTATTCTATCTACAATTACACAAAGCGTATACATAATGAATCATCTAGTTCTATATGTCAGAGATGTGAATACCTTAATGTAGCTTCATGTATATCTGTAGCAAGTTTAAATAGCAAGGTATACTTTGATCGGAATACAAGTGATTTATAACAGTGCTTTATGATACAGAAATAAATAAATACATGATAATAGTAAACACAGATTTGTTGCAGGATTTGTTATCTTGTAGGAATACCATATGGAATAATTATTATTAACAATATAAATAATGCAAAAAGTAACAATAAATTTATCTTACTTTTGATTGAAATTATTGATCCTTTGGTCCTCAAACTAAAATTTATAGCAGATAACAGTGAATTCTAGACTTAGACACCTTGATTTTGAACTACCGGTACATACAATATACGATAAACAAGTCGAACTCAACTCGCGAAAATACGTTACAAACCAATTCCTTATTCATAATCAGAATTATTTTCAAAAAAGGCAAGACTTAATTATTAGAAAGGCATCTTAATCAATGTTATACATACGTATTTCACGTTTTGAATAGGCTAATAATGTTCGTCTGGCCGTCCTCTGAAGAAAAGCTAAGTAGGTTAACATCGCGTTGTGTTGTTGACCGTTGGTTTGAATATTGCGGTTAACCGGAAATGTAGAGTGCGCATGTGTAAAATAGTATATCTGGGACCCATATGGATCCCACATAGTCGAACCCTATAGGCATATCCTTATATAGGGACCCATATGGGTCCCACATGTCGAACCCATATAGGCATACCCAGATACAGCCCATATGGATCCAGTATGGGAAAAACCTATATATGTGGGACCCACATGGGTCCCACATGTCGAACCCATATAGGCATACCAAGATACAGCCCATATGGGTCCAGTATGGGAAAAACTCTACATATGGGACCCACATGGGTCCCACATAGTTTAGCCCATATAGGTATACCCAGATACAGCCCATATGGGTCCCATATACCCTTGCTATCTAGGTTATTCAAAGACAGGCGTGACGTTGATTTTATGACGTGCGCTATATACGACGTCTGTGCATGGAGCATAAATAATGGTTATTTTATTATAATCGATTATTTCTATTAATTTTGGAGATCTGTACCAGAATGAAGATACAGACTGATGAAACAAAATGTGTCCTTTAATTTTATTTTCATAGGGATTTTATACGAAATCGTCTCTAAGCTACCGGTCCTTGCTTTTTAAATTATCATACTGCACTATAAGTTAACAAACTATTCTTAGTTTCATTTATTACAATATGACAATTCCCCTTTTCCTTATGGTGGCCTTTAGCCTTTTATTATTATACAAACAATGTAATTAGCTAACGCCCTTCTTTACACGTTGAGCATACACTATATCTATCAATACAATTCTGCAGCGAATGCACATTCACAATAAAGTTCTCCGCGTAAAATTCACTTTCATCATTATTTGTCTCATTGAAAGTGTCCACCTTAATTTTCTGAGCCGACACAGATTGTTCATTAATTTCTGGATCCGTATACCAGCTACCAGTTCCAAGCACTTTTAATTTTTCCTTGTCCTCGTCACTGAACAGTTTCTTTTGAACTTTACTCTTTTTATTTCTTTTATTTCCCATATTTACTTCAGGTGATAATAAACATTAACCTGCTGCTATAGTAACTGATAGTTATTTGACAATCGACAAACTAATATCTTCCTAGCGTATAAACTGATTTCCCTACACTGCGCCTCTGAAAGCCCCGCCTACTCGACGTCACGTGATCGAAATAGCGGACTGCTTTTTCGGCTATATGGGGTCTGGTTATTCAGGGCCATAAATCGCATATTTTAAAGTGAGATATTGGATTTTTGTTTTCACAGATCATTAGAAGAAGGTGTGAAGTATTTTATTCCGTTTAAAACCCATTTTGATGCATTTTACTGTTATTACCCAATGTCGCTACCTTAAACCAACCATGAACATACCTATAATCAGGGACCTGATCCCTGCCATGTCTTAATAATAGAATAATACTAAAAGAAACAGCTTTGTTTCAATTGAAATGCTTTTGCATTAACATTGGCTTATAATTCAGAAAAATGTCTACTTAATAGAAATTAATAATTCTGGCATTCATCTACACAAACATAAATATATATATATACCATACTGCATTAAACTAATGTACATAACTTTATACATACTCTGCTCTCACATAAAAAGCTGACAAAGCATAAACGGCTTGTTGAAATGTCCATAATGAACAAACATCTGATTAAGTTATGCACTAGATGTTTAGGTCTAATTGACGTCTTAAGATACTGCATATATTTATTACCAATAATATAATAATTAAAGGCAATAAACGCATATTATCATCTTATTTCTAAAACTAATAAAGGCTTTTCAATGTGTCTAATAACCAAAAGATATCATCATCTTTTTATAGAAACAACACGCGGTATAAGAAAATATAAAAATACTCTCAGAAATAAATCATACAGCACAATTTATACAAATACAAGCATAAACTATCAGTTCATAGCTGTCGTTTACCTACACTGTGGACTGTCTGACAAGAATTTAATGTACATTTTCTCTTGAAAATGTTGCATCTTCATGCATCTCACTAGCGCATTAAGTGTGTCCAAGAAATTGCGAAAAATAAACTTGATTTGGCCTAGTCACATTAAATTGGCACTGGACCAATCTTTCAGACTAATTCATCTAAACCCATATCACTTTCAATATGTAAGCTTTACATTTTAGTGTTCCGTTACAGTGTATAACATCGAAATCCACCAATATTAACAGAGCTGAGAGGATCAAAAGCATCAATATTTGATATCAGGATGGTGACTTAATTTGAATAACAATGGCAGTTGCTTTTAAGACCATTTCCATGTGAAGATGAAGAAAAAGATCATAGATAATATTAGATATACAATATGGAAAAATGTAAATTTTTTTTAGGAATTCTGTGTCCAAAAGAATTTGAAGATGGTCAAGTGATCGATTCATGCGATAGAAAGGTCGGGTCATCATGTTCATTTACATGCGATGCTACATCCACGATGAACCCCAACATCCAGACACTGAAATGTAACTCTGACGGTACTTGGGACATGGCGGACAAGGCATGCCATGGTAGGTTGTACTTTGTTTGTAAGCCTGTTATCGCACAAAATGTGCCGAAGGGCAAAACGATTTATAAGTAGTGCTAGTAGTATACATATAATCATCACTGGAAACCCCGGCTGACTTATTCCGTTACACTTCATGATATCAAATAGGCAAGCATTATGTCATTGTACAGCTGTTTTTGGCTAAAATATTGACCAATGAAAGTGTGCCTTATAAATGAAATACTCTTTGGCTTGGAGGCTTGAAAGTAATGTTAACTCATAAAAAAACAAAAAAACATAACTATGAAAAGCCATGTTTAACAACCTTTATTATTGGTTAAAAAATGTGATGGAACTATTGAAATGACGTAACTTGACAAAATACAGGCATAAAATCCCACGGCCCATAGATTATTTTGATAGGGCATGGTTAGAATACAGATCTGAAGGTTATAGGGGTATTTAGATATCACCATGTCCACTTCTGTTTGTATATTTGTTTGTTTCTCTGTCTGTCCTGCTTTTGTCCTGGCAATAACTCTGTAATGGCTTGACCCTAAAAGCTCATACTAGGCACAAAACTGGCTTATGACCTGGGGATGTATCATTACATGACCAAAGGCCATTTTCTTATGGTCATTGTCAAAGGTGTATTAAGTTACAGGTTTGTGTCTGCTCCATAAATTCGTAATCCCTTAGCAACAGATGTACATACTCAGCATAAACATTGCTTGTGACTAGACATTGTGAAATGACCTTGACCCTAGGGCTTCTGCTCAAGGTCACAGGCTAACTAAGATATATATGTCACCCCATCATTTTGCAATCCCTTTGTATAAGAAGCTTAAACTTTTCACAAAGATGCTTATGAAGACAGGTTGTGTCCAGAAACCAAACAAAGGTCATCTGCACAAAATAGTGGTCACATGCATTGCATCTGCTTAAAACTGTCTACCCTAGCATATGATTGACTGAAATATTGCTTTTAGGTCAAGGCCACAGGCTCTGTATATGTATGTAAATGTGTCCATATGTTATGTGAGGGTAGTCATTTCCTTCATTGTCAGCTCTAATTTAAAGTTTTCTTTGTAAATGCAGCATTCCAGCTGGCTTGCGGTAGGTCGGTGGTTCTACCCGGATGCCTCTGTGCATTCGGGGTCTTCCTCCACCTGTAATTAGCTGGATGTCGCTATATGACTGAAATACCATGGAAGCGACGGTAAACTCAAATAGTCAAGTCAAGTAAATGCAGCAATGGAAGCACACTTTGAGAACTTATACCTGGTACTAATCCTACTTGACTTTTTCTGGATTGGATGAATATTATGAACCTAATTCTAAAAAGTTCATGCCCCCAACTGAAATCAAATTTGTTACAACTTTTGAATTTGACTTCAGCATCTACAGATATTAATACTGCTGAATGCCACACATAGTAGAAATTGTATAAGCCTCTTGCAGAAAGACAGTTTACACCATTTGAAAAAATTGTCGGCTATAGAAAAAGAAAAAAAAAGACAATTTTAACATGAGTAGTTCAAAAAATGCTAAGATGACAGTAGAGGCTTGTGAATCAGAGGTGACTTGGTCCAATACTACATATTCATAGGATGAGGGTTCAAATCCTGATAGGGCAAAGATTTTTCATGACTTTACCAGGCGCAAAGTACTAGTTCAATCCAGGAACTGTGGAGAAGGATAAATATAAGTTGTAAGAATTTATTTCAAATTGATGTGAAATAATTTGAATAGTAAAAGACTGAGAAAACAAAATATTAGTACTGCAATAATTGTCATAATTGCTGGTCTCTGCCCCACCTACAGAAAAAGTTTGTCCAGATAACCTTGACAACGGGATGATAGAATCTGGATGTGATGTGAGGAAAGGTTCCGTCTGCTCCCTGACTTGCAACAGTGGGTACAAGAATACAACATCATCTGTAACCTGTTCCAATTCATACACCTGGGCCCCGAGTATGGCATGTAAAGGTCAGGAAAAAAATTGACCTCTCTTGCTCCTTCCCTTTATCTTTCTCCTTTTTAGCTCACCTGAGCACAAAGTGCTCAAGGTGAGCTTTTGTGATCGCCCTTCGTCCGGCGTCCGTGCGTCGTGCGTCGTCAACAATTTGCTTTAAACGACATCTCCTCTGAAACCGCTTGACAGAATTAAATGAAACTTGGCAGGAATGTTCCTTGGGTGAGGCTCTACAAAAGTTGCTAAAATAAAGTTGATCCATGAAGAACTCTGGTTGCCATGGCAACAAAAAGAAAACTAATTTGAAAACTTTAAAAATCATCTCCTTCAAAACTACTGGCCGGATTTCAAAATAATTTGGTACAGATGTTCCTTGGGTCAACCTCTACCAAAGTTGCTAAAATTATTCCAATCCGTAAAAAAACATGGCCGCCAGGGGCGGGGCTTATTTGCCTTATATGTATATAGAGAAACCTTTAAACAACATCTCCTCTGAAACCACTGGACAGAATTTGATTAAACTTGGCAGGGATGATCCTTGGGTCAACCTTCACAAAAGTTGCTAAAATAAAGTTGATCCATGAAGAACTCTGGTTGCCATAGCAACAAAAAGAAAAATAATTTGAAAACTTTAAAAATCATCTCCTTCAAAACTACTGGCCGGATTTCAAAATAATTTGGTACAGATGTTCCTTGGGTCAACCTCTACCAAAGTTGCTAAAATTATTCCAATCCGTAAAAAAACATGGCCGCCAGGGGCGGGGCTTATTTGCCTAATATGTATATAGAGAAACCTTTAAACAACATCTCCTCTGAAACCACTGGACAGAATTTGATTAAACTTGGCAGCGATGATCCTTGGGTCAACCTTCACAAAAGTTGCTAAAATAAAGTTGATCCATTTAGAACTCTGGTTGCCATGGCAACAAAAAAAAACAAAAAAATGAAAACTTTAAAAATCATCTTCTTCAAAACTACTGGCCAGATTTTAAAATAAATTGGTACAGATGTTCCTTGGGTCAGCCTCTACCAAAGTTGCTAAAAAAAATTCCGATCCGTAAAAAACATGGCCGCCAGGGGCGGCGCTTATTTGCCTTATATGTATATAGGGAAAACTTTAATCAACATTTCCTCTGAAACCACTGGACTGAATTTGATTAAACTTGGCAGGAATGATCCTTGGGTCAACCTTCACAAAAGTTCCTAAACTAAACTTGATCCATATAGAAAATATGAAAACTTTAAAAATCATCTTCTTCAAAACTACTGGCCTTGGGTCAACCTATTTATCTCAGGTGAGCGATTTAGGGCCATCATGGGCCTCTTGTTTCTATCTTTATTAGACTAGTCCCGGTGAGCATGTAGTTAGAGAATTTGCCCCGGAATCAGTGAAAATGTACTGGTATAGCTCCCTTGCTTGGTTCTCCGCATGTTCCAGGATTGGGTGGTCTGATGTGAGGATAATGTGACTGGATGTGGTATTACTGTATCACTTGTCTATGTACAGCTAATACTGCTGTGTGGCAGCACTATATCTGTCTCAAGTAGACATTGTGTCCAAATGACTGAAGTACTGCTGTCTGCGTGACTTTAAACCCAATATACAAACAAACCTATATTTATTATCTTCCTTTTTAGCTCACCTGAGCACAAAGTGCTCAAGGTGAGCTTTTGTGATCGCCCTTCGTCCGGCGTCCGTCAGCGTCCGTTGTGCGTCGTCCGTCGTCAACAATTTGCTTTAAACGACATCTCCTCTGAAACCGCTGGACAGAATTTAATGAAACTTGGCAGGAATGTTCCTTGGGTGAGGCTCTACAAAAGTTGCTAAAATAAAGTTGATCCATGAAGAACTCTGAAAAAAAAACCTTCAAAACTACTGGCCAGATTTCAAAATAATTTGGTACAGATGTTCCTTGGGTCAACCTCTACCAAAGTTGCTAAAAATATTCCGATCCGTAAAAAAACATGGCCGCCAGGGGCGAGGCTTATTTGCCTTATATGTATATAGAGAAACCTTTAAACAACATCTCCTCTGAAACCACTGGACAGAATTTGATTAAACTTGGCAGGAATGATCCTTGGGTCAACCTTCACAAAAGTTGCTAAAATAAACTTGATCCATGTAGAACTCTGGTTGCCATGGCAACAAAAAGGAAAAAAAAATGAAAACTTTAAAAATCATCTTCTTCAAAACTACTGGCCAGATTTTAAAATAAATTGGTACAGATGTTCCTTTGGTCAACCTCTACCAAAGTTGCTAAAATTATTCCGATCCGAAAAAAAAACATGGCCGCCAGGGGCGGGGCTTATTTGCCTTATATGTATATAGAGAAACCTTTAAACAACATCTCCTCTGAAACCACTGGACAGAATTTGATTAAACTTGGCAGGAATGATCCTTGGGTCAACCTTCACAAAAGTTGCTAAAATAAACTTGATCCATGTAGAACTCTGGTTGCCATGGCAACAAAAAGGAAAAAAAAATGAAAACTTTAAAAATCATCTTCTTCAAAACTACTGTCCAGATTTTAAAATAAATTGGTACAGATGTTCCTTTGGTCAACCTCTACCAAAGTTGCTAAAATTATTCCGATCCGTAAAAAAACATGGCCGCCAGGGGCGGGGCTTATTTGCCTTATATGTATATAGAGAAACCTTTAAACAACATCTCCTCTGAAACCACTGGACAGAATTTGATTAAACTTGGCAGGGATGATCCTTGGGTCAACCTTCACAAAAGTTGCTAAAATAAACTTGATCCATGTAGAACCCTGGTTGCCATGGCAACAAAAAAACAAAACAAAAAAAAACAACTTTAAAAATCATCTTCTTCAAAACTACTGGCCAGATTTTAAAATAAATTGGTACAGATGTTCCTTTGGTCAACCTCTACCAAAGTTGCTAAAAATTTTCCGATCCGTAAAAAAACATGGCCGCCAGGGGCGGGGCTTATTTGCCTTAAATGTATATAGGGAAAACTTTAATCAACATTTCCTCTGAAACCACTGGACAGAATTTGATTAAATTTGGCAGGAATGATCCTTGGGTCAACCTTCACAAAAGTTGCTAAAATAAACTTGATCCATATAATACTCTGGTTGCCATGGCAACAAAAAGAAAAAAAATATGAAAACTTTAAAAATCATCTTCTTCAAAACTACTGGCCAGATTTTAAAATAAATTGGTACAGATGTTCCTTGGGTCAACCTTTTTATCTCAGGTGAGCGATTTAGGGCCATCATGGGCCTCTTGTTTTCTGTATCTCCATCTCTTTGGCTACGTCTTTGTCTCAGGATGTGTTAAAATCCCTTGTTTTTTCCTGTTAGAAGTAAGACGTCAGTACTAACTTTGGTGCATAGTACTAGTTAGCCTGGCTTGCATAAAAGGCAAATGATTTTTCATTGCATTAAGATTCCTTAATAAGTTTGTTCCCTGTTCTATGACATTGATACCTTAAAATGAAAGGAAACTATATGCATTAATATTGAAAAAATATCCTATATGCATGTAAACAACTTTTTTAAGAGAATTTCAGCCCCACTTGTTCCTGGTTTTATCATACTCCTTGCAATTTTATAAAGATGTGGAACTGTTTGTGTACTGGAATGAGCTTGTCCATCCATCTGTAGACACAGAGAGTTATGGCCCTTTGTATTTTATTTTGACACTACCTAATGTCAGCACTTCATGTCTAAACCCCTGGCTTGCATTGAAGGAATCTTCACAGAATTGATCGTTATCAAGTCTGTTGTGCATATCGTTGGGCTATTTGGGTCAAATAGATTATGACAAGAGTTTTGGCTGTTTGTAATTTTGGTGAAATCTTGCATTGTCCACACCTCTTCGAATTGTCATAAATTTAATTTTTCTTTTTCAGAGATTCTCTGTGCAGCAAATTTTGGTAAAGGAAGCATCTCAGGTCAATGTGATAGGAAAGTTGATTCAAAGTGTCCGTATCAGTGTAACCCTAAACAAGAGAAAAATCCAGATATCACCACACTGATGTGTAAATCTGATGGCAAATGGGATATGGCTGAAAAAGCATGCACAGGTATACATGAATATATTTTACACAGAGTGTTGATGTCTATCTATTTATGTAAATACATAATGCACTTTTTAATGTTTTCATCTGTGAGGGGGCAGTTGGCATACAGGGAACTTTTGATAGATGGCAGTGTTCCAAATGGGCCAACAGGCAGATTTTTGACAGACATAATGGTCCCAAATCCCAGAATATAGAATAAAGCTGAATTTTAGATACCTTTGACATAATGCCATTGCTCTAGTTTTGGGATTTAGAATCCAAAAAAGGAAAGATGTCAATTTTCCTGGGATATCCCACTTCCCCACCCCTGTGGCAAAATGATGATAGGTGTAAAATATGGGTAATGATTCATTATGTAACATACTTGGGGTGTTGATTTATACATAATATTTTACATGAATACATACTTAGTGACCTGCCCCTGAAAGTGAGTTTTTTTCCCCTTTTCTGTCATTTTCAAGGGCATATAACTCAATATTATGGGATAGCAACACCTTATTTAATTTCAACTTGATGTTTGGTACTATATTCCCTGTCACTGTGTAAAAGTTTTAGAAACTCTATGCAACAGATTTTATACTTTAGTCACATACACATTTTTTTTCAAGAAAATACACAGTATGTTTGTTTGCTGAACAGAGTGAAAAATCTATTGAATAGAATTGTTTTTAACTTTGCATAATGACTAGAAATGAAACAACAACAAATAATATGAAATAAAATAAGGTGTTGATGTGTTTGATTTTGAGTTTCTTGCCCATGAAAATGACAGAAAAGAGCAAAAAACTCACTTTCAGGGGCAGATAACTCAAAAAGTAGAATGGTGACCCCCATTTTTTATCCCATAAATTTGTTTCTAGTGATTCTGTACAATTATGAAAAGTTAAACAAAATTTTCATGGCTTGTTTTAATTTTCCGTCCTTGTCTATATAGTAAAAAACTGTAATGGGCCTATATGCCTTTAAAAAGTACTTTTCTTTTGACAAGGCACAGTGCCAGGTTTAGTTTTATTAACACAAAAGAAAATTAATATTTTAATATCAATTACCATTGAAGAGAATTTAAAAAAAAAAAAATTAGCAATTCAATTTTTCCTTAATAGTGAATTTAAATGATATTTATACAAAGAGATCACATGGTTTAACATATTTTTTTCTTATAAGAATACTACAGTAGAACCTCGTTAATCCAAAGTCAGAGGGACCGGGCTGAAAACTTCAAAATAATGATAATTCGGATTAAAAATCCAATGATAAATTCTGGTTTGTGTGCATGTATGTTTGCATTATCATTACCGGTGAGTATCATGAAAATCGCTACGTCGTAAAAACAACTACTGTTACGTATGAAATGAAAAACGGATCTTGTACGTAAGAGGGTCTTCACAGAAACACAAACACATCGGACGTTAGTGTGCAGAGACAACAGAGATACAATTGATGATTAATCTCTACTAACTAAATTTAAATTCACATAAAAAACAAGTACTCAAGATCTGACACCTGGGTTTATCTGCTGACGCCGTGTCTGTTACTCATCCTGTCAGACATCGATTAGAAGTAATCAATAATTCCGGTCAGACACGTGTTGATAATCCCTACCTGGAAAAAGGTGCGAAAAACTTACTTGAGGCATCATTCCAGTGACGCCGCAAAATAAACTGACCCTGTACGATTGAAGTTTAGGGCAATTTGTCTTCGAAAATGTACGAAAGTTGACTTCGAAATAAAAATTGAAAAATAGGTATAAATAGTGAATTCGGGACCGGGATTTAACTTCGAAATAGTGAAAAAATCGAAATAGCGAAATTCAGATTAAACATTTTATTTTTAGTTAAAATAAGAAGGGGAAAAATCAGGACCAAAAAAGAACTTCGAAATGGTGAGGAATTTGGTTTAACGATGTTCGGTTTGAAGAGGTTCTACTGTATTTGATCTTTTAAATGTTAAAATAATTATTTTCTAAAACTAAAAAAAAACAAAAAAACAAAAAAACAGGTTCTGATGTGCTTGAAACATGTTTTTTGTATTCCAGACAAGCAATGTCCACCAACAGTGGATAATGCCCTGCCCCTCAAGTCCTGCAGTTTCACTATAGGTTCCACTTGTCTGATAGTCTGCAAGAAAGGCTACACTAATAACACAATGACTGTGACATGTTCAGACTCAGTGTCATGGCAACCTGACCCAGCATGCACAGGTAAGACGTCTTCATTAATAAACCCTTATCAACTAGATACTCCATTTATCATTGGGGCCTCTGTGGCTGAGAGGGTAAAGTTGCTGACTTAAACACTCACTCAGCCCCTCACCGTGTGGGTTCGAATCCTGGCAGGGTCATTCGGATTTTCATTTGAGGAAGACTTTCAGCTGGCTTGTGGTAGGTCGGTGGTTATACCCGGATGTCTCCGTGCATTCGGGGTCTTTCTCCACCTTTGATTAGCTGGATGTTGCTATACGACTGAAATACTGTCAAAGCGATGGTAAACTCATATAGTCTAGTCAAGTCAATTTAACATCATCATAAACCTTCATGGATTAGACACCTTTATATCTTTATTGCTTAGATATTTCATTCAACATCATTTTAACCATTACGGCTTAGATACTTCATTTAATATCATGATAAATTTTTGTGACTTAGATATTCCATTTTACACAATGAAAAACTTTTATGGCTTAGCTATACCATTTAATTTTAAACCATGAAAAACTTTTATGGCTTAGCTATACCATTTAACATCATGATAAACATTTATGGCTTAGATACTCTACTTTAATACCATGAACAACTTTTATGGCTTAGCTATACCATTTAACATCATGATAAACCTTTATGGCTTAGATACTCTACTTTAATAAACCTTTATGGCTTAGATACTCTATTTTAACACCATGAAAAACTTTTATGGCTTAGCTATACCATTTAACATCATGATAAACATTTATGGCTTAGATACTCTACTTTAACACCATGAAAAACATTTATGGCTTAGCTATACCATTTAACATCATGATAAACATTTATGGCTTAGATACTCTATTTTAACACCATGAAAAACTTTTATGGCTTAGCTATACCATTTAACATCATGATAAACATTTATGGCTTAGATACTCTATTTTAACACCATGAAAAACTTTTATGGCTTAGGTACTTTATCTTATTTCTGTTACATACATGCATTTTTTAATTTCTTAAGATGGGAATGATATGAAAATATATATTAACAATTAAAGATGATTTATTTTGATGGTTTCAGAAACTGTTTATGCTCCAAAAGAACCAGAAAAGAGCACTGGAATGGGAGCACAAGTTGGTATTGGCATTGGTGTGTCCTTCCTTGTGTTGATTGTTATCGCTGTGGTGGTAGCGTTCATCGTGTTTAGAAGGTAAGTCATACCTGGAAACTTTAACAGATTAATCACTGCATACTTCACGATCATACCTTTTTTTCATAAATAATTCTAAACTGAAAGTGACATCATCTGGTTTAATTAAATGTCATTTGACCAGCACTGCAGGTGATATAATGTTATATGTACTGCAGACCCAGATTATCTGTTTGCTCATACCATATTTGTAGCTCAGATTCTGCACAGTCTGCATGGCCAAAAAAAATCTATTATTTCATATACCATTAAGAGTTTGTCAAGTCATAAAATTATACATGAATATTCATGAGGTAAAGGGTTAATACAGCAAACTTTTTAAGTCATGAAAATGATTGCCTCTGATCATTTATGGTAAATGATAAGATTTCTCTTGCCTAAATATTTCTCAGAGTCTCACCCAAAAGCACTGAATAAATAGTTACTGAACTGATTTTGTCTGCTACATGTATACAGACGTCTGCACGCCAGTAAAAATCCCTATACTGCTAGCTACAGCAATGGAGGGAGTGGAGGGAATGTGGCCATAGAGAACCCGGGCTACATGATGCCTACCATGGAACCCAAGATAGACCCCATTCCCAATAACAACACGTATGCTGAAATTGATCCAGCTGAAATGAACCCAGTGTAAGTCTTCTCTGTAACACTCGGATGGAGAAATTATATGCTCATTTATGTATCTATACCTTATTTTTTAATGCACATTATTTCTTGCTGATATTACTCTTTCTTTCATTTACATGGAAAATATTAGAATCATATTTTCCCCAAAACCATAACAGGTTCAGGGATTTCATCATTCCCTTTAATATTTTGATAAAAGAAGAAGTATATCTGTACGTTTTTATGTTCATTTGTCCTTTTCCAGCCCTTGAGTTCACCACTCCCTTCTTAATTCTCAATGTTTTTTGGTCCTGATATACTCTAGATGGTGTGTTTTATTACACTTCTGTAACACAGTCTCCATGCCTACTAGACTTCAGGTTTCTCAGTTATGTTCTAGGGGGCCTCTGTGGCCGAGAGGGTAAAGTCCCTGACTTTTATAAACACTCACTCAGCCCCTCACCTCGTGGGTTCATATCCCGGCAGGGTCATTCGGATTTTCATGTGAGGAAGCCTTCCAGCGGGCTTGCGGTAGGTCGGTGGTTCTACCTGGATGCCTCCGTGCATTCGGGGTCTTCCTCCACCTGTAATTAGCTGGACATCACTATATGACTGAAATACTGTCGAGGCGACGGTAAACTCAAGTAGTCAAGTCAAGTCAAATAAAATTGTGTTCTAGATGTTTCCCTCATGTTCCCTTAGTGTCCCATTCTAATGTCTACTGATACTTATAATTTTCAGTCATTATGATCCCTTTGTTTCCTGATACATAATTATAATCTACTTTCATTATTATTTCTCAGTTTTTCATACTCCTGTTTCCTGATATTTATAAATCTTTGTTCCTTAATTTCCCAAGCCCTGTGTTCTTTAAAATATTCAAGTACAATCTCAGCCTCAAACTTGAGTGTAATACTCAAATCCCTATTAAAACAAATGGGCAAACTGTAAGTCTGAGTATGAAAATCATACATAGTACCATTTTTGTTATCGAGAACATGAGGCCTGGTTAGAATGGTTATTTCATAGTCAAATACACTGAGCTGACTTATTTTGTTTCACTACATATGACATCACATAGATGATCTATCAATTGGCTGTGGTTATTTGATGATGCTGTTATTTCATGTTTCCAGTTGTTCTAGGTCACTAATTTTCTAGCTTACATTTCTTAGTACCTTTTTCCTTTTCCAATATCCTATTCCCTGTCTTAAGGCTTCCTTGTTCCTGTTTCCAGTCCCAGTGTTTCCTCAGTTCCTATGTTTCCTAGTTCTTATGAGAACTTGTTCGTATGTTTTTTCAACTTTTCCCTGTTCTTGTGTTTACTAGCTTCTAGTTCCTCTCTAATTTAGTGTTCCCCACTACCTTAGTTTAATTTAACAGTTGGAGTATTACATTTTAGTCTGTGTTTTACTTTTAATGATATGTTCCAATACAATTTCAGTGTGATTGAGGCTGGAATTGGGGACTCTGGGATCCTGAACCCTCTGTACATGCAGGCCAACATGGAGCCCATGGCTGAGAACAGTGAAGTCACAGCAGAAGATGTAGTGCTTACAACAGATTCGTGGTTGGATGAACAGAGGAGGGGCCCTGACAATGAATCTTTCTCATAAATGTGGCAGATTCACCTAGTTTTTATACCAATGACTTCATGATTCTAACCTGCTTGTATTTGAAGCTGGCTTCATGTCTATGCAATGTAAATCCATTGCTGTAATGCTCTATTTAAATGCAAACATGGGTCATATAATGGACTTAAATCTTAGAGTTTATGCTGCGATCCAATATAAGGTGTTAACTTGAACTGGATCATAAAACAGTGTTATAATGGAGCTTCACTGTACATGTTTTACTTAAGTTGCTTGCCTTGGTTAGTTTGGAGCACTTGTATTTGGTTTAAGTATTTGATGAAAAATATAAACATGCTTAACCTACCTTGATGGTATATAGGGCTTTAAAAATACAGTATATATCTATAATATCCTGATGACCAATATAACTTGAACCAGCATTGAACAGTCCTTCATCTTTACTTTGTGATTTGTTAGTTGATTTTTCTGTAGCTGTATTGTAGTCCAATATAATGTAATAACTAGACTTGGATTTCAAATTAATGTAGCATTATGGTGTAGTTGTACTGTATCTTGATTTATAATGAAAATAAATGAAGAAAGAAAATTTCCTAAACTGGTATATGGCTTTGATGACAATCTGTGTTTGTGAGTATCTGAGTGGGGTTATTATTCTACACTCTACAGAAGATATAAACACTCACTAACGTTTTCCATTATTTCACAAAAACAGGATTTCACAAGAATTTATATTCTAAATAAAGAAAATGACATAAGTTTCCTTTATCTTTAAACATGCAGTTTTTAATGGAGAATTTTAAAAATAAAACTGTTAAATAATTTTAGAGATAGCATTTATTTTCAGCCAGATTCTTTTGGAACATTTTTTGCTAAAAGATTGGGAAAAACCAGGTTGGCAGTTAGATGTTGGTCACTATTTGAGTTAAAGTTTCTTACTTTATATGTGTAACTGAAACAGTTTTGATCTGATTTTCATGAAACTTTAATGTCAGAATATGTGTATGAATAATGTCTAACATAATGGTCAGTGAGGGTAATAAGGGGTCCAAGAAAACTATAGGTCACTAGGTCTAATTTTAGAAATCGATTTTGTGTAAAATATTTCATTTTGAACAAAATTTTGGA
>CM037781.1:19734804-19784804 GCA_021229015.1 Solen grandis
GTTTTCCCCCAAAAAAACGTTGGGGAAAAAGAAAAAAGAAAAAAAAAAAAAAAAAGACAAAAAAAACCCCCATCGACTAAAAAAAACCCCTTTTAAGGGGGGAAAAAAATTTTTAAAAAAACGAGTTTAAAAGGGGAAAGATGAAAAAGTTTTTTATATTGATTTTTTTCTTTAGGGGCAAAAAAAAAATTGGGTTTGGCAGGGGTACAAATTTACCACACAGGTATTTTTATTTTTCGAAAAAAAAAGGGAAAACAATTTTTTATTTATTAAAATTTTTTTTCCCAAAATTTTCCCTTTAAAAATTAAAAAGCTTTTTAAAAAATTTAAAATTTTTTCTTTTTATTTTCCCCTTTTTCTGTCGGCTTTTTTAATTACATCTTGAAAAAAAATTTTGCTTTTTCTGTTCTTTTTGTTTTTCATCGCTTTTTTTGGGGTTTAAAATTTAAAAATTTTTTTTTTTTTAAAAAAGCTTTTTTCCCAAAAAATTTTTAAAAAAAATTTTTAAACCCCCCGTTTTTAAAAATTTCCCCGGGGTCTGACAAAAAATTTTTCCCGGGGAATTTTGGTCTCTGAAATATTTTTTTAAAAAACCCCCTTTTTCCCTTTTTTACGCACCTTATTAAAAAGTTTTTGAGGTAAAAAAAAAAATTTACAACCTTGCAGGGTATGATTTGCACTGGGCCCTTTTTTTACACCCCCCGTTTCTGATTTAAATCCCTTAAAATTTTTTAAAAAAAGCAAAAATTTTCCTTTGGGTGTCGTAGCAAAGTCAAAATTTTTTTTATTTGAATTTTTTTTTTTTATCTTCTGACAAACCCTTGGTTAAAAGTATTAGATATAAATTGTTAAAAACCTTTTTTTTAAATTTTAAAAATTTTTTAAAAAGTTTTCGCTTTTTAAAATTTCTCATCTTTCCCCCCCCCGAAAACCCGATTTTTGGGCCCCCCCGGGAACGGTCAGTTTTGGGGCCCTTTTTTCCCCCACGGCCCTAGTATTTTTATTTTATATTATTTTATATATTTTTATTATTTAAAAAATATTTTATAATAAAAAAAATAATTTTTTTAAAATTGAGGAAACCCCTTGGGGGTTTTTTTTTCCCCTTTATATAAAACTTACGCAATATTTTCCCCGGGGGGGTCTGATAAAATTCAATAAAAGACCGAAATAATACAAATTGGGATTCTAAAATATATTGTTGAATAAAAAATGTTTGCTGTGGTATCAAACAATTACAGTACGAATACCTGAAAAGAACTTGCGATAGGTACTTATCAAATGGGCTTCGCGCTCGGTTTACTAGTAACCGGGAATGTAAAATTATATACCCAAGTCCCAGTCAAATCATCAAATACCCTGTCACTTATGTAAATGATCTCATCGAAGGTCACTATTAAGAGGTCAAAGTATATCTATAAATGTTTCGTTTCTTCAAAGTTATGCAAATCATTTGAATAATAAGTATATATCATTCTTAATTAAATAACATTCCTAACAGAAGTATAATTCCACTTTGGCTCTTCTACATTGATTATGGTTGTACATTTGTATATGATACGCTGGATCACGAATAGTTACATCCGTGTTAGGTTTTTTAAAAATAATGGCCCTAATAGGGAACAAGAGCCACCATTTGAACAAATTTAGGAAAAGATCCTGCAAACTTTTAACTAAGTTTGATGACGCTCTGTGAAATGGTTCATAAGAAGAATTTGTATTGGCCACCCATGTTAATAGACACTGCAATTCATTTTTCTATGAAAGAGTCAGCACGTGAAGTTGAATACATCTCTCAATAATTTCTTGTGACTGTCTTTCAATTCAATCTGGTCATGATTAATCAATCCATTCCAAAAATATGAATGCCTGGTTAACACACACGCTCTCTTCAGACAGTAGAAACGTTTAGCTAAACGTTTAAACGTGCACTTTTTTACAGTCTTTCCATCTTCTTTGACAGGATAACTGTAACGTTCCTTGTGGGTAAAAATGACATCGTAAGGTTCCATTGCCTTTTTCGAAATGGTACAATTGCAGGATATGCAAGTCAGTTGCTCGTTGCGTCGTACAATAGAGTGTGCATACTCTAACACAAAAGGCTCATCATTGTGCCAGATTTCTGTGTACTGAAATGGTCTCTGCTCATTTAGATTTAACTCGTCTGTACCCGAGGCTGAAAACGATCTTATTATTTCAGTTTCGATTGGAGATTTGAAGATGTTCTGTTTCCCTTTTCGTGGTTTCTTTACTCGTTTCTCTCCAGAAGACGGACTAATATGTCTTTTTACGGCTTTTGAAGGGTCATAACAACGACTTTTAAGAAAATCAAAAACTGAATATGTATTGTCAGCTATTACTAATGCGTGACTACAATTTGAAACTTTTTTATAGAAGTCACAAGTGCACTCGAATTTGCACCCATGTCTTCGTACAACGTATACCTTTTTGTCATCGATGATGCATGTACTATTTTCGTCAATATCGCTTATTCGAGCATGAGAAACCACTCTTTCAGCTTTCTCCCAAATCTCATTTATGAGACTTCGAGGGATATTTTGAATTTACTCAATGCACTCCTCTGGCTGAACCGACAATTTATTTGTCACAGTGTGATTGTCATTTTCCAAATTACTTGGTGACAAAAGTTTTTTTACATGTTGCTGTCTTTGCTCTGGTGTCATTGTTAGCCATCTTGATGGTTGTACTTCAAAGTGTTTGAATTCCTCAGGTAATCTATATTCTCCTTGACAAGAAATTGCCTTTATGCATTCTCTTTCCTGTGGGAGGACAATCTTGGTATATACAACATCATGTACCGCAGCTTGGTCAACAAATCCTCCAACGGCCTGTTTCAAAACGTTATTGATAGACTCTGCCCTTTGATTCTCATATTTATTTGGTGGATTTCCTAGGCCGCCCGCAATTCGCACTTCTCGCCCCATACACTTTAAAGTGTTTCCTTTTAAACTTCTGATTTTCATCCCCTTCGACTCAAAGTATTGCTTAAATTGTTGAGGCCATGCTTTCGATATATTTTGGTAATGTCTTTCAAAATCGTTAGTCTCAGAGTCTACAAGCCCGTGCACTCGAACGGATTGGTATTCATGACCCAATATGTCATTTGTTATCTTCTCTTGGTTTTCGACTTTCATCTGATTAAGTTGTGCTTTCAAATCATCTTTTACATGATTGAAGCATCTAAGGTGTACATTTCCAGCTTCAAGTGGATAGACATCCTCAAATCCCTTTTCAAGAGCCACCTCTCCATCCGTTCCATAAATTAAGTTTTTAACTCCATTTTTCTTAAGCTGACTTGACAAGTAAGTATAATCTTGTAGCGTTCTTGTGGTGCTGGTCATCATTCCAATAAATATCGAGGGGTGTCTCGAAAGGTGATTCTTGAAAACAAATGCCGGGTGAGCCATAGACATGCACGTTGTGTAAAATGGCCCCACTTTGTATGTCATATCAATCGCAAGTTGAGCTTTGTGACTTGATGATTTAGAGCATATATCTTCACCATGTTCAGATTGTTGGTCGTTGCTGCGAACGTATTTGGTGTAATTTTCCCCTTCATTTCTCTGAATGAAAAATCGATATCCCTTAAAAACTTCTGAGCATCCATAGACAGGATTAATTTCTGAAAGTCAGCTGTTTTCACAGGGCCTGTATTTCGCGATTTTGTAGCTGTTGGTATTTTCTTCTTTATGTTGTGTATTTGTTGTCTGTTCTGTGGCAGATCTCCAAGGGTTGCATCATTCATTAAATTTTCATTTTCAGAATCTATCAAATTTATCACTTCCTTCGCTGAACGGTTCTCTGAAAGATTTCTGCTCTTTTCCATAACTGAAGACTTGGTCCTTATGTAAACGTTACGAGATTTGCTATTTTTATGCGGTTTTAAACGGATACTCCAATTTCCTAACTACTGTACTAGGGCATACCGCGCTAAGTTGCCATTTTCATACACAAGGGAAATGATTCTCTCTTGTTTCCTATCCCCTATATCATTTTTAGTACTGTATTTCCTTTTAATAATGAAGTTTGATTCATCCCTCTGAAGATCCTGTGTCATGTTTCTCTTTACTCTTGTTATAACTTTTGTTCCTGCCAATTTTCCTTCGGAAACTATTGCCTTTACCAAAACTGACGGAGAAGAATCATATGTACCAGAGTTATCACATTTAAGGTCCTTCACGTTAACATTCTTTACCTCAATGACAAATACTGAATTGCTTTTTGGAAAAGAATGTGCATCATATGTACCAGATTTTTTCATCATGACTTTAAACACACAAATACTCAGAATGTCTGCAAGACTCAGTCCAATTTTTCTTTCATCGTACAGCTGTTTGTCAATTGTACAGCCTGAACAATCGGCTTCTTCAACACTTGGATGGGAACTGCAGTATGGATAAGAATTCTCTAAGTTATCTTGCTCATGTGGAACCCGTGACTTTATCCTTTTTGAAGCCACATACTCATCAACTCCACCAAAATGAACACTTCCGATAATATTTCAAAATCACATATGTGAAGATCTACTTGTTGAAGATCACCTTCGGATGATAATAGCTTTAACAGCTGGGTGGTAAGATTTTCCAGGTCATCAAAATGGAACACACCTGCAGTACCTTCTATACAAACATCTCCTTCGGCATTGCAAGAGTGTGGGTCAAACAAACTAAACATACAGTTTTGAAAAACTATTGATCGGCATTTATCACCCATTCTGCAGAGTAATAAAGCTCGCTCTTTGTTCTTAAATACATGCTGTAAGGTGCCCCTTATGTCTTTTGCTAAACAACAGATAAGATTGTTTGTCACGCCAGTGCTTGCCTTCAGACATGCCCCATGAAATACGATTTGCACCTCCCCTGGTAACTCATCTGCATCTAACTTTCCCTCGTTTCTTAGATATGGCCAATCTTTGCCCCGCAGTGTGTCTATGTGCAATTGATCTCCAGCTCTGACGATACTGTTGATGTCATTTCTTGTCCAGATATCCGGATTTTTATACACTGCGGCTATCAATGAAACTAAACATATGCTGCTGCACTGTGTTCCAGCAGCAGCATGTTGAAACACATCAGACGAGGCTTGATGAAAGTCACCCATTGTCACATGCTCAATACGTGGAAAACCCTGTAATATCGTAACAAAGATGTAAATTAAATATTTTAATAAATGTATCACATGTCTCTATCATATCACTGTCAAAACAACATTTTAATTGTTTACATAAACATGATGAAAACTTTAATTAATGATAATATTAATAAAACCTTTAATTTTTTAAGATATTTACAAAACAAGAGGACCATCACAGGGAAGGATCAAGAAATTTTTGGCTTGGGGTGGGGCTTATGTTTGAAAGACCAAACTACATCCTTTAAGGGGTGGGGGCTTATGACTAGACTGATGCTGGGCATAAATCTCACCTGAATGTTGTTGTTCCAGTTGTTGGTCTTTAGACTGATGTTGAGTATATTGCTGGAGTCCTCCAGACTGGTGGGGGTTGAACATCTGATCGTTTTGCTTCTGTGAAGGACCAGAAGATGTTTGGTTGTATATCTGACTTTGTTGTTGTTGTCCAGTTGAAAACCCTGCTGGAAATTCTGCCAACTGTTGCCGCTGTCCTTGCTGAACATATTGATGTTGCTGCTGCTGCTGAGACTGGCAGAAAGGCTGTTGGTCTGGCTTAGATTGATGACCTAAATTCTAAATAAACAGAAAAGATCATTCATCCCAAAATAGGGGTCATCTGTAGCAATAATGTCTTATTTTTTCAGTTCATATCATCATTATCACCTTCCAGTTAAAAAGAGTGTTTCTATACTTGATAGTTAAATATAAAATTTGAAAAATATTATGCATGGCTAAAGTTAATTGCAGATTTAGATTATAAGGAAATTTCAATTTAATGATTTCTGCCACCACACTTCTATAATCTACAGTAAATTGTGTTGAAATATTATCCACAATTAAGACAGTTGACAAATTTGATGGAAGGTGGACATTGTTTTTCATAGTCTCTTATTGCTGTAAATGTGAATGTAATATGTTAAACTTACAGCAGCAGATAGTCTGTTATTGGCATTTATCTCATGTTCTACTGTCCCGACATGATCCCAATTCAGAGGTGATTTTGAATAAGCTGTAATGTATACAGAGACATATAGTGGATGAAATGATTGGTTATAGTGAATAAATAATTGTTATCATATAAAACATTAAGACAGAATTATGTTCCTCTTCAATGGTTAATACTGAAATCCCACAATAATAATCTGACAGTCATACACTTTACAAAATTATCTTTTATAAATAAGCTTTACAGCTTCAGCTGCAATATGAGGTAAAAGAAGGAAAAAAACAAAGCAAAGATATTATAAGCTATGGAAGCAAAGTCTGTCATATCAACAATATTGCTATGCCTAGAAAAAATCTTTTATGTTTGAAAATTTTATAGCTGGGATGGCACCAATACAAATCCAGGACAATTCCCCTCCCAGTAAATTTGAATGTTTTTCCACAACCCGGACATTTCCCCTTCCTTTTTTTTTCACGGCGACAATCTCTATTAGCCGTAAAGAAAATTGACAGAAAACCATTTAATTGTATACAAACTTCTGCATTATATAAACATAGTTTAATCCATCTCTTAAAAGAGTCACCAAAATTAAAAAAAGACAATGTTTTTTCAATAAAATTAAAGGATATGGAATGAAATGCCTTTTCAAAATCAATGAGCATAATAAGACCAGGTTTCTTATGATCTTCTGTGTACTTCATGACATCATTTAACAATCTGGTATTCTCCTAAACGTAACAGTTTTTAACAAATCCTGTCTGATCGTTTGCTACTTATATGTTTAACACATTTTTTAATCTATTTGCAATACTACCAGAAGCTAATTTATATAAGACATTTAGTTATGTTATTGGCCTCCAATTTTTTAAATATTGCTTTGGTTTATTGTCTTTTGGAATAAGAGTTATATTTCTTAGAAAAAGTGTTTGCTTTGAAAGCATAATTAATGGCCCTTACTACAAAATGACCTATTCTGTTCCAAAACATTTTATAAAAATGAACAGAAAAACCATCACATCCAGGACTTTTGTCATTTTTCATATTCCTTAAAATATTTGTCACTTCTTCATGAGTCAATAGACCCTCTAAACCATTTGCTTCAGAGGTATTGTGTTTTAAGCTCACCTGAGCACAACGTGCTCATGGTGAGCTTTTGTGATCGCCTTTTGTCCGGCGTCCGTCGTCCGTCCGTCCGTCCGTGCGTGCGTGCCTGCGTCTTGCGTCAACTTTTCCTTTAAACAACTTCTCCTCCTAAACCACTGGATGGATTATGACCAAACTTCACAGGAATCATTCTTATCATGACCTCTTTCAAAGTTGTTCAAATTATTTTGATTGGGTGAATAAGTAGGTCACAGGAGCTAAAAATAGATTTTAAAAATGAAAATTTAAAAAATCTTCTTCTCCGAAACCACAAGGCCTAGCCTTTGGATTTTTGGTATGTAGCATGATCTTATGACTCTCTACCAAGATTGTACAAATTATGACCCTGGGGTCAAAATTGGCCCCGCCCCAGGGGTCACTTGATTTCACATAGGCTAATATAGGAAAAAATTGAAAAAATCTTCTTCTCCGAAACCACAAAGCTAGTTTTATTTTTGGTATGTAGCATGATCTTATGACTCTCTACCAAGATTGTTAAAATTATGACCCTGGGGTCAAAATTGGCCCTGCCCCAGGGGTCACTTGATTTAACATAGGCTAATATAGAAAAAAAACTTGAAAAATCTTCTTCTCAGAAACCACAAGGCATGGAGTTAAGATATTTGGTGTGTAGCATTGTCTTGTGGATCACCACCAAGTTGTTAAATATGACCTGGGGTCAAAATTGGCCCGCCCCAGGGGTCACTTGATTTACATAGGCTAATATAGAAAAAAACTTGAAAAATCTTCTTCTCAGAAACCACAAGGCCTCGAGTTTAGATATTTAGTATGTAGCATGGTCTTATGACTCTCTACCAAGATTGTACAAATTATGACCCTGGGGTCAAAATTGGCCCCGCCCCAGGGGTCACTTGATTTCACATAGGCTAATATAGGAAAAACTTGAAAAAATCTTCTTCTCCGAAACCACAAAGCATGGAGTTTAAATATTTGGTATGTAGCATGATCTTATGACTCTCTACCAAGATTGTTAAAATTATGACCCTGGGGTCAAAATTGGCCCTGCCCCAGGGGTCACTTGATTTAACATAGGCTAATATAGAAAAAAAACTTGAAAAATCTTCTTCTCAGAAACCACAAGGCATGGAGTTAAGATATTTGGTGTGTAGCATTGTCTTGTGGATCACCACCAAGTTTGTTCAAATCATGATCCTGGGGTCAAAATTGGCCCCGCCCCAGGGGTCACTTGATTTTACATAGGCTAATATAGAAAAAAACTTGAAAAATCTTCTTCTCAGAAACCACAAGGCCTCGAGTTTAGATATTTAGTATGTAGCATGGTCTTATGACTCTCTACCAAGATTGTTAAAATTATGACCATGGGGTCAAAATTGGCCCCGCCCCAGGGGTCACTTGATTTAACATAGGCTGATATAGGAAAAAATCTTGAAAAATCTTCTTCTCAGAAACCACAAGGCATAGAGTTAAGATATTTGGTGTGTAGCATTGTCTAGTTGATCTCTACCAAGTTTGTTCAAATCATGATCCTGGGGTCAAAATTGGCCCCGCCCCATAGGTCACTTGATTTAACATAGGCTAATATAGGAACAACTTGAAAAATCTTCTTCTCAGAAACCACAAGGCCTGGGGTTTAGATATTTAGTGTGCAGCATTGTCTAGTAGATAACAACCAAGTTTGTACAAATCATGGCCTTGGGATCAAATTTGGCCCCACCAAGGGGTCACCTGATTTTACATAGGCTAATATAGAAAAAAACTTGAAAAATCTTCTCTGAAACCACAAGGCCTAGCCTTTTGATTTTTGGTATGTAGCATGATCTTATGACTTTCTACCAAGATTGTTCAAATTATGACCCTGGGGTCAAAATTGGCCCCGCCCCAGGGGTCACTTGATTTAACATAGGCAAATAGGAAAAAAAACTTGAAAAATCTTCTTCTCAGACACCAAAAAGCATAGAGTTGTCTAGTCGATTCTTACCAAGTTTGTTCAAATCATGACGCTGGGGTCAAAATTGGCCCCGCTTCAGGGATCACTTGATTTTACATAGACTTATATTGGAAAAAAAACTAGAAAAATCTTCAAGGTCTGGAGTTTATATATTTGGTATGTAACATGGGCTAATAGACCTCTACCAAGTAGAGTGTGGTAGTGTGTAGCATTGTCTAGTCTATTCTTACCAACTTTGTTCAAATCATGACCCTGGGGTCAAAATTGGCTCTGCCCCAGGGGTCACTTGATTTTACATAGCCTAATGATACCAGGTGAGCGATCCAGGGCCATCATGGCCCTCTTGTTTATCTTTTGCCAAAAATACCTAAACACAATTCTCCGGGACGTCCAATAGTATCAGCATGTAATAGTCCGACAGAGAGACTCTCGGGATACGTAGACTTCTATATAAAACCACTAGCCCAGAAAGTACCTTCCTATATTAAAGATACTAACCACTTTTAACGAAGATACGTGAAATTAAAACAATACCTAAAGATGCCCTCCTGGTCACCATTGATGTTACAGCTTTATATACCAATATCCCCATAAAGAAGGTATACTAGTGGTAAAACAGGCATTACAGGACAACAACAACACCGAACCTAAAACATGAATCTTACTAAGGTTTTTACACTTTATACTTAAAAAAACTTGCTTCAAATTCAATGACAAATTCTATGAACAAATATCCAGAACAGCTATGGGCATGAAAGTGCTCCCAGCTTCGCAATACTATTTATGGCTTAGTTTGAACAAGAGTTCCTTAAAATATACCTGGTGTCACCAATGGTATGGTGGAGATACATTAATGGCATTTTCATGATATCAGGCTACACTCTAAAGAGGAACTAGATTCCCTCTTTGAAGCCCTAAACAGTCAACATAATACCATCAAATTTATGACAGATATTAGCCGGAACACAGCCAATTTTTTTGACGTAACAGTAATGAAAGATGAACATGGAAACCTAACCACCACTCTATACAATCCTACAGATGCGCATATGTTCCTACATTATAATTTGTTTCATCCATTACATCAGAAAAAAAGTATACCCTATAGCCAGGCCCTCAGATTATGACGCATATGCTGTACAGACGACTCTTACACAGAATGTACCAAACTTCTTCTAGAAAACTTGCATGCTAGAGGCTACCCAAAAAAGCTAATCAGACACTACCCAAAAAAGCTAATCAGACACGCCATTGAGAAAGCGAAAATGGCACATTCCAGGATCAATGTTGACAAACAAGAAAGAAGCACTGCCCCATTAATACTTACCAATAACCCATTTATTCCAAACATACGGAATATACTTTCGAAATATAAATTCCTCATGGATACAGATTAAAAACTTACAAAAATTAAAGAATGCAAAATAATCACAGTACACCGAAGACCCACGAACATTAGAAACCTACTTGTAACCTCAGACTTCCGCCCCAATAATAAAATATGGGGATCCGCTGTGACATCTACCAACTTTGTTCACATCATGGCCTTGGGTCAAAATTGGCCCTGACCCAGGGGTCACTTGATTTTACATAGGTTTATATAGAAAATAGGGTTAATAGGATCAAGGTCAAGGCCACTGTTATTAAAATATTTTTTGCTTTCTTCAGGTAACTTCCTCTTTGTCAATGGACAAAGCTGTTCACCAACCTTTATAAAATTGTAGTGCCTGACTTAATTCTCCTGTACTTTTGATGTCATCAAGCATATTATGTTGGCATCAATGAATTATGATGTCATCAGCATTCTAGAAGAAAATACACATTTGTTCTTTAAAAATGTATGGTTCAAAAAAGAAGAAAAAAAGAAAAAAAAGACTTGTAAACATAAGTGTTTGATATAAATTTGTGTGACAGGGCTTTTTTCAGGTATCCAGTGGGGCCGAATATCGGCAACATTCCAATGCTATCTAGGTACATTTTTTCCCAATCAAGAAAAGAAAATCCCAAAGCCAAGAAATATATATTTTTTTAACAAATATTTCCCAAATAAATTGGTTTTGTTTACATTAACAATTCTTGTAGGTAAAATTATTGCATGCACTGCCTGAGGTCACAATATACATGTAGTATAGTTTAGGTTCTTGATGAAAAAGTGTGTTTTTATGATGTATATAGTGAACTACTGTATGTATTTCAATGGGTCAAATTTCCCTATTTTATCGATTCGACAATTATTTTTCCCCAATTTTCCATTTTTTTCTGATAAAAAAATCCCAAATTTGTCAGGGACCTTTTTTTCCCAAAAAGCCTGAAAAAAGCCCTGTGTGATGTGATATGTTTGCTTCTACAGCAGGGCTGGAAATAATCTGTAGTCTGTTTGCCTGGGGCGATGCTTGAAAACCTGGTTTCACTTCATTTAATGTCTTTCTTGTTGCTAAAATAAAGTTGATCCCTTGAAAAATATTTTTTGTTGTCATTAAATAACTTCTTTTGACAATGGACATAATCATTCACCACCATATATAAAATTGCAACTTAATTCACCTGTACTGATGATTTCATCAAGTATATTATGATGTCATCAATGAATTATGATATCATAACTTACGAGAATTTTTTAAAAAAAATTCTTGTAAATATAAGCGTTAAGGTGACAGGGATCTTTTATGATGTCTATAATTGTGTGTGATGTCATATTGTAGTCAGGTTTCCTTCGGCAACACATGAAAATCTGGTTTCGTGCCATTTGATGTGTTACCTTTTTTTTTATTGACAGACACTTAAAAAGTTGTGCGTGCTGTCTAACGGACAGCTCTTGTTATTTTGGACTGTTGCTTGAGCTTTATTTTACTTATGCTTTGTCTCCATACTTTCCTATGTATTTTGAAAGAAAGAAATTCAGGTTTTGTCAGTCACAATTGATATTTATTCATTGAGAACTCTTGGATATTAGAAAAATATATAGATTGTACAAGATAAACAGGTTCATGAAATTTTCTTACCTGTACATGTTCTGTACAGAAAATGATAATATCAACAATAGTCCCCGGGGAAATTCATGGTCATTTTACGATAAACTACCATGAACTACAATGGTATTTCATGATTCTGTAACCATAAACTACCATAGTAGACCATGTTTTGTTAAATGGCACCACAGCTTTTCATGGTCACCTAACCATGGTTGCTAACATGGTCACCACCACCATGGTCTACCATAGTAGACCATGTTTTGTTAAATGGCACCACAGCTTTTCATGGTCACCTAACCATGGTTGCTAACATGGTCACCACCACCATGGTCTACCATTAAATAACATGGTAGATCATGTCTACTGACACAATGTTCTACCATGTTAATTTATTGGAGACCCTGGTAATGTGGTCATGAGGAACAAAACATGGTCAATAGACCATGAAATACCTTGGTATTTAGTCCATGGTCAGACTTAAAAGGGCTGTTTTGCCATTTATCAAACCATTCTGTGTTTTGTAAGATGGGCACAAATATAATTCTATGTCCATGTTGACATTTTAAACATTTTTTTTTACAACTCTCAAAACTTAGAAACTAGTGTGCACTGTGACAAGCGTACTGCTGACTCATAAATAATTGAAGGAAGGCAGACAGACCAGCACTGCATGCTGACAGATGTGCTAAAGATTAAGATAAAAAATTACCTCAGTTTATCAATATAACAGTTTTATTACAAGGCCCACAATCAAATGGCCAGATTGTAAATATACACAAATGAGAAAAATGCAAATTAACAATAATGACTAGTGAGTGTTGGGTGTATTTTACAAGTTTGTTCATACCAAATGCATATACCAATATGATTTGATTGTTATGTGAAAAAAAATGATATCTACATAGATCTATTTCAATAAAATTTGTCATTTATATAGTTCTAATGATGTAAATAAATCATTTATTGAAAAAGCAAAAATTTTCCAGTATTTTTCTTAAACTTAGCATGATAGCAGAGTATGATAACAGAAACTGTATACCTATATGACAAACTATGACAACCTAAAAAATTATTTGCCCAACTGTATGTCAGCTAATAGAAAATTGTTTCTGTGACAAGTAATTCTCATTTCTGTGACAAGTAATTCTCAAAGTAAATTAAGTTCCAACATACATTTACCACTCTGGGCTGTCCCAAAATAGCACACTTATTCATGATTTACTTATGCTATCCATTACAGCATAAAAACTTTTGTTTACATGTTTAACCATTCATTTGCAATATTGTGATATACTAAATCGATAAGGGTAAATCTAATCCATTTTTAATCAATGTATTTTTCTGAATTCAGCGTCAAGTTCTAAGCTGTTTGCCAATCAAACACAAATTTTTTGGCATTTAGCATTCTGAAACTAGAACGTGTTTGGTAAACACAAATGCCCCCAGCTCAAAATCTTGTCAGTAACAATATTTCAAAAAATGTTTACGCATTCATTCAGTTATGGACAGAAAAATTGCCCCCCAAAAATGTAAACACAGTTATATAACTTGACAGAGTCATGACATTTTGTAATTGTGAAAAATATAAGTTGGCAAGTCATTGCTATGACTTGTAATGAAGTTGAAAAATATTCAACATTATCAAAAATATATAAATGCAAGACTTTACCATGAACCCAGAGACCCCAAACTCCATCCAAACTTAAAGGATCACCTATGGTATGTTCCTTGTAAATATGAGACATTGGTAAAAAATACAAAGGCTATAAAAAAGTGTAAAAAGATCTATTGTCATGAAATTCTCCCTTCCCTTATCGAAATGAAATGGCTTGAAACACCATTGAATTACCATTTCTTTTTGCAGAACCAAATGGAGCACAACCCTTGAAGGACCATTGAAAGTCTATACCCAGATAGCAATATATAAGGGACCAATATGGGTCCCATATGGTTTCCCACATAGGCCCCATATGGGCTACCCACATGGGACCCATGTCGAAAGTGCAACCTGTATTGGCCTGGGTCCCATATGGGCAGCCCACCAAGATCCAATAGATGAGGGCAGCCCACCAAGATCCAATATGGGCCCCTCAAGGGTCCCATATGGGCAGCCCCACATGGGACCCATGTCGAAAGTGCAACCTGTTTTGGCCTGGGTCCCATATGGGCAGCCAACCAAGATCCAATATGGGCCCCTTAAAGGTCCCATACTTGCACCCCATTTGCATGTAATATGGCTCCATACCACTGCACTGTCTGAATGTGCAGTCAAATGTGGAAAACTGGTACCAACAGCCTCTGAAAATCTGTCGCTCTAAAAAAATATTACTGAAAATCAGAAAATTGGTCCCTCAAATACAACATACAGTTTTATTTTTCTTCTTAATTTAATTAAAACTTCAATTTAATCACATGCTGAGAAAATACAATTCGAAAAGTCATAATTCATTCAAATACAATTTGAATACAAATGGATATTTTTCATTTTCAATGTGCTATTTAAAGTTTAAAATTTATTTCCTAGCCATAAGACAATTTCTTATGCAACAAAAACAAACACTTAAAGATTGCATATCTTTAACACTGCACATAAACTCAACAACTTATACAAAAATGCATACTGTTGTATAAAGAAAATAACTAGCATAACAAGACTAGACTAATAAATGCATCACAATCACACACATAACAACTATTATTTCGTCTTAAGTTCTTAACCTTAAAGTACTTGAAATATAAAATGACATTAAAATTCAAAATAAAAAGGCTAACTGTAATGATGGATTACTTCAGCAGTACTATTAAAATACTTAAATCAACCATATCAAACTGGATGGTGAAAATATAATTATACAGACTAAGCAGACTATCTTGTTCAGGCCAAGTGATATATGGATATGTGAAAATATAATTTATATAAAACATATAGATTGTTGGCATAGCATGTTTAACAATGTGAAAAAATAATCTGAATTAATCTTATCAACAATTCTCATGCACATACTAGTAGTCCAGTCTCCACAAAACTGTTAGTTACAGAACAGATTCTTTTAAAATAAAAGAAAAAATAGTATAGTATACTTAATTCAAAGTTTGGCGTGTCTGAAAAATAATGGACTGATATTCAACTATTCAAAACTATATTCTAAACTATTCACTATGAATCTGTCCCTCCACTTATTGAGAGTGTCTCTTGTTGGAATTCCTACATTGAAGACTTGTCTGACTTTTGCTGCACTGTTTTCTTCCCCCTTCCCTGTTCAGTACCACCTGCCAGTCATTTATAGACCTCTTACTCAGCGTCCTCAGTGGTGTGGTTCTGAAAGTTCAAAAGGTATAAAATATATCTTAAGAAAGCAAACCAAACAATGTTGGGACTGTTAAACTTGGCATTGAAACTAAAAAATATAACTGATGAGAATAAAGTATCATTTTTTTCATATGTGTTCCACTGAATAATGCATTTTATAAATAAGTCATAATGTAGGTGATGTGTGTTATCAGCTCAAGCCTCTGGGTTCTATTTAGTCTTAACATAGCTTTCTTGTAAATGATATAAAAATTGAATAATTCCAAGGCATTGACTATGACTTCATTACATTTAAGACTTGGCTAGAGTTTATTGCAGCAAATCTTACTGTAAAATTCATCCATGATATGCAGTTTGGTAAATGTCAGCATCCCCTTCAGTCCATGGAAGTTGTAGTTTACATCCAGCTCATTTCCATTCAGAAAACTCCTCACAACATCCCAGAGATTTGAATTTAACAGGTTGACAGGTATTCTGGTATTCTATCTACAATTACACAAAGCGTATACATTACGAATCATCTAGTTCTATATGTCAGAGATGTGAATACCTTAATGTAGCTTCATGTATATCTGTAGCAAGTTTAAATAGCAAGGTATACTTTGATCGGAATACAAGTGATTTATAACAGTGCTTTATGATACAGAAATAAATAAATACATGATAATAGTAAACACAGATTTGTTGCAGGATTTGCTATCTTGTAGGAATACCATATGGAATGTATACCAGAAAATTGCCAATGACAGTACGTAACGTTATCATTATTATTCAACAATACAGTAAATAATGCAAAAAGTAACAATAAAATTTATCTAACTTTTGATCGAAATTATTGATCCTTTGGTCCTCAAACTAAAATTTATAGCAGATAAAAGTAAATTCTAGACTTAGACACCTTGAATTTGAACTACCGGTACATACAATATACGATAAACAAGTCGAACTCAACTCGCGAAAATACGTTACAAACCAATTCCTTATTATTTTAAAAAAAAGCAAGACTTAATTATTAGAAAGACATCTTAATCAATGTTATACATACGTATTTCACGTTTTGAATAGGCTAATAATGTTCGTCTGGCCGTCACTCTGAAGAAAAGCTAAGTAGGTTAACATCGCGTTGTGTTGTTGACCGTTGGTTTGAATATTGCGGTTAACCGGAAATGTAGAGTGCGCATGTGTAAAATAGTATATATGGGACCCATATGGGTCCCACATAGTCGAACCCATATAGGCATACCCAGATACAGCCCATATGTGTCCCTTATGGGGAAAGAACTAACTCTATATATTGGACCCACATGGGTCCCACATAGTCGAACCCATATAGGCATACCCAGATACAGCCCATATGGGTCCCTTATGGGTGAAAAACTCTATATGTGGGACCCACATAGTTTAGCCCATATTGGCATACCCAGATACAGCCCATATGGGTCCCATATGGGTAAAAAACTCTACATATGGGACCCACATGGGTCCCACATAGTTTAGCCCATATAGGCATACCCAGATACAGCCCATATGGGTCCCATATACCCTTGCTATCTGGGTATCTACTAAATAGTGCAACCATTGAAACTCCATCAAAACACCATTGAAATTCAATTGAAACACCATTTAAACTCCATTGAAATGAGCCGAAATATGCAAATGAGCTCTCCCTAAAAAAATGAAAAATAAATTATTTTCAATGGTATCCAATGAGGGATTTTAATGGAATAAAATTGATTTTCAATGGTATTTTGGTGGTGTCATTTTACATAAAATAATGGTGAATCAATGATTTAAAATGAAATATCAATAACCTTCAATGGTAATTAATGGAAATTCAATGGTGCCAAATAATACTCATGCAATGAGTATGGTGGACCAGGGGATTTAAACAGGCAACATGGCTGGATACGAAAATAATTTTTATTCATGTCATCACATCCGTATCAACAGTCTAAACAATCTTTTTTTTTTTTAAACAAATTACAGTGACCAACATGGATATTGATTCCCCATGCTTAAGAGCAGTGTCCGGTTTCATCCTTTATTAAATTAATGTTTTTTGTTTTTTCATAATGCACTATAGCCTATGTTCCAAGTCCTGAACAACCTCCTCTTTCTCCACCTATTGTATTAAAAACACTTATAACGTTTTTAAAACTTATTATGCCACCTGTTGGATGCCTTGAATTCACTGAAGTCCAAGTTCCAAAGCGATTTTCCTTGAATTCACCTAGATCAGTGGTCCTGAAGATCCAATGCGCCACGGGTCAGAGATCATTTTCCACTTTGAAAGAGGAATGTCCAAGTCCTTGTTGACATTCCTGAACATATGCTGATGTTACGCATAAATTTACATTGAAATTCTGCTCATATTCTGCAAGGACTTCAGCTTTCTTCCTCCCACATGTCTGAAACTTAAAAAAAAAAGAAAAAAAAAAAAAGGAAAATGATTTTAAAGTAAAATAACTAAGAAGCGCAAAGCGTATAGCCTGCCTTTGTATTTAAACATTTAGTGTTTACTCAGATTTGATCATTGATCCTTATTCCCATTCATACCACTATTAATAATAAAGATGAAGTTCTGACTGTGCATGCAAATGTGTAAAACCAAAATTATCTCATCATTATAAATTCAGAATATTTTTCCATCTTACAATGTCAGTTAACAAGGAGAAATTGAGTTCAGCCACAATCAAACTCAGTTGAAATAGAAGTATGACACCTATAATTTGAAAACTAAGTTTGAGAAATATAGTGCTGTTACACTGCAGCATCACGCCATAGATAGTTGGCATGACACCACTCCCAAGTTGCATTATCCCCAACACCACGACTGGGACCTATTCTAATATGCTGAGCACCAAACAAGGGAGATACAGTGCCATTTTTCTTTTACAACTTTCATACGTTGCTGCTAGGGACAGGAACCCAAGGCTTCCAGTTCCAGAGGCAGACACCTTTACCACTGGGGACAGTGTTATGTAAGGTAAACTGCCTGTCTAATAAACTACCATGAAAAAGGTAGCAGTAGCATTGTGAATGTCTCAAGTTGTTCTTTGATATGCGACACTTCAGTTTTCAAGGATCTTAGAAACTTTTTTTTTTCTCAAAAATGTATTCATTTCTAATAAGAGTCTATTTAGGTTTTCGCATCGCTTGCGAAAACCTATTGTTCTTCTTCTGTTTTTTTAAACCTTTTTTTTTTTAATTTTTCGCTGGGCGAAAACCTATTGTTCTTCTTCTGTTTTTTTTTTTTTTTTTTTTTTTTTTTTAGGTTTTCGCCTCGCTGGGCGAAAACCTATTGTTCTTCTTCTGTTGATTTGTTTTTTTTTAGGCTTTCGCCTCTGCTGGGCGAAAACCTATTGTTCTTCTTCTATTGATTTGTTTTTTTAGGTTTTCGCCTCTGCAGGGCGAAAACCTATTGTTCTTCTTCTGTTGATTTGTTTTTTTTTTTAATTTTTATTATTTTTCCAATTCCACCCATTTTTGTGTCCAGCCTAGCGGCCTGATGAGAAAAGCTACAGCTATGAAATTTTGGGCATACAGTCATCTTTATCTGAACATGTGCCTAAATGGTCAAAACTTTCACATTTATTTCTGATTTAGCCACTAGGGGGCGCAATGCATGTAATCACTGTTTTGCTAATAACTCAAAATTTTGAAACCTGATTTAGATGCGGTTTTTACATAATGTTCCTTGTTGACAGCCCAATCAAATATGATGGATATCTTATCATCGAGTACTGGAAAAAAATTGTTCTAGGAGAGGTTGAATGTTCGAGCCTTGGAAAAAAGTGGAATAATGAGGGTAGGTCTACGAAAAACCTACCCACTTTTGTTAGAGATCAGATAGAAGAATTCTGTTTGCTGCATACGATACGCACAAAATATATGGGGTGGCGAATTAAGGAAATGCGTGGTTTGTCCTCTAGAAACGGTCATACTTCACTAAATTTCAGGAAAAATTAAAATTTCAAAAACATGTTTTTGTCGCTCCTGACTTTACTTTCTGTTCATTCTTCATGAAATTTTCACACGATATGTATTGTTATGTTTGAAAGGGCCTCACAATTAAAAAAATTAAAAAGAATTGAAAAGGTCAAGGTCATATTACGATTATTGTGTTTTTATTCGGCCACAAATAGCTCCAAAACTAAAAATATTTCATTGAGAGTATATGAACAAAAGTTTTAGTTCTTAAAGAGCTCTTTCCAGTGATGTTTAGTTTTTGAAGATCGGACTTGATTTGGTCATTATACGGCAGTCCAAAGTTTGATCCTTTTTTGGAATAATTGTAAATCAGGTTTTATGCTTCAAATTCTGATACATAAGAATAAAAGGTTTAACTTGTGAGACTAGTATACTTGATTGAACTATTTGCTGCTTTGCTAGGTACCTAACAGTAAAATTTTTATCAATTTTCTTTCTCATTTTGCCGCTAGGGGGCGCTTTTCTTGAAATCATTCTTTTGCTTATAACTCAAAAAGTTGAAGTCCGATTCGAATGCGGTTTTTTGCATTCTGTTCCCTGTTGATAGCCTAATAACATATGATAGGATTCGAGGGTCCGTGTGGCTGAAAGCTTTTGAGCTACGGAAGGTTGAATGTTCGAACCTTACAAAAAAAACAAAAAAACAAACAAAAAAAAACAAAACAAAAAAAAACTGTGCAAATGAGGGTAGGTCTACGAAAAACCTATCCGTTTTTGTTAAAGATCAGATAGAAGAATTCCGTCTTCGGTATACCATTTAAAAGACGTATACACACAAAATATATGGGATGGCGAATTAAGGAAATGCGTGGTTTGTCCTCTAGAAACGGTCAAACTTCACTAAATTTTAGGAAAAATTAAAATTTCAAAAACATGTTTTTGTCGCTCCTGACTTTATTTTCTGTTCATTCTTCATGCAATTTTCACATGATATGTATTGTTATGTTTGAAAGGGCCTCACAATTAAAAAAATAAAAAAGAATTGAAAAGGTCAAGGTCATATTACGATTATTGTGTTTTTATTCGGCCACAAATAGCTCCAAAACTAAAAATATTTCATTGAGAGTATATGAACAAAAGTTTTAGTTCTTAAAGAGCTCTTTCCAGTGATGTTTAGTTTTGGAAGATCGGACTTGATTTGGTCATTATACGGCAGTCCAAAGTTTGATCCTTTTTTGGAATAATTGTAAATCAGGTTTTATGCTTCAAATTCTGATACATAAGAATAAAAAGTTTGACTTGTGCGACTAACGTTAGTATACTTGATTGAACTATTTGCTGCTTTGCTAGGTACCTAACAGTAAAATTTTAATCAATTTTCTTTCTCATTTTGCCGCTAGGGGGCGCTTTTCTTGAAATCATTCTTTTGCTTATAACTCAAAAAGTTGAAGTCCGATTCGAATGCGGTTTTTTGCATTCTGTTCCCTGTTGATAGCCTAATAACATATGATAGGATTCGAGGGTCCGTGTGGCTGAAAGCTTTTGAGCTACGGAAGGTTGAATGTTCGAACCTTGCAAAAAAAAAAAAAAAAAAAAAAAAAAAAAAAAAAAAAAAAAAAAAAAAAAAAAAACTGTGCAAATGAGGGTAGGTCTACGAAAAACCTACCCACTTTTGTTAGAGATCAGATAGAAGAATTCTGTTTGCTGCATACGATTTGCAAGACATATACGCACAAAATATATGGGGTGGCGAATTAAGGAAATGCGTGGTTTGTCCTCTAGAAACGGTCAAACTTCACTAAATTTTAGGAAAAATTAAAATTTCAAAAACATGTTTTTGTCGCTCCTGACTTTATTTTCTGTTCATTCTTCATGAAATCTTCAGACGATATGTATTGTTATGTTGGAAAGGGCCTCACAATTCAAAAAATAAAAAAGAATTGAAAAGGTCAAGGTCATATTACGATTATTGTGTTTTTATTCGGCCACAAATAGCTCCAAAACTAAAAATATTTCATTGAGAGTATATGAACAAAAGTTTTAGTTCTTAAAGAGCTCTTTCCAGTGATGTTTAGTTTTTGAAGATCGGACTTGTTTTGGTCATTATACGGCAGTCCAAAGTTTGATCCTTTTTTGGAATAATTGTAAATCAGGTTTTATGCTTCAAATTCTGATACATAAGAATAGAAAGTTTGACTTGTGCGACTAGTATACTTGATTGAACTATTTGCTGCTTTGCTAGGTACCTAACAGTAAAATTTTAATCAATTTTCTTTCTCATTTTGCCGCTAGGGGGCGCTTTTCTTGAAATCATTCTTTTTGGTTATAACTCAAAAAGTTGAAGTCCGATTCGAATGCGTTTTTTTGCATTCTGTTCCCTGTTGATAGCCTAATAACATATGATAGGATTTTAGGGTCCGTGTGGCTGAAAGCTTTTGAGCTACGGAAGGTTGAATGTTCGAACCTCGTAAAAAAACAAAACAAAAAAAAAAACTGTGCAAATGAGGGTAGGTCTACGAAAAACCTATCAATTTTTGTTAGAGATCAGATAGAATAATTCGGTCTCCGGTATAACATTTGAAAGACGTATACACACAAAATATAGGGGGTGGCGAATTTAAGAAATGCGTGGTTTGTCCACTAGAAACGGTCAAACTTCACTTAAATTTAGGAAAAATTAAAATTCCAGAAACATGTTTTTTGTCGCTCCTGACTTTATTTTTTGTTTTTTCGTCATGAAATTTTCACACGTTATGTTCTGTTAAGTTTGAAAGGGTTTCACAATTAAAAAAATAAATAAAAAACATTGAAAAGGTCAAGGTCATATTACGATAATTGTGTTTTATTCGGCCACAAAGTGCTCCAAATCTAAAAATATTTCATTGAGAGTATATAAACAAAGGTTTTAGTTCTTGAGGAGCTCTTTCCAGTGATGTTTAGTTTTTGAAGATCGGACTTGATTTGTTCATTTTACGGCAGTCCAAAGTTTGATCCTTTTTTGGAATAATTGTTAATCAGTTTTTATGCTTCAAGTTGTGATGTATAAGAAAAAGAATGTTCGACTAGTGCGACTTATATACTTGTTTGAACTATTTGCTGTTTTTGCAATTTTGTTTCTAATTTTGCCGCTAGAGGGCGTTTTGCTTAAAATCACTCTTTTGCTTATAACTCAAAATGTTTAAGTCTGATTGAAATGCGGTTTTCAGCATTTTGTTCCTTGTTGACAGCACCACAGAATGTGATGGATTTCAAGGGATAGGGTATGGGAAAATATTTGCGCTAGAAGAGTTTGAATGTTCTAACATTGAAAAAATACAACTGTGCAAATGAGAGTAGGTCTTCAAAAACCTTTTCGTTCTGTTTCATATTGAAAATTGTGGCTGAGTTGAAATAAAGTGTTCAAGTTGATTAGGTTAAAAGCGAAAACCGAGATACCGCTTGCGGTTCTAGTTTTTTTAGGTTTTCGCCTCTGCTGGGCGAAAACCTATTGTTCTTCTTCTGTTGATTTTTTTTATTTTTTATTTTTATTATTTTTCCAATTCCACCCATTTTTGTGTCCAGCCTAGCGGCCAGATGAGAAAAGCTACAGCTATGAAATTTTGGGCATGGAGTCATCTTTATCTGAACATGTGCCTAATTGGTCAAAACTTTCACATTTATTTCTGATTTAGCCACTAGGGGGCGCAATGCATGTAATCACTGTTTTGCTAATAACTCAAAAATTTGAAACCTGATTTAGATGCGGTTTTTTACATAATGTTCCTTGTTGACAGCCCAATCAAATATGATGGATATCTTATCATCGAGTACTGGGGGAAAAAATTGTTCTAGGAGAGGTTGAATGTTCGAACCTTGGAAAAAAGTGGAAAAATGAGGGTAGGTCTACGAAAAACCTACCCACTTTTGTTAGAGATCAGATAGAAGAATTCTGTTTGCTGCATACGATTTGCAAGACATATACGCACAAAATATATGGGGTGGCGAATTAAGGAAATGCGTGGTTTGTCCTCTAGAAACGGTCAAACTTCACTAAATTTTAGGAAAAATTAAAATTTCAAAAACATGTTTTTGTCGCTCCTGTCTTTATTTTCTGTTCATTCTTTTTGGTTATAACTCAAAAAGTTGAAGTCCGATTCGAATGCGTTTTTTTGCATTCTGTTCCCTGTTGATAGCCTAATAACATATGATAGGATTTTAGGGTCCGTGTGGCTGAAAGCTTTTGAGCTACGGAAGGTTGAATGTTCGAACCTCGTAAAAAAACAAAACAAAAAAAAACTGTGCAAATGAGGGTAGGTCTACGAAAAACCTATCAATTTTTGTTAGAGATCAGATAGAATAATTCGGTCTCCGGTATAACATTTGAAAGACGTATACACACAAAATATAGGGGGTGGCGAATTTAAGAAATTGACTAGAAACGGTCAAACTTCACTTAAATTTAGGAAAAATTAAAATTCCAGAAACATGTTTTTTGTCGCTCCTGACTTTATTTTTTGTTTTTTCGTCATGAAATTTTCACACGTTATGTTCTGTTAAGTTTGAAAGGGTTTCACAATTAAAAAATTAAATAAAAAACATTGAAAAGGTCAAGGTCATATTACGATAATTGTGTTTATTCGGCCACAAAGTGCTCCAAATCTAAAAATATTTCATTGAGAGTATATAAACAAAGGTTTTAGTTCTTGAGGAGCTCTTTCCAGTGATGTTTAGTTTTTGAAGATCGGACTTGATTTGTTCATTTTACGGCAGTCCAAAGTTTGATCCTTTTTTGGAATAATTGTTAATCAGTTTTTATGCTTCAAGTTGTGATATATAAGAAAAAGAATGTTCGACTAGTGCGACTTATATACTTTATTGAACTATTTGCTGTTTTTGCAATTTTGTTTCTAATTTTGCCGCTATAGGGCGTTTTGCTTAAAATCACTCTTTTGCTTATAACTCAAAATTTTAAAGTCTGATTGAAATGCGGTTTTCAGCATTTTGTTCCTTGTTGACTGCACCACAGAATGTGATGGATTTCAAGGGACAGGGTATGGGAAAATATTTGCGCTAGAAGAGTTTGAATGTTCTAACATTGCACAAAAAAAAAGCAAAAAAAAAATTGTGCAAATGAGAGTAGGTCTTCAAAAACCTTTTCGTTCTGTTTCATATTGAAAATTGTGGCTGAGTTGAAATAAAGTGTTCAAGTTGATTAGGTTTAAAGCGAAAACCGAGATACCGCTTGCGGTTCTAGTTTTTTTTTGTTGTTTTGTTTTTTGTTTTTTCTAACCCTTTTTTGTGAACGGCATAGCTCCGAGGTGAGAAAAGCCACATCTATGAAACTTTTATCAGTAATAACCACGTATTTGAAGATGATCCTAACGTCGAAAAATTTTCATCTTTGTTTTGATTTTCCCGCCAGGGGGCGTTTTATATGAAAATGTTTAATAAGCAATATCTCAATTATTTGAGGTCCGATTCAAATGCGGTTTTTGCATAATGTTCCTTGTTAATAGCCCAATAAAATATGATAGTTTCCAAAAATTTGCGTATATAAAACTTTCGTGCTACAGGAGGTTGAAAGTTCGAATATCGCAAAAACTGTGAAATAAGGGTAGGTCTACCAAAAACGTGCCCATTTTATTCAGAGATGAGATAGAAGAATTTTGTTTGTTGCATATGATTTGCAAGACATATACGCACAAAATATACGAGGTCAAACATAACCAATATTTTCGAAAAATCAACATTTTAAAATCATGACTTTTAAGGTTATTTGCAGCTCCTGACTTTATTTTTTGTTCAATCTTCATCATTTTTTCTTTGTTAATGCATTTTTATAAAACAAATAAATTCATAGAAAAAAAAATCACCCATAATATGCAAAGGTCAAGGTCATATACCTATTATTATTAGTTATATCGGCATAAGATAGCTCCAAATCTAAAAATATTTTATAGAAAGTATATGAACAAAAGTTTTAGTTTGTGAAGAGATCTTTCCATTGGTGTTTAGTTTTTGAAGATCGGACTTCATTTGATCAAATTACCACTGTCCAAAGTTTGATCCTTTTATCAAACAAGTGTAAATCCGTATATTTCCTCTTTATTGCAGCACCTGACCTTATTTTTGTTCAATCTTCATCATTTTTTCACATTTTATGCATTTAAATAATACAAATAAAATCGTAGTAAATAACGATGAAAATATGCAAAGGTCAAGGTCATAATACCGATTATTGTTATTTTTATCGGCACGAAATAGCTTCAAATCTAAAAATATTTTATAGAAAGTATATGAACAAAAGTTTTAGTTTGTGAAGAGTTCTTTCCATTGGTGTTTAGTTTTTGAAGATCGGATTTCATTTGATCAAATTACCACAGTCCAAATTTGATCCTTTTATCAATCAATTGTAAATCCGTATGTTTCCTCTTTTTTGCAGCTCCTGACCTTATTTTTGTTCAATCTTCATCATTTTTTCACTGTATATGCATTTAAATAATACAAATAAACTCATAGTAAATAAAGATGCAAATATGCAAAGGTCAAGGTCATAATACCGATTATTTTTATCGGCACAAAATAGCTTCAAATCTAGAAATAATTTATAGAAAGTATATGAACAAAAGTTTTAGTTCGTGAAGAGATCGTTCTAATGATGTTTAGTTTTTGAAGATCGGACTTCATTTGATCAATTAACAAAAATATTCGAATAAAGTTAATATCAATCAATTATGTCTGCAGTTGAAACCAGTACTCTTACTAGTCAAGTTAAAAGCGAAAACCAAGATGCCGCTTTGCGGTTCTAGTTAGGTTTTCGCATCGCTGGGCGAAAACCTATTGTTCTTCTTCTGTTTTTTTTTTTTTTTTTTTTTTTTTTTTTTAGGTTTTCGCACCTCGCAGTGCGAAAACCTATTGTTCTTCTTCTGTTTTATTTTTTTTTTTATTATTATTTTTCTAACCTTTTTTTGTGAACGGCATATCACCATGATAGAAAAAAGTCACATGTATGAAATTTTAATCAGTTATTTCGACGTATTTGAAAATGATCCTAACGTTGAGAAAATTATCATTTATGTCTTACTTTTCCCGCCAGGGGGCGTTTTGCATGAAATGTATTAATGGCTAATAACTCACTTATTTGAGGTCCGATTCAAATGCGTTTTTTTGCATTCTGTTCCTTGTTGATTGCCAAATAAAATATGATAGTTTCGAGGGTACGTGTCGCTGAAAGTATTGACCTACAGAAGGTTGAATGTTCGAACCTCTCAAAAAACTGTGCAAATGAGGGTAGGTCTACGAAAAACCTATCCATTTTTGTTAGAGATCAGATAGAAGAATTCTGTTTGCTGCAAATGATTTGCAAGACATATACGCACAAAATATATGGGGTAGCGAATCTAATAAATGCATGGTTTGTCCTCTAGAAACGGTCAAACTTCACTAAATTTTAGGAAAAATCAAAATTTCGAAAAGATGTTTTTTGTCGCTCCTGACTTTATTTTTAGTTCATTCTTCATGATATTTTCACAAGTTATGTATTGTTATGTTTGAAAGGGCCTCACAATTAAAAAGTTAAAATGAAATTTCAAAGGTCAAGGTCATATTACGATTATTGTGTTTTTATTCGGCCCCAAATAGCTCCAAAACTAAAAATATTTCATTGAAAGTATATGAACAAAAGTTTTAGTTCTTGAATAGCCCTTTCCAGTGATGTTTAGTTTTTGAAGATCGGATTTGATTTGGTCATATTACGGCAGTCCAAAGTTTGATCCTTTTTTTGGAATAATTGTAAATCAGTTTTTATGCTTCAAATTGTGACATATAAGAAAAAGAATGTTCGACTAGTGCGACTTGTATACTTGATTGAACTATTTGCTGCATTGCTATGTACCTAATGGTAAAATTTTAATCAATTTTGTTTCTCATTTTGCCGCTAGGGGGCGCTTAGCTTGAAAGCACTCTTCTACTTATAACTCAAAAAGTTAAAGCCTGATCCAAATGCGGTTTATTGCATTATGTTTCTTGTTGATAGCCTAATAAAATATGAAAGTTTTTAGGTATGAGTGGCTGAAACTTTTTGAGCTAGCAACGGATGGTTGAAAGTTCGAACCTCGCAAAAAACTGTGCAGATGAGGGTATGTGTACGAAAAACCTATCCGTTTTTGTTAGACATCAGATAGAAGAATTCTGTTTGCTGCAAATGATTTGCAAGACATATACGCACAAAATATATGGGGTAGCGAATCTAATAAATGCATGGTTTGTCCTCTAGAAACGGTCAAACTTCACTAAATTTTAGGAAAAATCAAAATTTCGAAAAGATGTTTTTTGTCGCTCCTGACTTTATTTTTAGTTCATTCTTCATGATATTTTCACAAGTTATGTATTGTTATGTTTGAAAGGGCCTCACAATTAAAAAGTTAAAATGAAATTTCAAAGGTCAAGGTCATATTACGATTATTGTGTTTTTATTCGGCCCCAAATAGCTCCAAAACTAAAAATATTTCATTGAAAGTATATGAACAAAAGTTTTAGTTCTTGAATAGCCCTTTCCAGTGATGTTTAGTTTTTGAAGATCGGATTTGATTTGGTCATATTACGGCAGTCCAAAGTTTGATCCTTTTTTTGGAATAATTGTAAATCAGTTTTTATGCTTCAAATTGTGACATATAAGAAATAGAATGTTCGACTAGTGCGACTTGTATACTTGATTGAACTATTTGCTGCATTGCTATGTACCTAATGGTAAAATTTTAATCAATTTTGTTTCTCATTTTGCCGCTAGGGGGCGCTTAGCTTGAAAGCACTCTTCTACTTATAACTCAAAAAGTTAAAGCCTGATCCAAATGCGGTTTATTGCATTATGTTTCTTGTTGATAGCCTAATAAAATATGAAAGTTTTTAGGTATGAGTGGCTGAAACTTTTTGAGCTAGCAACGGAAGGTTGAAAGTTCGAACCTCGCAAAAAACTGTGCAGATGAGGGTATGTGTACGAAAAACCTATCCGTTTTTGTTAGACATCAGACAGAAGAATTCTGTTTTCTGCAAATGATTTGCAAGACATATACGCACAAAATATATGGGTTAGCGAATCTAATAAATGCATGGTTTGTCCTCTAGAAACGGTCAAACTTCACTAAATTTTAGGAAAAATCAAAATTTCGAAAAGATGTTTTTTGTCGCTCCTGACTTTATTTTTAGTTCATTCTTCATGATATTTTCACAAGTTATGTATTGTTATGTTTGAAAGGGCCTCACAATTAAAAAGTTAAAATGAAATTTCAAAGGTCAAGGTCATATTACGATAATTGTGTTTTTATTCGGCCCCAAATAGCTCCGAAACTAAAAATATTTCATTGAAAGTATATGAACAAAAGTTTTAGTTCTTGAATAGCCCTTTCCAGTGATGTTTAGTTTTTGAAGATCGGATTTGATTTGGTCATATTATGGCAGTCCAAAGTTTGATCCTATTTAGAACAATTGTAAATCAGTTTGTATGCTTCAAATTGTGATATATAAGGAATAGAATGTTTGACTAGTGCGACTTGTATGCTTCATTGAACCATTTGCTGCATTTCTAGGTACCTAATAGTAAAATTTTACTCAATTTTGTTTCTCATTTTGCTGCTAGGGGGGCGCTTGGCTTGAAATCACCCTTTATTACTAAAATAATTAAAGTCTGATTTTTATGCTATTTTTTGCATTCTGTTCCTTGGTGACATCAATTTGAAACAACACTAAAAAATTTATGCGATATTTCATGAAAATGATAGTAATTCAATGCAACATTAGTTCGTTATAATGTTAAGTGGCATATCGCATTGTCGCGTGTCATTTTATACTGTTGTGTGTCGTTTGCAATTGTTGTTTATCGAGTACAATTGTCGTATGTCACCATCATAAAGCAACACACACATATAATGTTGCAGTACCCGAAGTCTGTAAAAAATGTTTTCAAGTTTGCGACTACATTACAGACAGGTAATACTTAAAAGTATTCTTCTTGGTAAAAAGTTTGCTTAAACATTGCGACAAAAATGTTTGAAAGATCACTGTATTCAACAGTATTCAAAAAGCCATTGAATGAAGAAATATGTTTTTCGAAACATGCGACTGGTGATTTGAATGGAATTGCTTTCGTGAAAACTGATGATATCGCGACTACATAACTGACAGGTAATACTCAACAATATTCTTATGGGTAAAAGGTCTGCTTAAACATTGCGACAGAAATGTTTGAAAGATGGCTGTTAACAGTATCAACAAGCAATTGAACGAAGAAATGTTTTTCGAATCATGCGACTCGTGAACTGAATGGAATTGCTTTTGCGAAAACCGATGATATCGCGATTGCGATTCTAGTTAGGTTTTCGCATCGCTTGCGAAAACCTATTGTTCTTCTTCTGTTTTATTTTATTTTTTTTTTTTTTTTTTTTTTTTATTATTATTTTTCCGTCTCTTTTTTGTGAACGGCATATCAACAAGATAGGAAACAGTCACAGTTCTGATTTTTTTACCAGTTTTGTCCTAGGATCTGAATTTGATCCTAACGTCGAGAAAATTTTCATTTTTGTCTTAATTTTGCCGCTAGGGGGCGTTTTGTAAAAGTGACTAAGGGCTAATAACTCTGTTATTTGAAGTCCGATTGAAATGCGGTTTTTTGCATTGCGTTTCTTGTCAGTTACTTAATAAAATATGATAGTTTTCAAAAAGTTGCGTATATATAACTTTCGTGCTACAGGAGGTTGAATGTTCGAATCTCGAAAAAACTGTGAAATGAGGGTAGGTCTGCGAAAAATTTATCCACGTCTTTCAGGAATGAGATAGGAGAATTTTGTTTGTTGCATATGATTCGCAAGACATATACGCACAAAATATATAGTGTGGCGATTTTGAGGAATGCATGGTTTGTCCACAGTACGTGGTCAAACATAACCAATATTTTCGAAAAATCATCATTTTAAAAGCATGACTTTAAAATCATTTGAAGCTCCCGACTTTATTTTTTTGTTCAATCTTCATGAAATTTTCACATGTAATGTATAACTATGTCTTTAAGTTTTATATTATAAAAAATTTAAAATTGTATTGTAAAGGTCAAGGTCATATTAGGTTTATTGTATATCTATTCGGCTTGAAATAGCTCAAAACCTAAAAACAATTCATAAACAATATATGAACAAAATATTTATTTTTAAAAGAGTTCTTTCCAATGATGTTTAGATTTTGAAGATTGGACTTGATTTGGTTATTTTATGGCATTCTGAAGTTTGATCCTTTCAAAAATCATTGTATTAAAGCATTACTTAAATCATTTGCAGCTCCTGACTTTATTTTTTGTTCAATCTTCATGAAATTTTCACATGTTATGTATGACTATGTCATTAAATTTCATATAATAAAAAAGTTTAAAATGTATTGTATTTTAAAAAGTTCTTTTAATGATGTTTAGATTTTGAAGATTGGACTTGATTTGGTTGTTTTATGGCATTCTGAAGTTTGATCCTTTCAAAAATCATTGTATTAAAGCATTACTTAAATCATTTGCAGCTGACAGGTAATACTCAAAAATATTCTTTTGGGTAAAAAGTTTGTTTAAACATTGCGACAAAATTGTTTGAAAGATCGCTGTTAACAGTATCAACAAGCCATTGAACGAAGATATGTTTTTCGGATCATGCGACTCGTGAACTGAATATAAGTGCTTTCGCGAAAACCGATGATATCGCAATAGCGATTCTAGTTTATTATTATTATTTTTCCGCCGGTTTTTGTGAACGGCATATCGCCATGATAGAAAAAAGGCACAATTATGAAATTTCTACCAGTTTTTTCTACTTATATGAACTTAATCCTTACGTTGAGAAAATTTTCATTTTTGTCTTACTTTTCCCGCCAGGGGGCGTTTTGCATGAAATTTATTAATGGCTAAAAACTCACTTATTTGAGGTCCGATTCAAATGCGGTTTTTTGCATTCTGTTCCTTGTTGATAGCCAAATAAAATATGATAGGTTTCGAGGGTACCTGTCGCTGAAAGTATTGAGCTACAGAAGGTTGAAAGTTCGAACCTCGCAAATAACTGTGCAAATGAGGGTAGGTCAACAAAAAACCTATCCATTTTTGTTAGAGATCAGATAGAAGAATTCTGTTTGCTGCAAATGATTTGCAAGACATATACGCACAAAATATGTGGGGTGGCGAATTTAAGAAATGTATGGTTTGTCCTCTGGAAACGGTCAAACTTCACTAAATTTTAGGAAAAGTTAAAGTTTCAAAAACATGTTTTTTATCGCTTCTGACTGTATTTTTTGTTAATGCTTCATAATATTTCCACAAGTTATGTATTGTTATGTCTGAAAGGGGATCACAATTAAAAAGTTAAAAAAATAAATGAAAAGGTCAAGGTCATATTACGATTATTGTGTTTTTATTCGGCCCCGAATAGCTCCAAAACTAAAAATATTTCTTTGAGAGTATATGAACAAAAGTTTTAGATCTTCAAGAGCTCTTTCCAGTGTCGTTTACTTTTTGAAGATCGGACTTGATTTGGTCATATTACGGCAGTCCAAAGTTTGATCCTTTTTTGGAATAATTGTAAATCAGTTTTTATGCTTCAAATTGTGACATATAAAAAGAATGTTCGACTAGTGCGACTTGTATACTTGATTGAACTATTTGCTGCATTGCTAGGTACCTAATGGTAAAATTGTAATTATTTTTTCTCATTTTGCCGCTAGGGGGCGCTTAGCTTGAAATCACTCTTCTACTTATAACTCAAAAAGTTGAAGTCTGGTTCAAATGTGGTTTGTTGCATTACATTCCTTGTTGAAAGCCTAATTAAAAATGATAGCTTCTAGGTATTAATGGTTGAAACTTTTTGAGCTAGTAACGGAAGGTTGAAAGTTCGAACCTCGCAAAAAATGTGCAGATGAGGGTAGGTCTACGAAAAACCTACCCATTTTTGTTAGACATCAGATAGAAGAATTCTGTTTGCTGCAAATGATTTGCAAGACATATACGCACAAAATATTTGGGGTGGCGAATATTTACTCAATTTTGTTTCTCGTTTTGAAGCTAGAGGGGCAATTAGCTTGAAATCACTCTTTATAACTAAAATAATTGAAGTCTGATTTTATGCAATTTTTTGCATTCTGTTCCTTGGTGACATCAATTTGAAAGAACACTAAAATATTAATGCGATATTTCATATAAATGATTTTTAAATTTTTTTTTGCAATTTTGTCATTACAATTGTCATATGTCGCCATCATAAAGCAACACACACATATAATTATGCAGTACCCGACGTCCGTAAAAAAAGTTTTCAAGTTTGCGACTACATAACAGACAGGTAATACTTAAGTATTCCCTTTGGTAAAAAGTCTCTTAAACATTGCGACAAAAATGTTTGAAAGATCATTGTTAACAGTATTCAACAAGCCATTGAACGAAGAAATATGTTTTTCGAAACATGCGACTCTTGACTTGAATGGAATTGCTTTCGTGAAAACTGATGATATCGCGACTACATAACTGACAGGTAATACTCAACAATATTCTTTTGGGTAAAAAGTCTGCTTAAACATTGCGACAAAAATGTTTGAAAGATCTTTGTTAACAGTATCAACAAGCCATTGAACGAAGAAATGTTTTTCAAAACATGCGACTCGTGACTTGAATGGAATTGCTTTCGTGAAACTGATGATATCGCGACTACATAACTGACAGGTAATACTCAACAATATTCTTTTGGGTAAAAAGTCTGCTTAAACATTGCGACAGAAATGTTTGAAAGATGGCTGTTAACAGTATCAACAAGCCATTGAACGAAGAAATGTTTTTCGAATCATGCAACTTGTGAACTGAATGAAATTGCATACGTGAAAACCATTGGTATCGTAACTACATAACTGACAGGTAATACTTAAAAGTATTCTTCTTGGTAAAATGTCTGCTTAAACATTGCGACAAAAATGTTTGAAAGATCACATTTAACAGTATTCAACAAGCCATCGAACAAAAAATATGTTTTTCGAAACATGCGACTCGTGACTTGAATGGAATTGCTTTCGTGAAAACTGATGATATCGCGACTACATAACTGACAGGTAATACTCAACAATATTCTTTTGGGTAAAAAGTCTGCTTAAACATTGCGACAGAAATGTTTAAAAGATTGCTGTAAACAGTATCAACAAGCCATTGAACGAAGAAATGTTTTTCGAATCATGCAACTTATGAACTGAATGGAATTGCGTTCGTGAAAACCATTGGTATCGCGACTACATAACTGACAGGTAATTCTCAAAAATATTCTTTTGGGTAAAAAGTCTGCTAAAACATTGCGACAAAAATGTTTGAAAGATCGCTGTTAACAGTATTCAACAAGCCATTGAATGGAGAAATATGTTTTTCGAATCATGCGACTCGTTAACTGAGGTAAATTGCTGTTGCGAAAACCGATGATATCGCGATAGCGATTCTAGTTAGGTTTTCGCATCGCTTGCGAAAACCTATTGTTCTTCTTCTGTTTTTTTTTTTTTTTAGGTTTTCGCCTCTGCAGGGCGAAAACCTATTGTTCTTCTTCTGTTTTATTTTTAGGTTTTCGCATCGCTTGCGAAAACCTATTGTTCTTCTTCTGTTTTATTTTTATTAGGTTTTCGCACCTCGCAGTGCGAAAACCTATTGTTCTTCTTCTGTTTTATTTTTTTTTTTTTTTTTTTTATTATTTTTCTAACCTTTTTTTGTGAACGGCATATCACCATGATAGAAAAAAGTCACATGTTTGAAATTTTAATCAGTTATTACCACGTATTTGAACTTGATCCTAACGTTGAGAAAATTTTCATTTATGTCTTACTTTTCCCGCCAGGGGGCGTTTTGTATGAAATTTATTAATGGCTAATAACTCACTTATTTGAGGTCCGATTCAAATGCGGTTTTTTGCATTCTGTTCCTTGTTGATAGCCAAATAAAATATGATAGATTACGAGGGTACGTGTCGCTGAAAGTATTTGAGCTACAGAAGGTTGAAAGTTCGAACCTCGCAAAAAACTGTGCAAATGAGGGTAGGTCTACGAAAAACCTATCCATTTTTCTTAGAGATCAGATAGAAGAATTCTGTTTGCTGCAAATGATTTGCAAGACATATACGCACAAAATATATGGGGTGGCGAATTTAAGAAATGTATGGTTTGTCCTCTGCAAATGGTCAAACTTCACTAAATTTTAGAAAAAGTTAAAGTTTCAAAAACATGTTTTTTATCGCTTCTGACTTTATTTTTTGTTAATTCTTCATGATATTTTCACAAGTTATGTATTGTTATGTCTGAAAGGGGATCACAATTAAAATTTTTAAAAATAATTGAAAAGGTCAAGGTCATGTTACGATTCTTGTGTTTTTATTCGGCCCCAAATAGCTCAAAAACTAAAAATATTTCTTTGAGAGTATATGAACAAAAGTTTTAGTTATTCAAGAGCTCTTTCCAGTGATGTTTAGTTTTTGAAGATCGGACTTGATTTGGTCATTTTACGGCAGTCCAAAGTTTGATCCCTTTATCAAACAATTGTAAATCCGTATGTTTCCTCCTTTTTGCAGCTCCTGACCTTATTTTTTGTTCAATCTTCATCATTTTTTCACTGTTTATGCATTTTTATAATACAAATAAACTCATAGTAAATAATGATGAAAATATGCAAAGGTCAAGGTCATAATACCGATTATTGTTATTTTTTATCGGCACAAAATAGCTTCAAATCTAAAAATATTTTATAGAAAGTATATGAAAAATAGTTTTAGTCTGTGAAGAGATCTTTTCATTGGTGTTTAGTTTTTGAAGATCGGACTTCATTTGATCAAATTACCACAGTCCAAAGTTTGATCCTTTTATCAAACAATTGTAAATCCGTATGTTTCCTCTTTTTTGCAGCTCCTGACTTTATTTTTTGTTCAATCTTCATCATTTTTTCACTGTTTATGCATTTTTATGATACAAATAAACTCATAGTAAATAATGATGAAAATATGCAAAGGTCAAGGTCATAATACCAATTATTGTTATTTTTTATCGGCACAAAATAGCTTCAAATCTAAAAATATTTTATAGAAAGTATATGAACAAAAGTTTTAGTTTGTGAAGAGATCTTTTCATTGGTGTTTAGTTTTTGAAGATCGGACTTCATTTGATCAAAATGTCCACCGTCCGAAGTTTGATCCTCTTATCAAACAATTGTATATCCATATGTTTCCACTTTTTTGCTGCTCCTGACTTTATTTTTTGTTCAATCTTCATCATTATTTCACTGTTTATGAATTTTTATAAAGCAAATAAAATCGTAGAAAAAAAACAAGCATAATATGCAAAGGTCAAGGTCATATACCAATTAAAAATTTTTTATCGGCATAAAATAGCTCCAAATCAAAAAATATTTTATAGAAAGTATGTGAACAAAGGTTTTAGTCTGTGAAGAGATTTTTCCATTAATGTTTAGTTTTTGAAGATCGGACTTCATTTGATCAAATGACCACAGTCCAAAGTTTGATCCTCTTATCAAACAATTGTATATCCATATGTTTCATCTTTTTTACTGCACCTGACTTTATTTTTTGTTCAATCTTCATCATTTTTTCACTGTTTATGCATTTTTATAAAACAAATAAATTCATAGAAAAAAAAAGCATTATATGGAAAGGTCAAGGTCATATACCAATTATTATTTTTTTATCGGCATAAAATAGCTCCAAATCTAAAATATTTTATAGAAAGTATATGAACAAAAGTTTTAGTCTGTGAAGAGATCTTTCCATTGGTGTTTAGTTTTTGAAGATCGGACTTCATTTGATCAAATTACCACAGTCCAAAGTTTGATCCTTTTATCAAACAGTTGTATATCCATATGTTCCCTCTTTTTTGCTGCTCCTGATTTTTATTTTTGTTCAATCTTCATCATTATTTCACTGTTTATGCATTTTTATAAAACAAATAAAATCATAGAAAAAAATTCAAGCATAATATGCAAAGGTCAAGGTCATATACCAATACATGGAATTGCTTTCATGAAAACTGATGATATCGCGATTTCATAACTGACAGGTAATACTCAACAATACTCTCTTGGGTAAAAAGTCTTCTTAAACATTGCGACAGAAACGTTTGAAAGATCACTGTTAACAGTATCAACAAGCAATTGAACGAAGAAATGTTTTTCGAATCATGCGACTCGTGAACTGAATTTAATTGCTGTTGCGAAAACCGATGATATCGCGATTGCGATTCTAGTTATTATTATTTTTCTAACCCTTTTTTGTGAACGGCATATCACCATGATAGAAAAAAGCCACAATTATGAAATTTTTACCACTTTCTTATATTTATCTGATCTTGATCCTAACGTTGAGAAAATTTTCATTTTTGTCTTATTTTTGCCGCTAGGGGGCGCTTTGAAAAAAATCTACAAATGCTAATAACTCTGTTATTTGAGGTCCGATTCAGATGTGGTTTTTTGCATTATGTTCCTTGTCAAAATCCTAATCAAATATGATAGGTTTGAAAAATCTGCGTATATAAAACTTTTTGACTACGGAAGGTTGAAAGTTCGAACCTCGCAAAAAACAGTGAAAATGAGGGTAGGTCTACGAAAAAAGTGCCCATTTTTATTGGAATTGAGATAAAAGAATTTTGTTTGTTGCATATGATTCGCAAGACATATACGCACAAAATATATAGTGTGGCGATTTTGAGAAATGCATGGTTTGTCCACAGTATGCGGTCAAACTTTACCAATATTTTCGAAAAGTCAACATTTTCAAAGCATGACTTTTAATGTTATTTGCAGCTCCTGACTTTATTTTTTATTCAATCTTCATCATTTTTTCACTGTTAATGCAGTTTTATAAAACAAATAAAATCATGGAAAAAAAATCAGCCATAATATGCAACGGTCAAGGTCATATACCAATTATTATTATTTTTATCGGCATAAAATACCTCAAAATCTAAAAATATTTTATAGAATGTATATGAACAAAAGTTTTAGTCTGTGAAGAGATCTTTTCATTGGTGTTTAGATTTTGAAGATCGGACTTCATTTGATCAAATGACCACAGTCCAAAGTTTGATCCTCTTATCAAACAATTGTATATCCATACGTTTCCTCTTTTTCGCTGCTCCTGACTTTATTTTTTGTTCAATCTTCATCATTATTTCACTGTTTATCCATTTTTATAAAACAAATAAATTCATAGAAAAAAATCAAGCATAATATACAAAGGTCAAGGTCATATACCAATTATTATTATTTTTATCGGCATAAAATAGCTCCAAATCTAAAAATATTTTATAGAAAGTATATGAACAAAAGTTTTAGTTCTTTAAGAGCTCTTTCCAGTGATGTTTAGTTTTTGAAGATCGGACTTGATTTGGTCATATTACGGCAGTCCAAAATTTGATCCTTTTTTGGAATAATTGTAAATCAGTTTTTATGCTTCAAATTGTGATATATAAGAAATAGAATGTTCGACTAGTGCGACTTGCGTACTTGATTGAACTATTTGCTGCATTGCTAGGTACCTAATGGAAAAATTGTAATCAATTTTGTTTCTCATTTTGCCGCTAGGGGGCGCTTAGCTTGAAAGCACTCTTCTACTTATAACTCAAAAAGTTAAAGCCTGATCCAAATGCGGTTTATTGCATTATGTTTCTTGTTGATAGCCTAATAAAATATGATAGTTTCTAGGTATGAGTGGCTGAAACTTTTTGAGCTAGCAACGGAAGGTTGAAAGTTCGAACCTCGCAAAAAACTGTGCAGATGAGGGTATGTGTACGAAAAACCTATCCGTTTTTGTTAGACATCAGATAGAAGAATTCTGTTTGCTGCAAATGATTTGCAAGACATATACGCACAAAATATATGGTGTGGCGATTTTGAGAAATGTATGGTTTATAAAGTATATAAACAAAAGTTTTAGTTCTTGAATAGCCCTTTCCAGTGATGTTTAGGTTTTGAAGATCGGACTTGATTTGGTCATATTACGGCAGTCCAAAGTTTGATCCTTTTTTGGAATAATTGTAAATCAGTTTTTATGCTTCAAATTGTGATATATAAGGAATAGACCTTTGCGCATTTGGTACCAAAGTAAAATTTTACTCAATTTTGTTTCTCATTTTGCTGCTAGGGGGCGCTTGGCTTGAAATCACCCTTTATTACTAAAATGATTAAAGTCTGATTTTTATGCAATTTTTTGCATTCTGTTCCTTGGTGACATCAATTTGAAACAACACTAAAATATTTATGCGATATTTCATGAAAATGATAGTAATCAATGCAACATTAGTTCGTTATAATGTTAAATGGCATATCGCATTGTCGCGTGTCATTTTATACTGTTGTGTGTCGTTTGCAATTGTTGTTTATCGAGTACAATTGTCGTATGTCATCCTCATAAAGCAACACACACATATAATGTTGCAGTACCCGAAGTCTGTAAAAAAAGTTTTCAAGTTTGCGACTACATTACAGACAGGTAATACTTAGAAGTATTCTTCTTGGTAAAAAGTCTGCTTAAACATTGCGACAAAAATGTTTGAAAGATGTTCAAATATGTTTTTCGAAACATGTGACTCGTGAACTGAATGGAATTGCTTTTGCGAAAACCGATGATATCGCATTAGCGATTCTAGTTTTTATTATTATTTTTCTAACCTTTTTTTGTGAACGGCATATCACCATGATAGAAAAAAGTCACATTTCTGATTTTTTTACCAGTTTTGTCCTATGATCAGAATTTGATCCTCACGTTGAGAAAATTTTTATTTTTGTCTTAGTTTTGCCGCTAGGTGGCGTTTTTTAAAAATGACTAAGGGCTAATAACTCTGTTATTTGAGGTCCGATTCAAATGCGGTTTTTTGCATTGTGTTCCTTGTCAGAAACTTAATAAAATATGATACGTTTCAATTATTTACGTATATGAAACTTTCGTGCTACAGGAGGTTGAACGTTCGAATCTCGAAAAAACGATGAAATAAAGGTAGGTCTACGAAAAAAGTCCCCATTTTTTTCAGAGATGAGATAGGAGAATTTTGTTTGTTGCATATGATTCGCAAGACATATACGCACAAAATATATGGTGTGGCGATTTTGAGAAATGCATGGTTTGTCCACAGTACGCGGTCAAACATAACCAATATTTTCGAAAAATCAACATTTTAAAAGCACGACTTTTAAGCTTATTTGCAGTTCCTGACTTTATTTTTTATTCAATCTTCATCATTTTTTCACTGTTAATGCAGTTTTATAAAACAAATAAATTCATAGAAAAAAATATCACCCATAATATGCAAAGGTCAAGGTCATATACCAATAAGTATTATTTATATCGTCATAAAATAGCTCCAAATCTAAAAATATTTTATAGAAAGTATATGAACAAAAGTTTTAGTCTGTGAAGAGATCTTTCCATTGATGTTTAGTTTTTGAAGATCGGACTTCATTTGATCAAATGACCACAGTCCAAAGTTTGATCCTCTTATCAAACAATTGATATCCATATGTTTCCTCTTTTTTGCTTCTCCTGACTTTATTTTTTGTTCAATCTTCATCATTATTTCACTGTTTATGCATTTTTATAAAACAAATAAAATCATAGAAAAAAAATCAAGCATAATATGCAAAGGTCAAGGTCATATAGAAGATCGGACTTCATTTGATCAAATGACCACAGTCCAAAGTTTGATCCTCTTATCAAACAATTGTATATCCATATGTTTCCTCTTTTTTGCTGCTCCTGACTTTATTTTTTGTTCAATCTTCATAATTATTTCACTGTTTATGCATTTTTATAAAACAAATAAAATCATAGAAAGAAAATCAAGCATAATATGCAAAGGTCAAGGTCATATACCTATTAGTATTATTTATATCGGCATAAAATAGCTCCAAATCTAAAAATATTTTATAGAAAGTATATGAACAAAAGTTTTAGTCTGTGAAGAGATCTTTCCATTGGTGTTTAGTTTTTGAAGATCGGACTTCATTTGATCAAATGACCACAGTCCAAAGTTTGATCCTCTTATCAAACAATTGTATATCCATATGTTTCCTCTATTTTGCTGCTCCTGACTTTATTTTTTGTTGAATCTTCATCATTATTTCACTGTTTATGCATTTTTATAAAACAAATAAAATCATAGAAAGAAAATCAAGCATACTATGCAAAGGTCAAGGTCATATACCAATTACAATTATTTATATCGGCATAAAATAGCTCCAAATCTAAAAATATTTTATAGAAAGTATATGAACAAAAGTTTTAGTCTGTGAAGAGATCTTTCCATTGGTGTTTAGTTTTTGAAGATCGGACTTCATTTGATCAAATGACCACAGTCCAAAGTTTGATCCTCTTATCAAACAATTGTATATCCATATGTTTCCTCTTTTTTGCTGCTCCTGACTTTATTTTTTGTTCAATCTTCATCATTTTTTCACTGTTTATGCATTTTTATAAAAGAAATAAAATCATTAAAAAATCAAGCATAATATGCAAAGGTCAAGGCCATATTCCAATTATTGTTATTTTTATTGGCACAAAATAGCTCCAAATCTAAAAATATTTAAAAAAATTATGTGAACAAAAGTTTTAGTTTGTGAAGAGATCTTTCCATTGGTGTTTAGTTTTTGAAGATCGGACTTCATTTAATCAAATTACCACAGTCCAAAGTTTAATCCTTTTATCAAACAATTGTAAATCCGAATGTTTCCTCTTTTTTGCAGCACTGACTTTTTTTTGTTCACTCTTATCATTTTTTCACTGTTTATGCATATAAATAATGCAAATAAACTCATAGTAAATAACGATGAAAATATGCAATGGTCAAGGTCATAATACCGATTATTGTTATTTTTAATGGCACATAATAGCTTCAAATCTAAAAATGTTTTATAGAAAGTATATGAACAAAAGTTTTAGTTTGTGAAGAGATCTTTCCATTGGTGTTTAGTTTTTGAAGATCGGACTTCATTAGATCAAATTACAACAGTCCAAAATTTGATCCTTTATCAAAAAATCTTAAATCAGTATGTTACCTCAAAAGTTTATTTCAGGTGGCATATTTCGTAATTTCGTGTCTTTGTCCAAAGTCAAAATAACAACAATATGGTACGTTTTCTTTCTTTCGCCTTTTTTGGCCAAGACATAAAGACACATGATTGCGTTATTTCCCCTTTCACCTTTAAGGGCTAGTACACGAAAATAAGAAATTGCAGATATCAGCCATCCTAATTTACTGCATTTCTAAGACCTAAATTGCAATATGTAAATCAATTTTGTTTATCATATTTCGCTATGGGGCACTTTGCTTGATATCTGAGAAGAAAGTCCGTAGAGCTAATGTCAAATCCCCGGCGTCATTTTCGTCGTTGTCGTCCGTGAACAAACCTTTAACCTGGCTTATATCGTTTATATTCTAAGAAATAGAGCTTAGATATTTTACATGTAGACAGCCCAATTCAAGATCTATCATTTGGAACTATGACTTTTGGCTTGTCACCTTCACCTTGGAGTTTGACCTACTTTTCAAAAACTTAAATCTTTGACAAAAAATGCTGTTACGGCAAGCTATGTTGTCTTCTGACCACTCTTGTTGTTATAACTAAGAAAGTTGATATTCTTGTTGAAAGCCTGATAAATTTGATAAATCTAAGGACCAAAAACCTGAATTTTTCTACTGGCTATAGAAGGTTGAATGTTCGAACCTTGCATAGACTTTGCAGACTTGTGTGGGTATATGAAAAACATTTCTTTTGCAATCATATTCAAACTTTGTAACAAATTTTGTACCGAAGTCCGATTAAAGCTTATATCTTTGAATAAATCACAGATTATGCACCTTTTTACATAAAAGCAGCAATTTTGTACTCTTAAGTATCAACACACGTATAGAAATTCATTTGCTTTTGTAATACAATTCGTGAATTGCAATGTTTGAAAAGAATGAGATTGAATTGCGAAAACCGATGATATCGCAATTGCGAAGGTTTTCGCACCTCGCAGTGCGAAAACCTATTGTTCTTCTTCTGTTTTATTTTTTTAGGTTTTCGCATCGCTTGCGAAAACCTATTGTTCTTCTTCTGTTTTATTTTTTTTTTTTTTTTTTTTATTATTTTTCTAACCTTTTTTTGTGAACGGCATATCACCATGATAGAAAAAAGTCACATGTTTGAAATTTTAATCAGTTATTTCCACGTATTTGAACTTGATCCTAACGTTGAGAAAATTTTCATTTATGTCTTACTTTTCCCGCCAGGGGGCGTTTTGTATGAAATTTATTAATGGCTAATAACTCACTTATTTGAGGTCCGATTCAAATGCGGTTTTTTGCATTCTGTTCCTTGTTGATAGCCAAATAAAATATGATAGATTTCGAGGGTACGTGTCGCTGAAAGTATTTGAGCTACAGAAGGTTGAAAGTTCGAACCTCGCAAAAAACTGTGCAAATGAGGGTAGGTCTACGAAAAACCTATCCATTTTTCTTAGAGATCAGATAGAAGAATTCTGTTTGCTGCAAATGATTTGCAAGACATATACGCACAAAATATATGGGGTGGCGAATTTAAGAAATGTATGGTTTGTCCTCTGCAAATGGTCAAACTTCACTAAATTTTAGAAAAAGTTAAAGTTTCAAAAACATGTTTTTTATCGCTTCTGACTTTATTTTTTGTTAATTCTTCATGATATTTTCACAAGTTATGTATTGTAATGTCTGAAAGGGGATCACAATTAAAAATTTTAAAAATAATTGAAAAAGTCAAGGTCATGTTACGATTCTTGTGTTTTTATTCGGCCCCAAATAGCTCAAAAACTAAAAATATTTCTTTGAGAGTATATGAACAAAAGTTTTAGTTATTCAAGAGCTCTTTCCAGTGATGTTTAGTTTTTGAAGATCGGACTTGATTTGGTCATTTTACGGCAGTCCAAAGTTTGATCCCTTTATCAAACAATTGTAAATCCGTATGTTTCCTCCTTTTTGCAGCTCCTGACCTTATTTTTTGTTCAATCTTCATCATTTTTACACTGTTTATGCATTTTTATAATACAAATAAACTCATAGTAAATAATGATGAAAATATGCAACGGTCAAGGTCATAATACCGATTATTGTTATTTTTTATCGGCACAAAATAGCTTCAAATCTAAAAATATTTTATAGAAAGTATATGAAAAATAGTTTTAGTCTGTGAAGAGATCTTTTCATTGGTGTTTAGTTTTTGAAGATCGGATTTCATTTGATCAAATTACCACAGTCCAAAGTTTGATCCTTTTATCAAACAATTGTAAATCCGTATGTTTCCTCTTTTTTGCATCTCCTGACTTTATTTTTTGTTCAATCTTCATCATTTTTTCACTGTTTATGCATTTTTATGATACAAATAAACTCATAGTAAATAATGATGAAAATATGCAAAGGTCAAGGTCATAATACCAATTATTGTTATTTTTTATCGGCACAAAATAGCTTCAAATCTAAAAATATTTTATAGAAAGTATATGAACAAAAGTTTTAGTTTGTGAAGAGATCTTTTCATTGGTGTTTAGTTTTTGAAGATCGGACTTCATTTGATCAAATGTCCACAGTCCAAAGTTTGATCCTCTTATCAAACAATTGAATCCAAGTTTATCTTTTTTACTGCTCCTGATTTTAATTTTTGTTCAATCTTCATCATTATTTCACTGTTTATGCATTTTTATAAAGCAAATAAAATCGTAGAAAAAAAACAAGCATAATATGCAAAGGTCAAGGTCATATACCAATTAAAAATTTTTTATCGGCATAAAATAGCTCCAAATCAAAAAATATTTTATAGAAAGTATGTGAACAAAGGTTTTAGTCTGTGAAGAGATTTTTCCATTAATGTTTAGTTTTTGAAGATCGGACTTCATTTGATCAAATGACCACAGTCCAAAGTTTGATCCTCTTATCAAACAATTGTATATCCATATGTTTCATCTTTTTTACTGCACCTGACTTTATTTTTTGTTCAATCTTCATCATTTTTTCACTGTTTATGCATTTTTATAAAACAAATAAATTCATAGAAAAAAAAAAGCATTATATGGAAAGGTCAAGGTCATATACCAATTAGTATTTTTTTTATCGGCATAAAATAGCTCCAAATCTAAAATATTTTATAGAAAGTATATGAACAAAAGTTTTAGTCTGTGAAGAGATCTTTCCATTGGTGTTTAGTTTTTGAAGATCGGACTTCATTTGATCAAATTACCACAGTCCAAAGTTTGATCCTTTTATCAAACAATTGTATATCCATATGTTCCCTCTTTTTTGCTGCTCCTGATTTTAATTTTTGTTCAATCTTCATCATTATTTCACTGTTTATGCATTTTTATAAAACAAATAAAATCATAGAAAAAAATTCAAGCATAATATGCAAAGGTCAAGGTCATATACCAATACATGGAATTGCTTTCATGAAAACTGATGATATCGCGATTTCATAACTGACAGGTAATACTCAACAATACTCTCTTGGGTAAAAAGTCTTCTTAAACATTGCGACAGAAACGTTTGAAAGATCACTGTTAACAGTATCAACAAGCAATTGAACGAAGAAATGTTTTTCGAATCATGCGACTCGTGAACTGAATTTAATTGCTGTTGCGAAAACCGATGATATCGCGATTGCGATTCTAGTTTTTATTATTATTTTTCTAACCCTTTTTTATGACAAAAAGGGGAAAAATTTTACTTTTAACAAAAATTAAAAAAGCTTTTGTTTCATGAACTTTGACCCCCAAAAAAAATGATTTTTCGCTTTAAAACACACTGAAAAGGAAGGATGTATACGGGCAAAAAAACTTTTTTGGGTTTTCCCCCTGATTAGTTTTTATATTTTTTAAAACAAAAATTTAAAATTTTAAAAAATTTTTAAAAATGGGGAAAAGGGTTATGTTTGAATTTGGGAAATTTTTTAAAGGGGAAAGCCTTTTGATTTTCAAGTGAAAAAAAGTGGGGGAAAAAATTTTTAAAGTGTTTCCCAAAAAACCCCTGGCGATATTCATTTTTTTTTGGGGTAAGGGCTTTTTACGAAAATCTAGAAATTTTGGAATTTTAAGGGGGAAAAAGGGGGTTTTTTTTGGGTTTGGGTTTCCCCCCCATGGGGGTTTTCCCCTACGCGGGAAAAAAGGGGGCCCGTGATAAAAGGGGAAATTTTCAAAAGGGGTTTTTTAGAAAAAGGGGTTTCTTTTAGGATGAAAAGGGGGTTTTTCCCCGGGAAACCGATAAGCAATTCCCCCTTTTTTTAAAACCCCGGGTTTCTTAAAACTTTTATTAGGGTTTCAGCCTAAAAGTAAAAAATTTTTGGGTTTTTTCGCTTTGCAGTGCGAAAACCATTGTTCTTTTTTGGGGTTTTTTTGGTTTTCGCATCGTTTGGGAAAAACCCCTTTTTTCTTCTTTGTTTTTTTTTTTTTTTTTTTTTTATTATTTTTCCGTCTCTTTTTTTTGAAGGGGATATCAAAAAAATTTGGAAATTTTTCCCCGTTCTTTTTTTTTTTTTTAAAATTTTTTTTCTTTGGAGAATTTTTCCTAACGTCGAAAAAATTTTTATTTTTGCCCCTTAAAAATTTTTCCCTTTGGGGGGGGTTTTTGGTAAAATTTACTAAGGGTTTTAAAAAATTTGGGGTTTTTTGAAGCCCTTTTTTAAAAGGCATTTTTTCATTTTTTTTCCTTTTCATTATTTTAAAAAAATATGATATTTTAAAAAATTGGGGGTAATAAAACCCTTTTTTTTTACAGGGGTTGAATTTTGAACTCAAAAAAACGGGGGAAATGGGGGTTTTGGTCGGGGGAAAAAATTTTTTCCAAAAGCCCCTTTCAGGAATGAGTAGGAAAATTTTTTTTTTGTTGATATGATTCGAAAAAAACATATCCCCAAAAAAATATTTTGGGGGCTTTTTTTTGAAATGCTTTGGTTTTTTTCCACAGTATGGGGGCCAAAATTTCCCAAAAATTTTTTGGGAAAAGTCAAAATTTTCAAAGAAAGATTTTTAAATTTTTTATTTGCAGCTGGGGGCTTTTTTTTTTTTTTCAATCTTCAAATTTTTTTTTTACTTTTTAAAGCAGTTTTTTAAAAAAAAAATTTTTTTGGAAAAAAAAAAAACACCCAAAAATATGCAAGGGCCCCAAAGGGCCCCTTAAAAAAAATTTTTTTAAAATTTTTTTAAAAGGGGAAAAAAATCCCTTTTAAAAACTAAAAAAATTTTATAAAATGTATTTTTTGAAAAAAATTTTTAGTCTGGGGGAAAAGGGGGTTCTTTTATTGGTGTTTAGTTTTTGGAAATCGGACTTTTTTTTATCAAATGACCACAGCCCCAAAATTTGTTTCCCCTTAAAAAAATTTGGGGTTTTAAACCATACGTTTCCTCTTTTTCGCGCTCCAAATTTTTTTTTTTTGTTAAAATTTTTATCTTTTTTTCACTGTTTTTGCTTTTTTTTTAAAAAACAGATAAATTTTTAGAAAAAAATAAACAAAAAAAAAGAAAAGGGTTCAAGGTTTTTTTTACCAATTTTTTAAAATTTTTTTTATGGGGATAAAAAAGCCCCCAAAATTAAAAAAAAATTTTTTAAAAAATTAAAAGGGAAAAAAATTTTTTTGTTTTTTAAAAAAGGGCCCCTTTTTCCCCGTTTTTTTTTTTTTTAAAAAATTGGGGGCTTGTTTTGGGTTTCAAAAATTTGGGGGTTTCCCCAAAATTTACCCTTTTTTTGGGGGAAAAAATTGTAAATCATTTTTTTTGTTTTAAAATTGTGAAAATTTTAAAAAATGAATGTTCGATTTTTTTAAAATTGCGAAATTGATTAAAAAAATTTTCTGAAAATTTCTAGGTCCCAATGGAAAAATTGTAAAAATTTTTTTTTTCCCCTTTTTTGGGCCCTTTTGGGGGCGCTTAGTTTTAAAGCACCCCTTTTTCCCCATAAAAAAAAAATTTAAAACCTTTTACCCCAAATTTTGGGGTTTTTTTTCCCTTATTTTTTCTTTTTGAAAAACCTAATAAAAATGTTTAGTTTTAGGTTTTGAGGGGGGTAAAAAATTTTTGGGGGCCTGGGGAAGGGAAAGGGTTTTTAAATTTTTGAACCCCGAAAAAAAAAATTTTACGGGATGGGGGGTTTGTGTACAAAAAACCCCATCCGTTTTTTTTTAAAATTTCCGATAAAAAAAAATTTTGTTTGCTGCAAATAAATTTAAAAAACATTTTAAAAAAAAATTTTTGGGGGCAAAAATTTTAATTTTTGCAGGGTTTTTTCCCTCTAAAAAAGGGAAAAATTCACAAAATTTTTTTGGGGAAAAAATTTTAAAAATTTTAAAAAAAATGTTTTTTGTCGCTCCTGACTTTATTTTTAGTTCATTTTCTTTATTTTTCAAAAATTATGTTTTTTTTTTTTTTTTAAAAGGGGCCCCAAAATTTTTAAAAAATTAAAAAAAAATTTTAAAAAGGGCCCCAAAGGGATATTACAAAAAATTGTTTTTTTTTTTGGGGGTCCGAAAGCCCCCCAAAAAAAAAAATATTTTTTTAAAAATTTTAAAAAAAAAGTTTTTATTTTTTAAAACCCTTTCCGTGTTTTTTAGGTTTTGAAGGGGGCTTAAATTTGGCCCCTTTTAAAAGGCCCCGTCCAAATTTTTTATCCTTTTTTGGAAAAATTTAAATCTTTTTTTTATGTTTTAAAATTTTTGGGGATATAAAAGGGGAAAAGAATGTTCCCCTACGACTTGTATGCTTCTTTTTAAACCAATTTTCTGCATTTTTGGGGCCCCCAATATTTTAAAAATTTTTTTCAAATTTTTTTTCCCCTTTTGTTTGTTTGGGGGGGCTTGGCTTAAAAAACCCCCTTTTTTTTTTTTAAAATGTTTTAAAAATCTGATTTTTAGGGGAATTTTTTTTTCATTCGTTCCTTAGGCCCAATTTAAAACAACACTAAAATATTTTTTTCGAAATTTTCAGGGAAAAAGAAAAAAAAATTTAATGCAAAAAAAAATTCGTTATAATGTTAAGGGGATTTTCCCCTTTTCCGTTTTCTTTTTAAAAAATTTTTTGGGGTCATTTGCAATTTTTTTTTTTTTCAAAATAAAATTTCCCCCTTTTGTTATCCTTTTTTAAAAAAACCCCCAAAAAAAACTTTAAAAAATTTGCGTCCCCCCAAAGCGGGGAAAAAAAATTTTAAGTTTGGGGTTTCATTACAGAAGGGAATTTTTTTAAAAAAAATTCCCCTTTTGGGTTTTAAAAAATTTGGGGTTAAACTTGCAAAAAAAGGGGTTTTAAAGTCACTGAAATTAAAAATTTAAAAAAAACCCTTAAAAGGAAAAATAATTTTTTTTCGAAACTTTTTGACTCAAAAAAATAAAAGGAAAATTTTTTTGGGGAAAAACCCCCAGTTTTTCGTTTAAACCCCATTTATTTTTTTAAAATTTTTTTTTTTCCCGTCTTTTTTTTTTTGAAGGGCCCTTTCAACAAGATGGGAAAAATTTTTACATTTTTGTTTTTTTTTCCCAGTTTTTTTCCCGGGCTAAATTTTTAAACCTAACGTCGAAAAAAATTTTAATTTTTTTTTTTAAATTTTTTTCCGCGGGGGGGGTTTTTTTTAAAAAGTGAAAGGGCTAAAAAACCCCTTTATTTAAAAGTCCGTTGGGGAAAAGGGGGTTTTTTGCTTTTGCTTTTCCTTTTTTCAAAAAAATTAAAAAAAAAATGATTTTTTAAAAAAATTGGGGTATATAAAAAATTTTTGCTACAGGGGGTTTTGAATGTTCAAAAATTCGAAAAAACTGTAAAATTTGGGGGTTTGTCTGCGAAAAAAATTTTTTCCCCTCTTTTTGGAATGAGATAGGAGAATTTTGTTTGTTGCATATGATTTTGAAAGACTATACGCACAAAATATTAGTGTGGCGATTTTTAAAATGCAGGGGTTTTTCCCCCAGTATGCGGTCAAACTTTACCAATTTTTTTCGAAAAAAATCAACATTTTCAAAGCATGACTTTTAATTTATTTGCAGCTCCCGACTTTATTTTTTATTCAATCTTATCATTTTTTTTACTGTTAATGCAGTTTTATAAAAAAAAATTTTTAAACATGGAAAAAAAATCAGCCATAATATGCAACGGTCAAGGTCATATACCAATTATTATTATTTTATCGGCATAAAATACCTAAAAATCTAAAAATATTTTATAGAAGTATATGAACAAAAGTTTATAGTCTGTGAAGAGATCTTTATATTGGTGTTTAGATTTTGAAGATCGGACTTCATTTGATCAAATGACCACAGTCCAAAGTTTGATCCTTTATAAAACAATTGTATATCCATAGGTTTCCTCTTTTTCGCTGCTCCTGCCTTTATTTTTGTTCAATCTTCATCATTATTTCACTGTTTATGCATTTTTATAAAACAAAAAAATTATGGAAAAAAATCAAGCATAAATAAAGGTCAAGGTATATCCAATTATTATTATTTTTTTCGGCATAAAATGCTAAAAATCAAAAAATTTTATAGAAAGTTAGAACAAAAGTTTTAGTTCTTTAAGAGTCTTTCCATATGTTTAGTTTTTGAAGTCGGACTTTTTTGGGTAAATTTTACGG
>CM037781.1:19784904-19821132 GCA_021229015.1 Solen grandis
CATGGTGATATGCCGTTCACAAAAAAAGGTTAGAAAAATAATAATAAAAATAAAAATAAAAAAAAAAATAAAACAGAAGAAGAACAATAGGTTTTCGCAAGCGATGCGAAAACCTAACTAGAACCGCAAGCGGTATCTCGGTTTTCGCTTTTAACCTAATCAACTTGAACACTTTATTTCAACTCAGCCACAATTTTCAATATGAAACAGAACGAAAAGGTTTTTTTGAAGACCTACTCTCATTAGCACATTTTTTTTTTTTTTTTTTTTTTTTGCAATGTTAGAACATTCAAACTCTTCTAGCGCAAATATTTTCCCATACCCTATCCTTTGAAATCCATCACATTTTTGGTGCTGTCAACAAGGAACAAAATGCTGAAAACCGCATTTCAATCAGACTTTAACGTTTTGAGTTATAAGCAAAAGAGTGATTTTAAGCAATACGCCCTCTAGCGGCAAAATGAGAAACAAAATTGCAAATAGTTCAAACAAGTATATAAGTCGCACTAGTCGAACATTCTTTTTCTTATATATCACAATTTCAAGCATAAAAACTGATTAACAATTATTCCAAAAAAGGATCAAACTTTGGACTGCCGTAAAATGAACAGATCAAGTCCGATCTTCAAAAACTAAACATTATACGAAAGAACTATTTAGAACTAAAACTTTTGTTCATATACTCTCAATGAAATATTTTTTTAGATTTGGAGCACTTTGGGGCCGAATAAAAACACACTTATCGTAATATGACCTTGACCTTTTCAATGTTTGTTTTTAACTTTTTAATTGTGAGGCCCTTTCAAACTTAACAAACCATAACGTGTAAAAATTTCATGACGAATAAACAAAACATAAAGTCAGGAGTTTTTGGAATTATAATTTTTCCTAAATTTAAGTGAAGTTTGACCGTTTCTAGTGGACAAACCACGCATTTCTTAAATTCGCCACCCCATATATTTTGTGTGTATACGTCTTTCAAATGGTATGCAGGAGACGGAATTCTTCAATCTGATTTCTAAAAAAAAAAAAACGGATAGGTTTTTCGTAGACCTACACTCATTTGCACAGGGTTTTTTTTTATTGTTGTTTTTTGCGAGGTTCGAACATTCAACCTTCCGTAGCTCAAAACCTTTCAGCCACACGGACTCTCGATTCCTATCATATGTTATTAGGCTATCAACAGGGAACAGAATGCAAAAAACCGCATTCGAACCGGACTTCAACTTTTTGAGTTATAAGCAAAAGAATGATTTCAAGAAAGGCGCCCCCTAGCGGCAAAATGAGAAAGAAAATAGATTAAAATTTTACCATTAGGTACCTAGCAAAGCAGCAAATAATTCAATCAAGTATACTAGTCGCACAAGTCAAACTTTTTATTCTTATGTATCAGAATTTGAAACATAAAACCTGATTTACAATTATTCGAAAAAAAGGATCAAACTTTGGACTGCCGTAAAATGACCAAATCAAGTCCGATCTTCAAAATCTAAACATCATTAGAAAGAACTTTTCTAAAACTAAATCTTTTGTTCATATATTGTTTATGAATTGTTTTTTGATTTTGAGCTATTTCAAGCCGAATTGATATACAATTATCCTAATATGACCTTGACCTTTACAATACATTTTTACTTTTTATATTGTGTGACACTTAAGAACATAGTTTTACATTAAATGTGAAAATTTCATAGAAATTGAACTAAAAATAAAGTCAGGAGCTGCAAAAAATCTTAACAGTCATGCTTTGAAAATGTTGATTTTTCGAAAATATTGGTTAAGTTTGACCGCGTACTGTGGACAAACCATGCATTTCCCGAATTCGCCACCCCATATATTTTGTGCGTATATGTCTTGCAAATCATATGCAACAATCAAAATTCTTTTATCTCAATTCCAATAAAAATGGGCACTTTTTTCGTAGACCTACCCTCATTTTCACTGTTTTTTGCGAGGTTCGAACTTTCAACCTTCCGTAGTCAAAAAGTTTTATGTACGCAGATTTTTTAAACCTATCATATTTGATTAGGATTTTGACAAGAAACACAATGCAAAAAACCACATCTGAATCGGACCTCAAATAACAGAGTTATTAGCATTTGTTGATTTTTTTCAAAGCGCCCCCTAGCGGCAAAAATAAGACAAAAATGAAAATTTTCTCAACGTTAGGATCAAGTTCAGATAAATATAAGGAACAGGTAAAAATTTCATTATTGTGGCTTTTTTCTATTGGAATTTTAATTAAAAAAAAAGGGTTAATTTTTAATTAAAGTGATCTTTAAATTTTTGTCGCAATGTTTAAGCAGACTTTTTAAGAAGAATACTTTTAAGTATTACCTGTCTGTAATGTAGTCGCAAACTTGAAAACTTTTTTTACAGACTTCGGGTACTGCAACATTATATGTGTGTGTTGCTTTATGAGGGTGACATACGACAATTGTACTCGATAAACAACAATTGCAAACGACACACAACAGTATAAAATGACACGCGACAATGCGATATGCCACTTAACATTATAACGAACTAATGTTGCATTGAATTACTATCATTTTCATGAAATATCGCATAAACATTTTAGTGTTGTTTCAAATTGATGTCACCAAGGAACAGAATGCCAAAAATTGCATAAAAATCAGACTTTAATTATTTTAGTAATAAAGGGTGATTTCAAGCCAAGCGCCCCCTAGCAGCAAAATGAGAAACAGAATTGAGTAAAATTTTACTATTAGGTACCTAGAAATGCAGCAAATGGTTCAATGAAGCATACAAGTCGCACTAGTCGAACATTCTATTCCTTATATATCACAATTTGAAGCATAAAAACTGATTTACAATTGTTCTAAATAGGATCAAACTTTGGACTGCCGTAAAATGACCAAATCAAGTCCGATCTTCAAAAACTAAACATCACTGGAAAGGGCTATTCAAGAACTAAAACTTTTGTTATATACTTTCAATAAAAATATTTTTCGTTTTGGAGCTATTTGGAGCCGAATAAAAACACAATTATCATAATATGACCTTGACATTTAAATTTTTTTAAATTTTTAATTGTGAGGCCCTTTAAAACATAACAATACATAACTTGTGAAAATATCATGAAGAATGAACTAAAAATAAAGTCAGGAGCGACAAAAAACATCTTTTCGAAATTTTAATTTTTCCTAAAATTTAGTGAAGTTTGACCGTTTCTAGAGGACAAACCATGCATTTATTAAATTCGCCACCCCATATATTTTGTGCGTATATGTCTTGCAAATCATTTGCAGCAAACAGAATTCTTCTATCTGATGTCTAACAAAAACGGATAGGTTTTTCGTACACATACCCTCATCTGCACAGTTTTTTGCGAGGTTCGAACTTTCAACCTTCCGTTGCTAGCTCAAAAAGTTTCAGCCACTCATACCTAGAACCTATGATATTTTATTAGGCTATCAACAAGAAACATAATGCAATAAACCGCATTTGGATCAGGCTTTAACTTTTTGAGTTATAAGTAGAAGAGTGCTTTCAAGCTAAGCGCCCCCTAGTGGCAAAATGAGAAACAAAATTGATTAAAATTTTACCATTAGGTACCTAGCAATGCAGCAAATAGTTCAATCAAGTACGCAAGTCGCACTAGTCGAACATTCTATTTCTTATATATCACTATTTGAAGCATAAAAACTGATTTACAATTATTCCAAAAAAGGATCAAACTTTGGACTGCCGTAATATGACCAAATCAAGTCCGATCTTCGAAAACTAAACATCACTGGAAAGGGCTATTCAAGAACTAAAACTTTTGTTCATATTCTCTCAAGGAAATATTTTTAGTTTTTGAGCTATTTGGGGCCGAATAAAAACACAATAATCGTAACATGACCTTGACCTTTTCAATTATTTTTAAAATTTTTAATTGTGAGTCCCTTTCAAACATAACAATACATTACATGTGAAAATATCATGAAGAATTAACAAAAAATAAAGTCAGAAGCGATAAAAAACATGTTTTTGAAACTTTAACTTTTCCTAAAATTTAGTGAAGTTTGACCATTTGCAGAGGACAAACCATACATTTCTTAAATTCGCCACCCCATATATTTTGTGCGTATATGTCTTGCAAATCATTTGCAGCAAACAGAACTCTTCTATCTGATCTCTAAGAAAAATGGATAGGTTTTTCGTAGACCTACCCTCATTTGCACAGTTTTTTGCGAGGTTCGAACTTTCAACCTTCTGTAGCTCAAATACTTTCAGCGACACGTACCCTCGAAGCCTATCATATTTTATTTGGCTATCAACAAGGAACAGAATGCAAAAAACCGCATTTGAATCGGACCTCAAATAAGTGAGTTATTAGCCATTAATAAATTTCATGCAAAACGCCCCCTGGCGGGAAAAGTAAGACATAAATGAAAATTTTCTCAACGTTAGGATCAAGTTCAAATACGTGGTAATAACTGATTAAAATTTCATACATGTGACTTTTTTCTATCATGGTGATATGCCGTTCACAAAAAAAGGTTAGAAAAATAATAAAAAAAAAAAAAAAAAAAATAAAACAGAAGAAGAACAATAGGTTTTCGCACTGCGAGGTGCGAAAACCTAACTAGAATCGCTATTGCGATATCATCGGTTTTCGCGAAAGCACTTATATTCAGTTCACGAGTCGCATGATCCGAAAAACATATCTTCGTTCAATGGCTTGTTGATACTGTTAACAGCGATCTTTCAAACAATTTTGTCGCAATGTTTAAACAAACTTTTTACCCAAAAGAATATTTTTGAGTATTACCTGTCAGCTGCAAATGATTTAAGTAATGCTTTAATACAATGATTTTTGAAAGGATCAAACTTCAGAATGCCATAAAATAACCAAATCAAGTCCAATCTTCAAAATCTAAACATCATTGGAAAGAACTCTTATAAAAATAAATGTTTTGTTCATATATCGTTTATGAATTGTTTTTAGGTTTTGAGCTATTTCAAGCCGAATAGATATACACTAATCCTAATATGACCTTGACATTTACGATTAATTTTTAAGTTTTTTATTATATGAACTTTAAAGACAATGTTATACATTATATGTGAAAATTTCATGCAGATTGAACAAAAAATAAAGTCAGGAGCTGCAAATGATTTAAAAGTCATGCTTTAATACAACGATTCCTGAAAGAATCAAACTTCAGACTGCCATAAAATGACCAAATCAAGGCCGATCTTCAAAATCTAAACATCATTAAAAGAACTCTTTTAAAACTAAATATTTTGTTCATATATTGTTTATGAATTGTTTTTAGGTTTTAAGCTATTTCAAGCCAAATAGATATACAATAATCCTAATATGACCTTGACCTTTACAATACATTTTAAACTTTTTTATTATATGAAATTTAATGACATAGTCATACATAACATGTGAAAATTTCATGAAGATTGAACAAAAAATAAAGTCAGGAGCTGCAAATGATTTAAGTAATGCTTTAATACAATGATTTTTGAAAGGATCACACTTCAGAATGCCATAAAATAACCAAATCAAGTTCAATCTTCAAAATCTAAACATCATTGGAAAGAACTCTTTTAAAAATAAATATTTTGTTCATATATTATTTATGAATTGTTTTTAGGTTTTGAGCTATTTCAAGCCGAATAGATATACAATAAACCTAATATGACCTTGACCTTTACAATACAATTTTAAATTTTTTATAATATAAAACTTAAAGACATAGTTATACATTACATGTGAAAATTTCATGAAGATTGAACAAAAAAATAAAGTCGGGAGCTTCAAATGATTTTAAAGTCATGCTTTTAAAATGATGATTTTTCGAAAATATTGGTTATGTTTGACCACGTACTGTGGACAAACCATGCATTCCTCAAAATCGCCACACTATATATTTTGTGCGTATATGTCTTGCGAATCATATGCAACAAACAAAATTCTCCTATCTCATTCCTGAAAGACGTGGATAAATTTTTCGCAGACCTACCCTCATTTCACAGTTTTTTTCGAGATTCGAACATTCAACCTCCTGTAGCACGAAAGTTATATATACGCAACTTTTTGAAAACTATCATATTTTATTAAGTAACTGACAAGGAACGCAATGCAAAAAACCGCATTTCAATCGGACTTCAAATAACAGAGTTATTAGCCCTTAGTCACTTTTACAAAACGCCCCCTAGCGGCAAAATTAAGACAAAAATGAAAATTTTCTCGACGTTAGGATCAAATTCAGATCCTAGGACAAAACTGGTAAAAAAATCAGAACTGTGACTATTTCCTATCTTGTTGATATGCCGTTCACAAAAAAGAGACGGAAAAATAATAATAAAAAAAAAAAAAAAAAAAAAAAAAATAAAACAGAAGAAGAACAATAGGTTTTCGCAAGCGATGCGAAAACCTAACTAGAATCGCTATCGCGATATCATCGGTTTTCGCAACAGCAATTTACCTCAGTTAACGAGTCGCATGATTCGAAAAACATATTTCTCCGTTCAATGGCTTGTTGAATACTGTTAACAGCGATCTTTCAAACATTTTTGTCGCAATGTTTTAGCAGACTTTTTACCCAAAAGAATATTTTTGAGAATTACCTGTCAGTTATGTAGTCGCGATACCAATGGTTTTCACGAACGCAATTCCATTCAGTTCATAAGTTGCATGATTCGAAAAACATTTCTTCGTTCAATGGCTTGTTGATACTGTTTACAGCAATCTTTTTAAACATTTCTGTCGCAATGTTTAAGCAGACTTTTTACCCAAAAGAATATTGTTGAGTATTACCTGTCAGTTATGTAGTCGCGATATCATCAGTTTTCACGAAAGCAATTCCATTCAAGTCACGAGTCGCATGTTTCGAAAAACATATTTTTTGTTCGATGGCTTGTTGAATACTGTTAAATGTGATCTTTCAAACATTTTTGTCGCAATGTTTAAGCAGACATTTTACCAAGAAGAATACTTTTAAGTATTACCTGTCAGTTATGTAGTTACGATACCAATGGTTTTCACGTATGCAATTTCATTCAGTTCACAAGTTGCATGATTCGAAAAACATTTCTTCGTTCAATGGCTTGTTGATACTGTTAACAGCCATCTTTCAAACATTTCTGTCGCAATGTTTAAGCAGACTTTTTACCCAAAAGAATATTGTTGAGTATTACCTGTCAGTTATGTAGTCGCGATATCATCAGTTTCACGAAAGCAATTCCATTCAAGTCACGAGTCGCATGTTTTGAAAAACATTTCTTCGTTCAATGGCTTGTTGATACTGTTAACAAAGATCTTTCAAACATTTTTGTCGCAATGTTTAAGCAGACTTTTTACCCAAAAGAATATTGTTGAGTATTACCTGTCAGTTATGTAGTCGCGATATCATCAGTTTTCACGAAAGCAATTCCATTCAAGTCAAGAGTCGCATGTTTCGAAAAACATATTTCTTCGTTCAATGGCTTGTTGAATACTGTTAACAATGATCTTTCAAACATTTTTGTCGCAATGTTTAAGCAGACTTTTTACCAAAGGGAATACTTTTAAGTATTACCTGTCTGTTATGTAGTCGCAAACTTGAAAACTTTTTTTACGGACGTCGGGTACTGCATAATTATATGTGTGTGTTGCTTTATGATGGCGACATATGACAATTGTACTCGATAAACAACAATTGCAAACGACAAACAACAGTTTAAAATAACACGCGACAATGTATTATGCCACTCAACACTATTATAAACTAATGTTGCATTGAATTACTATCATTTATATGAAATATCGCATTAATATTTTAGTGTTCTTTCAAATTGATGTCACCAAGGAACAGAATGCAAAAAATTGCATAAAATCAGACTTCAATTATTTTAGTTATAAAGAGTGATTTCAAGCTAATTGCCCCTCTAACTTCAAAACGAGAAACAAAATTGAGTAAATATTCGCCACCCCAAATATTTTGTGCGTATATGTCTTGCAAATCATTTGCAGCAAACAGAATTCTTCTATCTGATGTCTAACAAAAATGGGTAGGTTTTTCGTAGACCTACCCTCATCTGCACAGTTTTTTGCGAGGTTCGAACTTTCAACCTTCCGTTACTAGCTCAAAAAGTTTCAACCATTAATACCTAGAAGCTATCATTTTTAATTAGGCTTTCAACAAGGAATGTAATGCAACAAACCACATTTGAACCAGACTTCAACTTTTTGAGTTATAAGTAGAAGAGTGATTTCAAGCTAAGCGCCCCCTAGCGGCAAAATGAGAAAAAATAATTACAATTTTACCATTAGGTACCTAGCAATGCAGCAAATAGTTCAATCAAGTATACAAGTCGCACTAGTCGAACATTCTATTTCTTATATGTCACAATTTGAAGCATAAAAACTGATTTACAATTATTCCAAAAAAGGATCAAACTTTGGACTGCCGTAATATGACCAAATCAAGTCCGATCTTCAAAAAGTAAACGACACTGGAAAGAGCTCTTGAAGAACTAAAACTTTTATTCATATACTCTCAAAGAAATATTTTTAGTTTTGGAGCTATTCGGGGCCGAATAAAAACACAATAATCGTAATATGACCTTGACCTTTTCATTTATTTTTTTAACTTTTTAATTGTGATCCCCTTTCAGACATAACAATACATAACTTGTGGAAATATTATGAAGCATTAACAAAAAATACAGTCAGAAGCGATAAAAAACATGTTTTTGAAACTTTAACTTTTCCTAAAATTTAGTGAAGTTTGACCGTTTCCAGAGGACAAACCATACATTTCTTAAATTCGCCACCCCACATATTTTGTGCGTATATGTCTTGCAAATCATTTGCAGCAAACAGAATTCTTCTATCTGATCTCTAACAAAAATGGATAGGTTTTTTGTTGACCTACCCTCATTTGCACAGTTATTTGCGAGGTTCGAACTTTCAACCTTCTGTAGCTCAATACTTTCAGCGACAGGTACCCTCGAAACCTATCATGTTTTATTTGGCTATCAACAAGGAACAGAATGCAAAAAACCGCATTTGAATCGGACCTCAAATAAGTGAGTTTTTAGCCATTAATAAATTTCATGCAAAACGCCCCCTGGCGGGAAAAGTAAGACAAAAATGAAAATTTTCTCAACGTAAGGATTAAGTTCATATAAGTAGAAAAAACTGGTAGAAATTTCATAATTGTGCCTTTTTTCTATCATGGCGATATGCCGTTCACAAAAACCGGCGGAAAAATAATAATAAAAAAAAAAAAAAAAAAAAAAAAAAAAAATAAAACAGAAGAAGAACAATAGGTTTTCGCCCAGCGATGCGAAAACCTAACTAGAACCGCAAGCGGTATCTCGGTTTTCGCTTTTAACCTAATCAACTTGAACACTTTATTTCAATTCAGCCACAATTTTCAATATGAAATAGAACGAAAAGGTTTTTGAAGACCTACTCTCATTTGCACATTTTTTTTTTTTCAATGTTAGAACATTCAAACTCTTCTAGTGCAAATATTTTCCCATACCCTATCCCTTGAAATCCATCACATTCTGTGTTGCTGTCAACAAGGAACAAAATGCTGAAAACCGCATTTCAATCAGACTTTAACATTTTGAGTTATAAGCAAAAGAGTGATTTTAAGCAAAACGCCCAAAATTAGAAACAAAATTGCAAAAACAGCAAATAGTTCAAACAAGTATATAAGTCGCACTAGTCGAACATTCTTTTTCTTATATATCACAACTTGAAGCATAAAAACTGATTAACAATTATTCCAAAAAAGGATCAAACTTTGGACTGCCGTAAATTGAACAAATCAAGTCCGATCTTCAAAAACTAAACATCACTGGAAAGGCTCCTCAAGGAAAACTTTTGTTCATATACTCTCAATGAAATATTTTTAGTTTTGGAGCTTTTTGTGGCCGAATAAAAACACAATAATCGTAACATGACCTTGACCTTTTCAAATCTTTTTTATTTTTTGAATTGTGAGGCCCTTTCAAACATAACAATACATATCGTGTGAAAAATTCATGAAGAATGAACAGAAAATAAAGTCAGGAGCGACAAAAACATGTTTTTGAAATTTTAATATTTCCTAAAATTTAGTGAAGTTTGACCGTTTCTAGAGGCCAAACCACGCATTTCCTTAATTCGCCACCCCATATATTTTGTGTGTATACGTCTTTCAAATGGTATGCCAGAGACGGAATTCTTCTATCTGATCTCTAACAAAAACGGATAGGTTTTTCGTAGACCTACCTCATTTGCACAGTTTTTTTTTTTGTTTTTTTTTTGCAAGGTTCGAACATTCAACCTTCCGTAGCTCAAAAACTTTCAGCAACACGGACCCTCCAATCCTATCATATGTTATTAGGCTATAAACAGGGAACAGAATGCAAAAAACCGCATTCGAATCGAACTTCAACTTTTTGAGTTATAAGCAAAAGAATTATTTCAAGAAAAGCGCCCCCTAGCGGCAAAATGAGAAAGAAAATTGATTAAAATTTTACAATTAGGTACCTAGCAAAGCAGAAATATTCAATAAATACTAGTCGCACAAGTCAAACTTTTTATCCTTATGTATCAGAATTTGAAGCATAAAACCTGATTCACAATTATTCCAAAAAAGGATCAAAATTTGGACTGCCGTATAATGACCAAATCAAGTCCGATCTTCAAAATCTAAACATCATTCGAAAGAACTTTCCTAAGCCTAAATCTTTTGTTCATATATTGTTTATGAATTGTTTTTTGATTTTGAGCTATTTCAAGCCGAATTGATATACAATTATCCTAATATGACCTTGACCTTTACAATACATTTTTACTTTTTATATTATGTGACACTTAAGAACATTGTTTTACATTAAATGTAAAAATTTCATAGAAATTGAACTAAAAATAAAGTCAGGAGCTGCAAAAATCTTAACAGTCATGCTTTGAAAATGTTGAATTTTCGAAAATATTGGTTATGTTTGACCGCGTACTGTGGACAAACCATGCATTTCCCGAATTCGCCACCCCATATATTTTGTGCGTATATGTCTTGCGAATCATATGCAACAAACAAAATTCTTTTATCTCAATTCCAATAAAAATGGGCACTTTTTTTGTAGACCTACCCTCATTTTCACTGTTTTTTGCGAGGTTCGAACTTTCAACCTTCCGTAGCCAAAAAGTTTTATATACGCAAATTTTTGTTCCCTATCATATTTGATTAGGCTTTTGACTAGGAACACAATGCAAAAATCGAACTTCATATTAGCATTTGTTAATTTTTTTCAATCTGAATCGGACCTCAAATAACAGAGTTATTAGCATTTGTTAATTTTTTTCAAAGCGCCCCCTAGCGGCAACAATCAGACAAAAATGAAAATTTTCTCAACGTTAGGATCAAGTTCAGATAAATATAAGGAACTGGTAAAAATTTCATAATTGTGGCTTTTTTCTATCATGGCGATATGCCGTTCACAAAAAAGGGTTAGAAAAATATAATAACTAGAATCGCTATCGCGATATCATCGGTTTTCGCAAAAGCAATTCCATCAGTTCACGAGTCACATGTTACGAAAAACATATTTCTTCGTTCAATGGCTTTTTGAATACTGTTGAATACAGTGATCTTTCAAACATTTTTGTTGCAATGTTTAAGCAGACTTTTTACCAAGAAGAATACTTTTAAGTATTACCTGTCTGTAATGTAGTCGCTAACTTGAAAACTTTTTTTACAGACTTCGGGTACTGCAACATTATATGTGTGTGTTGCTTTATGAGGGTGACATACAACAATTGTACTCGATAAACAACAATTGCAAACGACACACAACAGTGAATGCAAAAAAATGAATAAAGAGCAATTTAATATTTTAAAAATTAAAAAATGCGATATGCCACTTAACATTATAACGAACTAATGTTGCATTGAATTACTATCATTTTCATGAAATATCGCATAAATATTTTAGTGTTGTTTCAAATTGATGTCACCAAGGAACAGAATGCAAAAAAATGCATAAAAATCAGACTTTAATCATTTTAGTAATAAAGGGTGATTTCAAGCCAAGCGCCCCCTAGCAGCAAAATGAGAAACAAAATTGAGTAAAATTTTACTATTAGGTACCTAGAAATGCAGCAAATCGAACATTCTATTCCTTATATATCACAATTTGAAGCATAAAAACTGATTTACAATTATTCCAAAAAAGGATCAAACTTTGGACTGCCGTAATATGACCAAATCAAGTCCGATCTTCAAAACCTAAACATCACTGGAAAGGGCTATTCAAGAACTAAAACTTTTGTTTATATACTTTCAATAAAATATTTTTTGTTTTGGAGCTATTCGGAGCCGAATAAAAACACAATTATCGTAATATGACCTTGACCTTTGAAATTTCATTTTAACTTTTTAATTGTGAGGCCCTTTAAAACATAACAATACATAACTTGTGAAAATATCATGAAGAATGAACTAAAAATAAAGTCAGGAGCGACAAAAAACATCTTTTCGAAATTTTAATTTTTCCTAAAATTTAGTGAAGTTTGACCGTTTCTAGAGGACAAACCATGCATTTATTAAATTCGCTACCCCATATATTTTGTGCGTATATGTCTTGCAAATCATTTGCAGCAAACAGAATTCTTCTATCTGATGTCTAACAAAAACGGATAGGTTTTTCGTACACATACCCTCATCTGCACAGTTTTTTGCGAGGTTCGAACTTTCAACCTTCCGTAGCTCAAAAAGTTTCAGCCACACGGACCCTCGAATCCTATCATATGTTATTAGGCTATCAACAAGGAACAGAATGCAAAAAACCGCATTCGAATCGGACTTCAACTTTTTGAGTTATAAGCAAAAGAATGATTTCAAAAATAGCGCCCCCTAGCGGCAAAATGAGAAACAAAATTGATTAAAATTTTACTGTTAGGTACCTAGCAAAGCAGCAAATAGTTCAATCAATTATACTAGTCCACAAGTCAAACTTTTATTCTTATGTATCAGAATTTGAAGCATAAAACCTGATTTACAATTATTCCCAAAAAGGATCAAACTTTGGACTGCCGTATAATGACCAAATCAAGTCCGATCTTCGAAAACTAAACATCATTGGAAAGAACTCTTTAAGAACTAAAACTTTTGTTCATATACTCTCAATGAAATATTGTTAGTTTTGGAGCTATTTGTGGCCGAATAAAAACACAATAATCGTAATATGACCTTGACCTTTTCATTTATTTTTTAACTTTTTAATTGTGATCCCCTTTCAGACATAACAATACATAACTTGTGAAAATATCATGAAGAATTAACAAAAAATACAGTCAGAAGCGATAAAAAACATGTTTTTGAAACTTTAAATTTTCCTAAAATTTAGTGAAGTTTGACCGTTTCCAGAGGACAAACCATACATTTCCTAAATTCGCCACCCCATATATTTTGTGCGTATATGTCTTGCAAATCATTTGCAGCAAACAGAATTCTTCTATCTGATCTCTAACAAAAATGGATAGGTTTTTCGTAGACCTACCCTCATTTGCACAGTTTTTTTGCGAGGTTCGAACCTTCAATCTTCTGTAGCTCAAATACTTTCAGCGACACGTACCCTCGAAACCTATCTTATTTTATTTGGCTATCAACAAGGAACAGAATGCAAAAAACCGCATTTGAATCGGACCTCAAATAAGTGAGTTATTAGCCATTAATAAATTTCATGCAAAACGCCCCCTGGCGGGAAAAGTAAGACATAAATGAAAATTTTCTCAACGTTAGGATCAAGTTCAAATAGGTGGTAATAACTGATTAAAATTTCATACATGTGACTTTTTTCTATCATGGTGATATGCCGTTCACAAAAAAAAGGTTAGAAAAATAATAAAAAAAAAAAAAAAAAAAATAAAACAGAAGAAGAACAATAGGTTTTCGCACTGCGAGGTGCGAAAACCTAACTAGAACCGCAAGCGGTATCTCGGTTTTCGCTTTTAACCTAATCATCTTGAACACTTTATTTCAACTCAGCCACAATTTTCAATATGAAACAGAACGAAAAGGTTTCTGAAGACCTACCCTCATTTGCACAGTTTTTTTTTTTTTTTGCGAGGTTCGAACATTCAACCTTCCGTAGCTCAAAAGCTTTCAGCCACACGGACCCTCGAATCCTATCATATGTTATTAGGCTATCAACAGGGAACAGAATGCAAAAAAACGCATTCGAATCGGACTTCAACTTTTTGAGTTATAAGCAAAAGAATGATTTCAAAAAAAGCGCCCCCTAGCGGCAAAATGAGAAAGAAAATTGATTAAAATTTTACTGTTAGGTACCTAGCAAAGCAGCAAATAGTTAAATCAAGTATACTAGTCGCACATGTCAAACTTTTTATTCTTATGTATCAGAATTTGAAGCATAAAACCTGATTTACAATTATTCCCAAAAAGGATCAAACTTTGGACTGCCGTATAATGACCAAATCAAGTCCGATCTTCAAAAACTAAACATCATTGGAAAGAACTCTTTAAGAACAAAAACTTTTGTTCATATACTCTCAATGAAATAATTTTAGTTTTGGAGCTATTTGTGGCCGAATAAAAACACAATAATCGTAATATGACCTTGACCTTTTCATTTATTTTTTAACTTTTTAATTGTGATCCCCTTTCAGACATAACAATACATAACTTGTGAAAATATCATGAAGAATTAACAAAAAATACAGTCAGAAGCGATAAAAAACATGTTTTTGAAACTTTAAATTTTCCTAAAATTTAGTGAAGTTTGACCGTTTCCAGAGGACAAACCATACATTTCTTAAATTCGCCACCCCATATATTTTGTGCGTATATGTCTTGCAAATCATATGCAACAAACAAAATTCTTTTATCTCAATTCCAATAAAATGGGCACTTTTTTTGTAGACTTACCCTCATTTTCACTGTTTTTTGCGAGGTTCGAACTTTCAACCTTCCATAGTCAAAAAGTTTTATATACGCAGATTTTTGAAACCTATCATATTTGATTAGGCTTTTGACAAGGAACACAATGCAAAAAACACATCTGAATCGGACCTCAAATAACAGAGTTATTAGCATTTGTTGATTTTTTTCAAAGCGCCCCCTAGCGGCAAAAAAAGACAAAAATGAAAATTTTCTCAACGTTAGGATCAAGTTCAGATAAATATAAGGAACTGATAAAAATTTCATAATTGTGGCTTTTTTCTATCATGGTGATATGCCGTTCACAAAAAAGGGTTAGAAAAATAATAATAACTAGAACCGCAAGCGGTATCTCGGTTTTCGCTTTTAACCTAATCAACTTGAACACTTTATTTCAACTCAGCCACAATTTTCAATATGAAACAGAACGAAAAGGTTTTTTGAAGACCTACTCTCATTAGCACATTTTTTTTTTTTTTTTTTTTTTTTTGCAATGTTATAACATTCAAACTCTTCTAGCGCAAATATTTTCCCATACCCTATCCTTTGAAATCCATCACATTTTTGGTGCTGTCAACAAGGAACAAAATGCTGAAAACCGCATTTCAATCAGACTTTAACGTTTTGAATTATAAGCAAAAGAGTGATTTTAAGCAAAACGCCTTCTAGCGGCAAAACGAGAAACAAAATTGCAAAAACAGCAAATAGTTCAAACAAGTATATAAGTCGCACTAGTCGAACATTCTTTTTCTTATATATCACAATTTCAAGCATAAAAACTGATTAACAATTATTCCAAAAAGGATCAAACTTTGGACTGCCGTAAAATTAACAGATCTAGTCCGATCTTCAAAAACTAAACATTATACGAAAGAACTATTTAGAACTAAAACTTTTGTTCAATACTCTCAATAAAATATTTTTTAGATTTGGAGCACTTTGGGGCCGAATAAAAACACACTTATCGTAATTGACCTTGACCTTTTCAATGTTTTTTTAACTTTTTAATTGTGACCTTTCAAACTTAACAAACATAACTGTAAAAATTTCATGACGAATAAACAAAACATAAAGTCAGGAGCGACAAAAAAAAAATGTTTTTGGAATTATAATTATTCCTAAATTTAAGTGAAGTTTGACCGTTTCTAGTGGACAAACCACGCATTTCTTAAATTCGCCACCCCATATATTTTGTGTGTATACGTCTTTCAAATGGTATGCAGGAGACGGAATTCTTCTATCTGATTTCTAACAAAAACGGATAGGTTTTTCGTAGACCTACCCTCATTTGCACAGGTTTTTTTATTGTTGTTTTTTTGCGAGGTTCGAACATTCAACCTTCCGTAGCTCAAAAGCTTTCAGCCACACGGACTCTCGATTCCTATCATATGTTATTAGGCTATCAACAGGGAACAGAATGCAAAAAACCGCATTCAATCCGGACTTCAACTTTTTGAGTTATAAGCAAAAGAATGATTTCAAGAAAAGCGCCCCCTAGCGGCAAAATGAGAAAGAAAATAGATTAAAATTTTACCATTAGGTACCTAGCAAAGCAGCAAATAGTTCAATCAAGTATACTAGTCGCACAAATCAAACTTTTTATTCTTATGTATCAGAATTTGAAACATAAAACCTGATTAACAATTATTCGTAAAAAAGGATCAAACTTTGGACTGCCGTAAAATGACCAAATCAAGTCCGATCTTCAAAATCTAAACATCATTAGAAAGAACTTTTCTAAAACTAAATCTTTTGTTCATATATTGTTTATGAATTGTTTTTTGATTTTGAGCTATCTCAAGCCGAATTGATATACAATTATCCTAATATGACCTTGACCTTTACAATACATTTTTACTTTTTATATTATGTGACACTTAAGAACATAGTTTTACATTAAATGTGAAAATTTCATAGAAATTGAACTAAAAATAAAGTCAGGAGCTGCAAAAAATCTTAACAGTCATGCTTCGAAAATGTTGATTTTTCGAAAATATTGGTTAAGTTTGACCGCGTACTGTGGACAAACCATGCATTTCCTGAATTCGCCACCCCATATATTTTGTGCGTATATGTCTTGCGAATCATATTCAGCAAACAAAATTCTTTTATCTCAATTCCAATAAAAATGGGCACTTTTTTCGTAGACCTACCCTCATTTTCACTGTTTTTTACGAGGTTCGAACTTTCAACCTTCCGTAGTCAAAAAGTTTTACATACGCAGATTTTTGAAACCTATCATATTTGATTAGGATTTTGAGAAGAAACACAATGCAAAAAACCACATCTGAATCGGACCTCAAATAACAGAGTTATTAGCATTTGTTGATTTTTTTCAAAGCGCCCCCTAGCGGCAAAAAAAAGACAAAAATGAAAATTTTCTCAACGTTAGGATCAAGTTCAGATAAATATGAGGAGCTGGTAAAAATTTCATAATTGTGGCTTTTTTATATCATGGTGATATGCCGTTCACAAAAAAGGGTTAGAAAAATAATAATAACTAGAATCGCAATCAGAATTGCGATATCATCGGTTTTCGCAATTCAATCACTTTTTTAAGCAACAGAAATTGAAACGTATCATATTAGATCGTTTTAGATTTGGGGCTTTTTTGTGCAAATAAAAATGACAATAATTGGTATATGACCTTGACATATTATGCTTGCTTTTTTCTATGATTTTATTTGTTTTATAAAAATACATAAACAGTGAAATAATGATGAAGATTGAACAAAAAATAAAGTCAGGAGCAGCAAAAAAGAGGAAACATATGGATATACAATTGTTTTATAAGAGGATCAAACTTTGGACTGTGGTCATTTGATCAAATGAAGTCCGATCTTCAAAACCTTAACACCAATGGAAAGATCTCTTCACAAACTAAAACTTTTGTTCATATACTTTCTATAAAATATTTTTAGATTTGGAGCTATTTTATGCCGATATAAATAATACTAATTGGTATATGACCTTGACCTTTGCATATTATGCTTGATTTTTTTTCTATGATTTTATTTGTTTTATAAAAATGCATAAACAGTGAAATAATGATGAAGATTGAACAAAAAATAAAGTCAGGAGAAGCAAAAAAGAGGAAACATATGGATATTCAATTGTTTGATAAGAGGATCAAACTTTGGACTGTGGTCATTTGATCAAATGAAGTCCGATCTTCAAAAACTAAACACCAATGGAAAGAACTCTTCACAGACTAAAACTTTTGTTCATATACTTTCTATAAAATATTTTTAGATTTGGAGCTATTTTATGCCGATATAAATAATACTAATTGGTATATGACCTTGACCTTTGCATATTATGCTTGATTTTTTTTCTATGATTTTATTTGTTTTATAAAAATGCATAAACAGTGAAATAATGATGAAGATTGAACAAAAAATAAAGTCAGGAGCAGCAAAAAAGAGGAAACATATGGATATACAATTGTTTGATAAGAGGATCAAACTTTGGACTGTGGTCATTTGATCAAATGAAGTCCGATCTTCAAAAACTAAACACCAATGGATAGACCTCTTCACAGACTAAAACTTTTGTTCATATACTTTCTATAAAATATTTTTAGATTTGGAGCTATTTTATGCCGATATAAATAATACTAATTGGTATATGACCTTGACCTTTGCATATTATGCTTGATTTTTTTCTATGATTTTATTTGTTTTATAAAAATGCATAAACAGTGAAATAATGATGAAGATTGAACAAAAAATAAAGTCAGGAGCAGCAAAAAAGAGGAAACATATGGATATACAATTGTTTGATAAGAGGATCAAACTTTGGACTGTGGTCATTTGATCAAATGAAGTCCGATCTTCAAAAACTAAACACCAATGGAAAGATCTCTTCACATCCTAAAACTTTTGTTCATATACTTTCTATAAAATATTTTTAGATTTGGAGCTATTTTATGCCGATATAAATAATACTAATTGGTATATGACCTTGACCTTTGCACATTATGGGTAATTTTTTTTCTATGGTTCTATTTTTTTTATAAAACTGCATTAACAGTGAAAAAATGATGAAGATTGAATAAAAAATAAAGTCAGGAGCTGCAAATAACCTTAAAAGTCATGCTTTTAAAATGTTGATTTTTCGAAAATATTGGTTATGTTTGACCGCGTACTGTGGACAAACCATGCATTTCTCAAAATCGCCACACCATATATTTTGTGCGTATATGTCTTGCGAATCATATGCAACAAACAAAATTCTCCTATCTTATTCCTGAAAGACGTGGATAAATTTTTCGCAGACCTACCCTCATTTCACAGTTTTTTCGAGATTCGAACATTCAACCTCCTGTAGCACGAAAGTTATATATACGCAACTTTTTGAAAACTGTCATATTTTATTAAGTAACTGACAAGGAACGCAATGCAAAAAACCGCATTTCAATCGGACTTCAAATAACAGAGTTATTAGCCCTTAGTCACTTTTACAAAACGCCCCCTAGCGGCAAAATTAAGACAAAAATGAAAATTTTCTCGACGTTAGGATCAAATTCAGATCCTAGGACAAAACTGGTAAAAAAATCAGAACTGTGACTGTTTCCTATCTTGTTGATATGCCGTTCACAAAAAAGAGACGGAAAAATAATAATAAAAAAAAAAAAAATAAAACAGAAGAAGAACAATAGGTTTTCGCAAGCGATGCGAAAACCTAACTAGAACCGCAAGCGGTATCTCGGTTTTCGCTTTTAACCTAATCAACTTGAATACTTTATTTCGACTCAGCCACAATTTCCAATAATGACTAAAACTTTTGTTCATATACTTTCTATAAAATATTTTTAGATTTGGAGCTATTTTATGCCGATATAAATAATAATAATTGGTATATGACCTTGACCTTTGTATATTATGCTTGTTTTTTTTTCTATGATTTTATTTGTTTTATAAAACTTCATAAACAGTGAAATAATGATGAAGATTGAACAAAAAATAAAGTCAGGAGCAGCAAAAAAGAGGAAACATGTGGATATTCAATTGTTTTATAAGAGGATCAAACTTTGGACTGTGGTCATTTGATCAAATTAAGTCCGATCTTCAAAACCTAAACACCAATGGAAAGATCTCTTCACAAACTAAAACTTTTGTTCATATACTTTCTATAAAATATTTTTAGATTTGGAGCTATTTTATGCCGATATAAATAATACTAATTGGTATATGACCTTGACCTTTGCATATTATGCTTGATTTTTTTTCTATGATTTTATTTGTTTTATAAAAATGCATAAACAGTGAAATAATGATGAAGATTGAACAAAAAATAAAGTCAGGAGAAGCAAAAAAGAGGAAACATATGGATATTCAATTGTTTGATAAGAGGATCAAACTTTGGACAGTGGTCATTTGATCAAATGAAGTCCGATCTTCAAAAACTAAACACCAATGGAAAGAACTCTTCACAGACTAAAACCTTTGTTCATATACTTTCTATGAAATATTTTTAGATTTGGAGCTATTTTATGCCGATATAAATAATACTAATTGGTATATGACCTTGACCTTTGCATATTATGCTTGATTTTTTTTCTATGATTTTATTTGTTTTATAAAAATGCATAAACAGTGAAATAATGATGAAGATTGAACAAAAAATAAAGTCAGGAGCAGCAAAAAAGAGGAAACATATGGATATACAATTGTTTGATAAGAGGATCAAACTTTGGACTGTGGTCATTTGATCAAATGAAGTCCGATCTTCAAAAACTAAACACCAATGGAAAGATCTCTTCACAGCCTAAAACTTTTGTTCATATACTTTCTATAAAATATTTTTAGATTTGGAGCTATTTTATGCCGATATAAATAATACTAATTGGTATATGACCTTGACCTTTGCATATTATGGTAAGTTTTTTTCTATGGTTTTATTTTTTTTATAAAACTGCATTAACAGTGAAAAAATGATGAAGATTAAACAAAAATTAAAGTCAGGAGCAGCAAAAAAGAGGAAACATACGGATTTACAATTGTTTGATAAAAGGATCAAACTTTGGACTGTGGTCATTTGATCAAATGAAGTCCGATCTTCAAAAAATAAACACCAATGGAAAGACCTCTTCACAGACTAAAACTTTTGTTCATATACTTTCTATAAAATATTTTTAGATTTGGAGCTATTTTATGCCGATATAAATAATAATAATTGGTATATGACCTTGACCTTTGCATATTATGTGTGATTTTTTTTCTATTATTTTATTTGTTTCATGAAAATGCATTAACAGTGAAAAAATGATGAAGATTGAATAAAAAATAAAGTCAGGAACTGCAAATAACCGTAAAAGTCATGCTTTTAAAATGTTGATTTTTCGAAAATATTGGTAAAGTTTGACCGCATACTGTTGACAAACCATGCATTTCTCAAAATCGCCACACCATATATTTTGTGCGTATGTGTCTTGCGAATCATATGCAACAAACAAAATTCTCCTATCTCATCTCTGAAAAAAATGGGCAAGTTTTTCGTAGACCTACCTTTATTTCATCGTTTTTTTCGAGATTTGAACTTTCAACCTCCGTAGCACGAAAGTTTTATATACGCAAATAATTGAAACGTATCATATTTTATTAAGTTTCTGACAAGGAACACAATACAAAAAACCGCATTTGAATCGGACCTCAAATAACAGAGTTATTAGCCCTTAGTCATTTTTACAAAACGCCATCTAGCGGCAAAACTAAGACAAAAATGAAAAATTTCTCAACGTGAGGATCAAATTCAGATCTTAGGACAAAAGTGGTAAAAAAATCAGAAATGTGACTTTTTTCTATCATGGTGATATGCCGTTCACAAAAAAAGGTTAGAAAAATAATAATAAAAATAAAAAAAAAAATAAAACAGAAGAAGAACAATAGGTTTTCGCAAGCGATGCGAAAACCTAATAAAAATAAAACAGAAGAAGAACAATAGGTTTTCGCAAGCGATGCGAAAACCTAACTAGAATCGCAATCAGAATTGCGGTATCATCGGTTTTCGCAATTCAATCACTTTTTTAAGCAACAGAAATTGAAACGTATCATATTAGATCGTTTTAGATATGGGGCTTTTTTGTGCAAATAAAAATGACAATAATTGGTATATGACCTTGACATATTATGCTTGCTTTTTTCTATGATTTTATTTGTTTTATAAAAATGCATAAACAGTGAAATAATGATGAATATTGAACAAAAAATAAAGTCAGGAGAAGCAAAAAAGAGGAAACATATGGATATACAATTGTTTGATAAGAGGATCAAACTTTGGACTGTGGTCATTTGATCAAATGAAGTCCGATCTTCAAAAACTAAACACCAATTGAAAGATCTCTTCACAGACTAAAACTTTTGTTCATATACTTTCTATAAAATATTTTTAGATTTGGAGCTATTTTATGCCGATTAAAATAACAATTATTGGTATATGCCTTTTTATTTTTTTTCTATGATTTTATTTGTTTTATAAAAATGCATAAACAGTGAAATAATGATGAAGATTGAACAAAAAATAAAGTCAGGAGCAGCAAAAAAGAGGAAACATACGGATATACAATTGTTTGATAAAAGGATCAAACTTTGGACTGTGGTCATTTGATCAAATGAAGTCCGATCTTCAAAAACTAAACACCAATGGAAAGACCTCTTCACAGACTAAAACTTTTGTTCATATACTTTCTATAAAATAGTTTTAGATTTGGAGCTATTTTATGCCGATAATAATAATAATAATTGATATATGACCTTGACCTTTGCATATTATGCTTGAATTTTTTTCTATGATTTTATTTGTTTTATAAAAATGCATAAACAGTGAAATAATGATGAAGATTAAACAAAAATTAAAGTCAGGAGCAGCAAAAAAGAGGAAACATACGGATTTACAATTGTTTGATAAAAGGATCAAAATTTGGACTGTGGTCATTTGATCAAATGAAGTCCGATCTTCAAAAACTAAACACCAATGGAAAGATCTCTTCACAAACTAAAACTTTTGTTCATATACTTTCTATAAAATATTTTTAGATTTGGAGCTATTTTATGCCGATAAAAATAATAATAATTGGTATATGACCTTGACCTTTGCATATTTTCATCGTTATTTACTATGTGTTTATTTGTATTATTTAAATGCATAAACAGTGAAAAAATGATGAAGATTGAACAAAAAAAAAAGTCAGGAACTGCAAATAACCGTAAAAGTCATGCTTTTAAAATGTTGATTTTTCGAAAATATTGGTAAAGTTTGACCGCATACTGTTGACAAACCATGCATTTCTCAAAATCGCCACACCATATATTTTGTGCGTATGTGTCTTGCGAATCATATGCAACAAACAAAATTCTCCTATCTCATCTCTGAAAAAAATGGGCACGTTTTTCGTAGACCTACCTTTATTTCATCGTTTTTTTCGAGATTTGAACTTTCAACCTCCTGTAGCACGAAAGTTTTATATACGCAAATAATTGAAACGTATCATATTTTATTAAGTTTCTGACAAGGAACACAATACAAAAAACCGCATTTAAATCGGACCTCAAATAACAGAGTTATTAGCCCTTAGTCATTTTTACAAAACGCCACCTAGCGGCAAAACTAAGACAAAAATGAAAAATTTCTCAACGTGAGGATCAAATTCAGATCTTAGGACAAAAGTGGTAAAAAAATCAGAAATGTGACTTTTTTCTATCATGGTGATATGCCGTTCACAAAAAAAGGTTAGAAAAATAATAATAAAAATAAAAAAAAAAATAAAACAGAAGAAGAACAATAGGTTTTCGCAAGCGATGCGAAAACCTAAAAAAAAAAAAATAAAACAGAAGAAGAACAATAGGTTTCCGCACTGCGAGGTGCGAAAACCTAATAATAAAAGTTTGGAGAAAGCCGTAATGACAAAGGCAATATGCTTATCGGTCCTGGTGTACACAATTGCATCCTAAAATGCACCTCATTCTCTCAAATACGCATCGCAATTCACCTTTCAACACGGGCACTATTTCCTGCGTAGGAACGTCCGGATAGAGGGTAACCAACCCAATAACCGCCTTCTTTTCTTACTTCAACTTGCTAGATTTTCGTGTACAAGCCCTTATCCGAAAAACATGAATATCTGCCATGTTTGTTAAAGGAATCATCTGAAATTTTCAGGACTTTTTGCACACCGTAGGCTACGGCAATCCTGCAAATTTCAACTTCATACGCCAACTTGCCGATTTTATATGATTTTTTTAATAATTCTTGCTTAAATATGCATGACGTCATAATCACGTGACCAAACAAATATTCCTTGCAGTATACATCACTTCACTTTTCAGTGTCTTAATCCTGAAGAAATCATAATTTTTGACTCAAAATTCATGAAACTACAGCGTTTCAATTTCGTTAAAAGTACACTTTTCGCCTTTCTGCCATAACTCAACCAATTCAACCCCGATCTTCAAAAACTTAACATCACTGGAAAGAGCTCTTGAAGAACTAAAACTTTTGTTCATATACTTTCAATGAAATATTTGTAGTTTTGGAGCTCTTTGGGGCCGAATAAAAACACAATAATCGTAATATGACCTTGACCTTTTCATTTATTTTTTAACCTTTTAATCGTGAGGCCCTTTCAAACATAACAATACATAAAATGTGAAAATATCATGAAGAATGAACTAAAAATAAAGTCAGGAGCGACAAAAAACATGTTTATGAAATTTTAATTTTTCCTAAAATTTAGTGAAGTTTGACCGTTTCTAGAGGACAAACCATGCATTTATTAATTTCGCCACCTCATATATTTTTTGCATATATGTCTTGTAAATAATTTGCAGCAAACAGAATTCTTCTATCTGATGTCTAACAAAAATGGATAGGTTTTTCGTAGACCTACCCTCATCTGCACAGTTTTTTGCGAGGTTCGAACTCTCAACCTTCCGTTACTAACTCAAACTTTTCAGTCACTCATACCTTGAATTTATCCTATTTTATTAGGCTATCAACAATGAACATAATGCAACAAACCGCATTTGAATCAGGCTTCAACTTTTTGAGTTATAAGCAAAAGAGTGATTTCAAGCAAAGCGCACCCTAGCGGCAAAATGAGAAACAAAATTGATTAAAATTTTACCATTAGGTACCTAGCAATGCAGCAAACAGTTCAATAAAGTATACAAGTCGCACTAGTCGAACTTTCTATTTCTTATATATCACAATTTTAAGCATAAAATGGTATAACAATTATTCCAAAAAAGGATCAAACTTTGGACTGCCGTAATATGACCAAATCAAGTCCGATCTTCAAAAACTAAACATTAATGAAAAGGGCTCTTCAAGATCTAAAACTTTTCTACATATACTCTCAATGAATTATTTTTAGTTTTTGAGCTACTTGGGGCCGAATAAAAACACAATAATCGTAATATGACCTTGACCTTTTCATTTATTTTTTTACTTTTTAATTGTGATCCCCTTTCAGACATAACAATACATAACTTGTGAAAATATCATGAAGAATGAACTAAAAATAAAGTCAGAAGCGATAAAAAACATGTTTTTGAAACTTTAACTTTTCCTAAAATTTAGTGAAGTTTGACCGTTTCCAGAGGACAAACCATACATTTCTTAAATTCGCCACCCCATATATTTTGTGCGTATATGTCTTGCAAATCATTTGCAGCAAACAGAATTCTTCTATCTGATCTCTAACAAAAATGGATAGGTTTTTCGTAGACCTACCCTCATTTGCACAGTTTTTTGAGAGGTTCGAACTTTCAACCTTCTGTAGGTCAAATACTTTCAGCGACACGTACCCTCGAAACCTATCATATTTTATTTGGCTATCAACAAGGAACAGAATGCAAAAAACCGCATTTGAATCGGACCTCAAATAAGTGAGTTATTAGCCATTAATAAATTTCATGCAAAACGCCCCCTGGCGGGAAAAGTAAGACATAAATGAAAATTTTCTCAACGTTAGGATCATTTTCAAATACGTGGTAATAACTGATAAAATTTTCATACATGTGACTTTTTTCTATCATGGTGATATGCCGTTCACAAAAAAAGGTTAGAAAAATAATAAAAAAAAAAAAAAAAATAAAACAGAAGAAGAACAATAGGTTTCCGCACTGCGAGGTGCGAAAACCTAATAATAAAAGTTTGGAGAAAGCCGTAATGACAAAGGCAATATGCTTATCGGTCCTGGTGTACACAATTGCATCCTAAAATGCACCTCATTCTCTCAAATACGCATCGCAATTCACCTTTCAACACGGGCACTATTTCCTGCGTAGGAACGTCCGGATAGAGGGTAACCAACCCAATAACCGCCTTCTTTTCTTACTTCAACTTGCTAGATTTTCGTGTACAAGCCCTTATCCGAAAAACATGAATATCTGCCAGGAATCATCTGAAATTTTCAGGACTTTTTGCACACCGTAGGCTACGGCAATCCTGCAAATTTCAACTTCATACGCCAACTTGCCGATTTTATATGATTTTTTTAATAATTCTTGCTTAAATATGCATGACGTCATAATCACGTGACCAAACAAATATTCCTTGCAGTATACATCACTTCACTTTTCAGTGTCTTAATCCTGAAGAAATCATAATTTTTGACTCAAAATTCATGAAACTACAGCGTTTCAATTTCGTTAAAAGTACACTTTTCGCCTTTCTGCCATAACTCAATGGAAAGAGCTCTTGAAGAACTAAAACTTTTGTTCATATACTTTCAATGAAATATTTGTAGTTTTGGAGCTCTTTGGGGCCGAATAAAAACACAATAATCGTAATATGACCTTGACCTTTTCATTTATTTTTTAACCTTTTAATCGTGAGGCCCTTTCAAACATAACAATACATAAAATGTGAAAATATCATGAAGAATGAACTAAAAATAAAGTCAGGAGCGACAAAAAACATGTTTATGAAATTTTAATTTTTCCTAAAATTTAGTGAAGTTTGACCGTTTCTAGAGGACAAACCATGCATTTATTAATTTCGCCACCTCATATATTTTTTGCATATATGTCTTGTAAATAATTTGCAGCAAACAGAATTCTTCTATCTGATGTCTAACAAAAATGGATAGGTTTTTCGTAGACCTACCCTCATCTGCACAGTTTTTTGCGAGGTTCGAACTCTCAACCTTCCGTTACTAACTCAAACTTTTCAGTCACTCATACCTTGAATTTATCCTATTTTATTAGGCTATCAACAATGAACATAATGCAACAAACCGCATTTGAATCAGGCTTCAACTTTTTGAGTTATAAGCAAAAGAGTGATTTCAAGCAAAGCGCACCCTAGCGGCAAAATGAGAAACAAAATTGATTAAAATTTTACCATTAGGTACCTAGCAATGCAGCAAACAGTTCAATAAAGTATACAAGTCGCACTAGTCGAACTTTCTATTTCTTATATATCACAATTTTAAGCATAAAATGGTATAACAATTATTCCAAAAAAGGATCAAACTTTGGACTGCCGTAATATGACCAAATCAAGTCCGATCTTCAAAAACTAAACATTAATGAAAAGGGCTCTTCAAGATCTAAAACTTTTCTACATATACTCTCAATGAATTATTTTTAGTTTTTGAGCTACTTGGGGCCGAATAAAAACACAATAATCGTAATATGACCTTGACCTTTTCATTTATTTTTTACTTTTTAATTGTGATCCCCTTTCAGACATAACAATACATAACTTGTGAAAATATCATGAAGAATGAACTAAAAATAAAGTCAGAAGCGATAAAAAACATGTTTTTGAAACTTTAACTTTTCCTAAAATTTAGTGAAGTTTGACCGTTTCCAGAGGACAAACCATACATTCTTAAATTCGCCACCCCATATATTTTGTGCGTATATGTCTTGCAAATCATTTGCAGCAAACAGAATTCTTCTATCTGATCTCTAACAAAAATGGATAGGTTTTTCGTAGACCTACCCTCATTTGCACAGTTTTTTGAGAGGTTCGAACTTTCAACCTTCTGTAGGTCAAATACTTTCAGCGACACGTACCCTCGAAACCTATCATATTTTATTTGGCTATCAACAAGGAACAGAATGCAAAAAACCGCATTTGAATCGGACCTCAAATAAGTGAGTTATTAGCCATTAATAAATTTCATGCAAAACGCCCCCTGGCGGGAAAAGTAAGACATAAATGAAAATTTTCTCAACGTTAGGATCATTTTCAAATACGTGGTAATAACTGATAAAATTTTCATACATGTGACTTTTTTCTATCATGGTGATATGCCGTTCACAAAAAAAGGTTAGAAAAATAATAAAAAAAAAAAAAAAAATAAAACAGAAGAAGAACAATAGGTTTCCGCACTGCGAGGTGCGAAAACCTAATAATAAAAGTTTGGAGAAAGCCGTAATGACAAAGGCAATATGCTTATCGGTCCTGGTGTACACAATTGCATCCTAAAATGCACCTCATTCTCTCAAATACGCATCGCAATTCACCTTTCAACACGGGCACTATTTCCTGCGTAGGAACGTCCGGATAGAGGGTAACCAACCCAATAACCGCCTTCTTTTCTTACTTCAACTTGCTAGATTTTCGTGTACAAGCCCTTATCCGAAAAACATGAATATCTGCCATGTTTGTTAAAGGAATCATCTGAAATTTTCAGGACTTTTTGCACACCGTAGGCTACGGCAATCCTGCAAATTTCAACTTCATACGCCAACTTGCCGATTTTATATGATTTTTTTAATAATTCTTGCTTAAATATGCATGACGTCATAATCACGTGACCAAACAAATATTCCTTGCAGTATACATCACTTCACTTTTCAGTGTCTTAATCCTGAAGAAATCATAATTTTTGACTCAAAATTCATGAAACTACAGCGTTTCAATTTCGTTAAAAGTACACTTTTCGCCTTTCTGCCATAACTCAACCAATTCAACCCCGATCTTCAAAAACTTAACATCACTGGAAAGAGCTCTTGAAGAACTAAAACTTTTGTTCATATACTTTCAATGAAATATTTGTAGTTTTGGAGCTCTTTGGGGCCGAATAAAAACACAATAATCGTAATATGACCTTGACCTTTTCATTTATTTTTTAACCTTTTAATCGTGAGGCCCTTTCAAACATAACAATACATAAAATGTGAAAATATCATGAAGAATGAACTAAAAATAAAGTCAGGAGCGACAAAAAACATGTTTATGAAATTTTAATTTTTCCTAAAATTTAGTGAAGTTTGACCGTTTCTAGAGGACAAACCATGCATTTATTAATTTCGCCACCTCATATATTTTTTGCATATATGTCTTGTAAATAATTTGCAGCAAACAGAATTCTTCTATCTGATGTCTAACAAAAATGGATAGGTTTTTCGTAGACCTACCCTCATCTGCACAGTTTTTTGCGAGGTTCGAACTCTCAACCTTCCGTTACTAACTCAAACTTTTCAGTCACTCATACCTTGAATTTATCCTATTTTATTAGGCTATCAACAATGAACATAATGCAACAAACCGCATTTGAATCAGGCATCAACTTTTTGAGTTATAAGCAAAAGAGTGATTTCAAGCAAAGCGCACCCTAGCGGCAAAATGAGAAACAAAATTGATTAAAATTTTACCATTAGGTACCTAGCAATGCAGCAAACAGTTCAATAAAGTATACAAGTCGCACTAGTCGAACTTTCTATTTCTTATATATCACAATTTTAAGCATAAAATGGTATAACAATTATTCCAAAAAAGGATCAAACTTTGGACTGCCGTAATATGACCAAATCAAGTCCGATCTTCAAAAACTAAACATTAATGAAAAGGGCTCTTCAAGATCTAAAACTTTTCTACATATACTCTCAATGAATTATTTTTAGTTTTTGAGCTACTTGGGGCCGAATAAAAACACAATAATCGTAATATGACCTTGACCTTTTCATTTATTTTTTTACTTTTTAATTGTGATCCCCTTTCAGACATAACAATACATAACTTGTGAAAATATCATGAAGAATGAACTAAAAATAAAGTCAGAAGCGATAAAAAACATGTTTTTGAAACTTTAACTTTTCCTAAAATTTAGTGAAGTTTGACCGTTTCCAGAGGACAAACCATACATTTCTTAAATTCGCCACCCCATATATTTTGTGCGTATATGTCTTGCAAATCATTTGCAGCAAACAGAATTCTTCTATCTGATCTCTAACAAAAATGGATAGGTTTTTCGTAGACCTACCCTCATTTGCACAGTTTTTTGAGAGGTTCGAACTTTCAACCTTCTGTAGGTCAAATACTTTCAGCGACACGTACCCTCGAAACCTATCATATTTTATTTGGCTATCAACAAGGAACAGAATGCAAAAAACCGCATTTGAATCGGACCTCAAATAAGTGAGTTATTAGCCATTAATAAATTTCATGCAAAACGCCCCCTGGCGGGAAAAGTAAGACATAAATGAAAATTTTCTCAACGTTAGGATCATTTTCAAATACGTGGTAATAACTGATAAAATTTTCATACATGTGACTTTTTTCTATCATGGTGATATGCCGTTCACAAAAAAAGGTTAGAAAAATAATAAAAAAAAAAAAAAAAATAAAACAGAAGAAGAACAATAGGTTTCCGCACTGCGAGGTGCGAAAACCTAATAATAAAAGTTTGGAGAAAGCCGTAATGACAAAGGCAATATGCTTATCGGTCCTGGTGTACACAATTGCATCCTAAAATGCACCTCATTCTCTCAAATACGCATCGCAATTCACCTTTCAACACGGGCACTATTTCCTGCGTAGGAACGTCCGGATAGAGGGTAACCAACCCAATAACCGCCTTCTTTTCTTACTTCAACTTGCTAGATTTTCGTGTACAAGCCCTTATCCGAAAAACATGAATATCTGCCATGTTTGTTAAAGGAATCATCTGAAATTTTCAGGACTTTTTGCACACCGTAGGCTACGGCAATCCTGCAAATTTCAACTTCATACGCCAACTTGCCGATTTTATATGATTTTTTTAATAATTCTTGCTTAAATATGCATGACGTCATAATCACTGACCAAACAAATTCCTTTATACATCACTTCACTTTTCAGTGTCTTAATCCTGAAGAAATCATAATTTTTGACTCAAAATTCATGAAACTACAGCGTTTCAATTTCGTTAAAAGTACACTTTTCGCCTTTCTGCCATAACTCAACCAATTCAACCCCGATCTTCAAAAACTTAACATCACTGGAAAGAGCTCTTGAAGAACTAAAACTTTTGTTCATATACTTTCAATGAAATATTTGTAGTTTTGGAGCTCTTTGGGGCCGAATAAAAACACAATAATCGTAATATGACCTTGACCTTTTCATTTATTTTTTAACCTTTTAATCGTGAGGCCCTTTCAAACATAACAATACATAAAATGTGAAAATATCATGAAGAATGAACTAAAAATAAAGTCAGGAGCGACAAAAAACATGTTTATGAAATTTTAATTTTTCCTAAAATTTAGTGAAGTTTGACCGTTTCTAGAGGACAAACCATGCATTTATTAATTTCGCCACCTCATATATTTTTTGCATATATGTCTTGTAAATAATTTGCAGCAAACAGAATTCTTCTATCTGATGTCTAACAAAAATGGATAGGTTTTTCGTAGACCTACCCTCATCTGCACAGTTTTTTGCGAGGTTCGAACTCTCAACCTTCCGTTACTAACTCAAACTTTTCAGTCACTCATACCTTGAATTTATCCTATTTTATTAGGCTATCAACAATGAACATAATGCAACAAACCGCATTTGAATCAGGCTTCAACTTTTTGAGTTATAAGCAAAAGAGTGATTTCAAGCAAAGCGCACCCTAGCGGCAAAATGAGAAACAAAATTGATTAAAATTTTACCATTAGGTACCTAGCAATGCAGCAAACAGTTCAATAAAGTATACAAGTCGCACTAGTCGAACTTTCTATTTCTTATATATCACAATTTTAAGCATAAAATGGTATAACAATTATTCCAAAAAAGGATCAAACTTTGGACTGCCGTAATATGACCAAATCAAGTCCGATCTTCAAAAACTAAACATTAATGAAAAGGCTCTTCAAGATCTAAAACTTTTTACTTTTTAATTGTGATCCCCTTTCAGACATAACAATACATAACTTGTGAAAATATCATGAAGAATGAACTAAAAATAAAGTCAGAAGCGATAAAAAACATGTTTTTGAAACTTTAACTTTTCCTAAAATTTAGTGAAGTTTGACCGTTTCCAGAGGACAAACCATACATTTCTTAAATTCGCCACCCCATATATTTTGTGCGTATATGTCTTGCAAATCATTTGCAGCAAACAGAATTCTTCTATCTGATCTCTAACAAAAATGGATAGGTTTTTCGTAGACCTACCCTCATTTGCACAGTTTTTTTGAGAGGTTCGAACTTTCAACCTTCTGTAGGTCAAATACTTTCAGCGACACGTACCCTCGAAACCTATCATATTTTATTTGGCTATCAACAAGGAACAGAATGCAAAAAACCGCATTTGAATCGGACCTCAAATAAGTGAGTTATTAGCCATTAATAAATTTCATGCAAAACGCCCCCTGGCGGGAAAAGTAAGACATAAATGAAAATTTTCTCAACGTTAGGATCATTTTCAAATACGTGGTAATAACTGATAAAATTTTCATACATGTGACTTTTTTCTATCATGGTGATATGCCGTTCACAAAAAAAGGTTAGAAAAATAATAAAAAAAAAAAAAAAAAATAAAACAGAAGAAGAACAATAGGTTTCCGCACTGCGAGGTGCGAAAACCTAATAATAAAAGTTTGGAGAAAGCCGTAATGACAAAGGCAATATGCTTATCGGTCCTGGTGTACACAATTGCATCCTAAAATGCACCTCATTCTCTCAAATACGCATCGCAATTCACCTTTCAACACGGGCACTATTTCCTGCGTAGGAACGTCCGGATAGAGGGTAACCAACCCAATAACCGCCTTCTTTTCTTACTTCAACTTGCTAGATTTTCGTGTACAAGCCCTTATCCGAAAAACATGAATATCTGCCATGTTTGTTAAAGGAATCATCTGAAATTTTCAGGACTTTTTGCACACCGTAGGCTACGGCAATCCTGCAAATTTCAACTTCATACGCCAACTTGCCGATTTTATATGATTTTTTTAATAATTCTTGCTTAAATATGCATGACGTCATAATCACGTGACCAAACAAATATTCCTTGCAGTATACATCACTTCACTTTTCAGTGTCTTAATCCTGAAGAAATCATAATTTTTGACTCAAAATTCATGAAACTACAGCGTTTCAATTTCGTTAAAAGTACACTTTTCGCCTTTCTGCCATAACTCAACCAATTCAACCCCGATCTTCAAAAACTTAACATCACTGGAAAGAGCTCTTGAAGAACTAAAACTTTTGTTCATATACTTTCAATGAAATATTTGTAGTTTTGGAGCTCTTTGGGGCCGAATAAAAACACAATAATCGTAATATGACCTTGACCTTTTCATTTATTTTTTAACCTTTTAATCGTGAGGCCCTTTCAAACATAACAATACATAAAATGTGAAAATATCATGAAGAATGAACTAAAAATAAAGTCAGGAGCGACAAAAAACATGTTTATGAAATTTTAATTTTTCCTAAAATTTAGTGAAGTTTGACCGTTTCTAGAGGACAAACCATGCATTTATTAATTTCGCCACCTCATATATTTTTTGCATATATGTCTTGTAAATAATTTGCAGCAAACAGAATTCTTCTATCTGATGTCTAACAAAAATGGATAGGTTTTTCGTAGACCTACCCTCATCTGCACAGTTTTTTGCGAGGTTCGAACTCTCAACCTTCCGTTACTAACTCAAACTTTTCAGTCACTCATACCTTGAATTTATCCTATTTTATTAGGCTATCAACAATGAACATAATGCAACAAACCGCATTTGAATCAGGCTTCAACTTTTTGAGTTATAAGCAAAAGAGTGATTTCAAGCAAAGCGCACCCTAGCGGCAAAATGAGAAACAAAATTGATTAAAATTTACCATTAGGTACCTAGCAATGCAGCAAACAGTTCAATAAAGTATACAAGTCGCACTAGTCGAACTTTCTATTTCTTATATATCACAATTTTAAGCATAAAATGGTATAACAATTATTCCAAAAAAGGATCAAACTTTGGACTGCCGTAATATGACCAAATCAAGTCCGATCTTCAAAAACTAAACATTAATGAAAAGGGCTCTTCAAGATCTAAAACTTTTCTACATATACTCTCAATGAATTATTTTTAGTTTTTGAGCTACTTGGGGCCGAATAAAAACACAATAATCGTAATATGACCTTGACCTTTTCATTTATTTTTTTACTTTTTAATTGTGATCCCCTTTCAGACATAACAATACATAACTTGTGAAAATATCATGAAGAATGAACTAAAAATAAAGTCAGAAGCGATAAAAAACATGTTTTTGAAACTTTAACTTTTCCTAAAATTTAGTGAAGTTTGACCGTTTCCAGAGGACAAACCATACATTTCTTAAATTCGCCACCCCATATATTTTGTGCGTATATGTCTTGCAAATCATTTGCAGCAAACAGAATTCTTCTATCTGATCTCTAACAAAAATGGATAGGTTTTTCGTAGACCTACCCTCATTTGCACAGTTTTTTGAGAGGTTCGAACTTTCAACCTTCTGTAGGTCAAATACTTTCAGCGACACGTACCCTCGAAACCTATCATATTTTATTTGGCTATCAACAAGGAACAGAATGCAAAAAACCGCATTTGAATCGGACCTCAAATAAGTGAGTTATTAGCCATTAATAAATTTCATGCAAAACGCCCCCTGGCGGGAAAAGTAAGACATAAATGAAAATTTTCTCAACGTTAGGATCATTTTCAAATACGTGGTAATAACTGATAAAATTTTCATACATGTGACTTTTTTCTATCATGGTGATATGCCGTTCACAAAAAAAGGTTAGAAAAATAATAAAAAAAAAAAAAAAAATAAAACAGAAGAAGAACAATAGGTTTCCGCACTGCGAGGTGCGAAAACCTAATAATAAAAGTTTGGAGAAAGCCGTAATGACAAAGGCAATATGCTTATCGGTCCTGGTGTACACAATTGCATCCTAAAATGCACCTCATTCTCTCAAATACGCATCGCAATTCACCTTTCAACACGGGCACTATTTCCTGCGTAGGAACGTCCGGATAGAGGGTAACCAACCCAATAACCGCCTTCTTTTCTTACTTCAACTTGCTAGATTTTCGTGTACAAGCCCTTATCCGAAAAACATGAATATCTGCCATGTTTGTTAAAGGAATCATCTGAAATTTTCAGGACTTTTTGCACACCGTAGGCTACGGCAATCCTGCAAATTTCAACTTCATACGCCAACTTGCCGATTTTATATGATTTTTTTAATAATTCTTGCTTAAATATGCATGACGTCATAATCACGTGACCAAACAAATATTCCTTGCAGTATACATCACTTCACTTTTCAGTGTCTTAATCCTGAAGAAATCATAATTTTTGACTCAAAATTCATGAAACTACAGCGTTTCAATTTCGTTAAAAGTACACTTTTCGCCTTTCTGCCATAACTCAACCAATTCAACCCCGATCTTCAAAAACTTAACATCACTGGAAAGAGCTCTTGAAGAACTAAAACTTTTGTTCATATACTTTCAATGAAATATTTGTAGTTTTGGAGCTCTTTGGGGCCGAATAAAAACACAATAATCGTAATATGACCTTGACCTTTTCATTTATTTTTTAACCTTTTAATCGTGAGGCCCTTTCAAACATAACAATACATAAAATGTGAAAATATCATGAAGAATGAACTAAAAATAAAGTCAGGAGCGACAAAAAACATGTTTATGAAATTTTAATTTTTCCTAAAATTTAGTGAAGTTTGACCGTTTCTAGAGGACAAACCATGCATTTATTAATTTCGCCACCTCATATATTTTTTGCATATATGTCTTGTAAATAATTTGCAGCAAACAGAATTCTTCTATCTGATGTCTAACAAAAATGGATAGGTTTTTCGTAGACCTACCCTCATCTGCACAGTTTTTTGCGAGGTTCGAACTCTCAACCTTCCGTTACTAACTCAAACTTTTCAGTCACTCATACCTTGAATTTATCCTATTTTATTAGGCTATCAACAATGAACATAATGCAATTCCTGCGTAGGAAAGTCCGGGGTAGAGGGGAACCAACCCAATAAACCCCCTTTTTTCTTACTTCAACTTGCTAGATTTTCGTGTACAAGCCCTTATCCGAAAAACATGAATATCTGCCATGT